>OZ021725.1:57359451-57894451 GCA_963978545.1 Linyphia triangularis | reverse complement strand
AGCGACTCGCTGACATTGAATATAGATATTGGTATGGCCCTTGTGATTTAAATGCTAATGCTTATGACAATGTTTTGCTTTCTTTCTCAGGCCCCCTTTTCGAGCTTCTGATCCCATGCAAATCTATACCATTATCTTGAAAGGTATTGACATGATTGATTTTCCGAGGAGTATCCCTAAAAATGCGCAACACCTTATCAAGAGACTTTGCAGAGATAATCCTACCGAGAGACTAGGATATCAAAAGGCTGGAATTTCCGACATTAAGAAACACAAGTAGGTACTCACTAGCTCTCAAACTTTAAATACATGAGTTTCGAAAGGAAGTAAAGGAGTTTTGAGATTTTCTAAAACATCACAAAGTATGAACTATCGTAAATAACTTCTGAATTTAATTTTAAGGAAACTAATATATCAAGCTGTATTTGTGATTAAGAAACACAAGTAGGTGTAAGTAGGCGAACACTGAATTTAATTTTAAGGAAACTAATATATCAAGCAGTATTTGTAATTATGAGAGCAAAAGGAAGCTTTTTCCGTCTTTTAGTGGTTTCCAATTAATCCACCATTTAATTTTGCTTATGTTTCCGAGAAAAAAACTCATTTACATATGAAAAAAGAACTCAACTCAAATCACTTATTTCTTTTTCTAATTTAACTTCTTTAAAATAAGAGTAAATCACACTGATAATAGACACATTTTTACCAATTTTATTCTTACTGCATATTACATTCGAGAATATATATTTTTGCTCATTTAATAGGTAAAATATTAAAATCAAAAATTAATAATATATTATTCGAAAGTGAAAAATCGCACTACGGGGGGGGGGGGGGGGGGAGGGGAGATAACCATTTACTCCTATACAAATTCAATATTAGTTGTATTATTTTTCTAATAACAGTGTAAAATATATTTTTAATAACAGTGTAAAATATAGGTTGGGGCTTAACTCCATCAACAAATTGTTGTTTGTTGTATAACCGTGTGATATAAAGTACAATTAAATATTTTTGCATACAGTTTAAAGAAAAAGTTTACAATTTCATGAATAGACGTCACCAAAGTATTTGTTCAATCATCGAATTTCACAATCTGAGTCATTTCTGTAAGATATGATGAATTTTTTTTGTATATTTTACAAATTATTCCTCTTGTTAGGTATTTTATTACACTTTCACAAGTCATTTTTGTAGCAATTTATAAAAGTATCACGATTTATTTAATATGCGAAATTTTTCTGTATGATTTACTTTGCAAAAATTTATTTTTAGGTGGTTTCAAGGTTTCCATTGGGAAGGCTTACGAAGTCAGAATTTAACTCCGCCCATAGTACCAAAGGTCAGAAAAAAGTTTTTATGAAATCAATAAATGAAAATTTTTCTTTAATAAGTGCACATTTTCAAGTATAAAATAAGAAATCAGCAAATTACGTCTTAGAAATATAACTCAAGCATATGATAACGTTTCTAATTATCTACTAGAATTATGATGGTTTGATTTAGAAAAATAACTAACTCTTTTTACGATTGCATGTGTTTAAAAACCAAACAAAAGACAATATAAATTTTTAAGAATCAATAATTTAATTACAAATCAAGATCCTGTGAAATATGTTGTGTTTACTTGTAGCTCTTACCAATTTTTTTTTATTTATCCACTAAGAGTACTTAAATTATCATTTAGTTTTTAAGGATGAATTATTTTTCAAAGAAAAAAAAAAAGCTCTTGGCCGCTTATTATTTATAGAGGTTATTTTTTTTAGTTTCATTATTTAATATTTTTTATGCTCTAGAATTATGAATATTCATTCATAGACAAGGTAGATTAACTCAACAATAAATTTGAAGCTTCAAAAAACAGCAAGAAGGTTTCATGTAAGATAAAAACATATAAGACTTTTTCATTGAAATATTTTCTAATGTGCTGTGTAAGTACAGTGCATGACCCAAGTAGGTTATTAACATTTATTCAGAATAAAGAAAATATATATATATTTTTTTTATCTACACCCTAGAAATTAGTACAACAAAATACAGTGATGTGTTATATTTCATCTGTGCATTTCTTATTGAAATTAATGTTTAAAGATTAAGATTAAAAATTCAAGTTATGTTAATGTTATTAAGATAAATATAATTTTGTGCGTTTAATTTAGTTCGACGAGTTTATAGATTATTTTATAACTTTGTTGCACTTCTATGATATTATGATATTATTGATCACTAAATTATTTATGAAAAGTGAAAAGTAACATTTTTAATTACTAGAGAATTTAAAAAAAAAAAAAAATATCAAATTTAATTATGCGATTGAATTACTTTTAAATTGCTATTTTTATTAATAAAATGTATTGCGAATTACCGTATCTCATCCGTTGAGAAATATGTAGTAATTCATGTATGGAAATTGAAAAAGGGATAAAGTAATATTTAAAATAAATGGTTGCTTCAATAAAACGAAATGAATCTGTCAATCTCATGGAAACATTTTGTATCTCAGCTGATATGTTCTATAAATTGCGAATGTTCACGCTACAGCATTCCAAGAGATTTCAATCAAAAACTAAAGGTGAAATGTAAAAAAAATTCTAAAATGTGGTGAAAACTTCTATTACGTTATAACGCTTTTCATTTCAAATCCAAAGTGATCGAAATAAGTTTATGTTTATACTTTAGACCGAAACCAGTATTTGTGCAACTCTACAAAAGAGTAAAAAACTTAATTTTACTCTCATTAAACTCTATGAAACTCTAATACTCACTCTAAACGCTTTAGAAATTACTTTTTTAATGAGTTTCGATGTTATTGAGATACAGATGATACCCGGATGCCTACAGTAGGGATAAAAATTTAACACTTTTTTTTTTTTTTTTTTTTTAATATTTATGATTGTTATTTATTTGTTTTTTAACGTAACAGTGTCAATGGTAACTGTTATCATCAACTGGCACTTGTCAGTATTATTGAATTAATAACAATAACTTAACTGAATTATAACCGTCTGATTCTCGGAACAGTCTTTCTCATTCAGTGTCTACTAAGAAGAATTTCCCGCTTGTTCCTGTCCCATAGAGGTAATACTTCATTTTTCGGCCACAATATCTGCCGGAAAGTTATAGATATCTGGAGTGTCACAATATCTGGAAAAAATTTACTTTAACACATACATTTTTACACCAAGTATAACATCAATAATAAAATATTACGATAAAATAACTAGTTCTTTTTTAAATCGTTTTATGTTGATTTCGTTTTTTTATGTATGTATGTATGTTCATGTATGTTTGTTAATCGAAGCGGGGGGAATATGCGCAGGCCTAATTAACCCCCTTGCCATGATCCAATCGGTCTGAAACTTGGTAGTTAGGTTCGATGTCGATTACAATGCATTCTATCAAATTTTAGGGCTGTTACTGGCACTAAAAGGTCGCTTTTACGGAATACTAATAAACCAACTTGCAGTCACTCAATCGTATTGAAAAAGCATTGAACCGATCATTGTTGAAACTCTTTCCTGTTGCGAAATTTTTTATTTTTTTTAATAAATAAATAATAAAATTACTTCAATCAGAATAAAGAAAAGATATTTGGATGACGTTCACGTTCATTTTTAATAAATAAATTTTGAAACGTAGTTTGCCGCATATTTTGCTGCTACAAATGTTTTTGATATCGGCGCTGTGTTAATGAGCATAAAAATTGACAATGCATGTAAAGGATTTTTTTAAAACTTTTTTTTTTGGAGGGGGGGGGGGGGGTATATTATTTATTATTAAATTTTTTATTATTTTATTTAAGTTTTTATAAACTAGTGTATAAAAAAATTTTATAGTGCGATAAAAAGCAACCACTTATATATTCTAAATTTTTTAATCTTGTATATTATTTAAGGGCGGCGTATTTTTATGACGTTTCCTTTTACTACCTCTATGAAAAATCCAAACTGATTCATGATTTACCATTTCAAGGCTGAGACCTCCTCTTTTAGTAAATAGTTTATTAAAATTGATCAATATTTTTTTTTTTGTTTGAAAATCGACCTTAAAGAAATAAGCAATTGTTCAAAATTGTAGGAAGTTCGCATAATATACGATAGATGGCAGCACTACAGAAAAGAGAAAATTCCAATTTAAGTTCTTCAGGTAACCTAAGCGTATTTAGTAATTTAATATATCTCTCATCATTAGAATTTATTATCTAACTCTGATAAACTACCAAAAAAAAAAAAAAAAAAAAACTAATTCCTCTAAACAACAATAACTCATCTTGAGCAAGGGATAACTAGTGAACTTTATTACTGTTGTTATGCTTGGTATAAAATTCATAAATTTTGAAACAATATTTCGGAAGATATTGTCTCGGATAATATGAAGATTATGTGTATTGAGCAAGGACAGCTTGGTGATCCCTCTTAATTTCAAATTATCGTTATTCACAAATAGTAGTTATTAATAATAATTATGTAATAATGGTGATAATTTTTGTATATAATTGATCATTAAAAATATAAACATGTTATTATTAATAATTATTTGTTCGTTATCAATGGTTTATTCCCGCAGATCTCTAGTCCAACCGACACGTGCAATTTCGATACCTACCCCAAAACTTGCGAGTCTCCAGAGAGTGAAGAATCCGGATGGGATGCAGATTTCTAAGAAAAGGATGTTAAGAAAAGGAAAATACTGGGTGTTGAAAAAATAAGCAAACAAGCACAAGAATGATATTAATTAAGAATGATAATGTTAGAGTCAAATTTTTAACGATATATTTTTTAATTTTCAATTCGACATTTGTGGCTAGACACTTCCATGGTCTGTTCTAGTACAGAGCTTTTTATCTAAGACAAGTTTGAGAAATGAATTTTGGCTAAATTATATTTAAGAGGAAATTAACCGTAAAACATTACTGTGGAATGTGCGTATGTAATTTTTTTGTTCATCATTAGAAACTTTAGAAGAATTGTAAATGATATGAAAGTTCATTAAATGGAAAATTTGGTCATGTCATAGCTACGTGTACACACCAAAGTCAGTTTGATTAAGGCTACAAAATGCCATAAGAAAAGTTGTAAACTCTCTGCAAAAAAATCTACCTCTGCCTTTTCATTTTTTTTAATATGAAATTGAGACTAAAATCCTATTTTACCAGACTGAAAAATTACCAATAGGTTCAGTAATAGAAAATTATTATACATTAACAAAACATGATAGTATACGCAAACTTGTTTTCAATTATCATCTCACAATGGTAATATGTAAAGATATGTCATCTCTTATCCAGGATATATCACTGAGGGCAATCAGCTGGAGTCAACTATGCCAGCTTCTTATGAAATGAACAAATGGAACATAAGTTGTTATAGATTAAAATCTACATTAGGTATCGAAGGTGTGGCTTGAAATTTCGTCATTCCCCAGTATCACAACAACATTGTCTAATATCACCCGACAATAGCCAATGTGGAATGCTGTAAATCGGCCGTTGTTATAGATGTTTGCAAATATCGTCCAATGCTGGGTAAAATATACTGGAAGTTTTGAAATATTTATGCACAGTTTTAAAATTGAATTATTTTGTTTATAAGAAAGACGTGGGTAAAAGAAAAATGTTTTGTGATGTTTTCGACATGATTACCTTTTGAAAAAAAATCTTGTATTTTGAAACGATGCTCGAGTTTTGGCAAGCATTGCCTTATCTTACAGAACCCCCGTTTTCGACATTGGCCAATACTGCCGTGTTACCTGGGTTTATATAAAATTTATCTAATGAATGTACTGTAAGGTTTTAATCGCTTATTTTATATTTTGTGTATGAAAGAAATCAGTTTCTTACAAAATTATTTAACGATAATCATAAATGTAACATTCCTGCAAGTTTTCCATTACTTTTTCATTAAGTAACTTAACAAAATCAAACGATTGTAATTTTTTTAAAAATTGCGATTGTTATACGTCTAGTTCAATTCTACACTATTAAAGGGTTTCAAGCTGCTTAAAAATTCCCAATGTTTTTCTTTAGATTACTTATTCATTTGAAAGTTTTGAATGTGGAATACTAAACTTTAAACGGCTAGTGTGTAAAGTTTTCATTACAAGGAAGAACTCTTGGTTAATAGTTTTCGAACAATGATCTCATTACAAGAAATCTAATAATATAGATATAAAATAAATGCTTATTATTTTATCAAGTTTTTTTTCTTCTTTAAAACTAGGAAGCCAAATAAGATATAAAACTGCTTTTACAAACATGGAGTCTAAATTTACATCGATCTTGATTTCTATTATGGATCTTATCAAGATTACTTTATTTTTATGAGACCTGTAAATTCTATTCATAGTGTGAAACAGGATAATAACTTCAAAGACTTCTTGAAAACGATCATACTACATTTTTATTTAAATGGATGTAAAAACTCTTAAATAATGTCGTCGTTTTGTGCTCTGAAACTGTTACAAATGATTGCTTAACATTTTGATACCTGAAGATTCCTTCTAGTTCAGTAATAAAGAAACTTTTTATATATATTTGTGAGACTGCTTGTATTTAACAAATTTGCTATTGGATATCTTCTATGAAACTTTTTTTGTCTTTTAAAACGTTTAAAACCCAATTCACACCGGCATTCTCGATATGCAACAGTTGGGAGACGTATACTTATGATCAGCGTACTTTTTGGTAAATTTTGGCTCTTCCACAAGAACTATTTTTCGCTCTCTTTGGCATGTAATAGGCTCAAATTTCCAAACGTTTTACATTTACGATTTATAGTTATGTCATATTTACTGATTACTACTGATACTTATTTCTGAAAAATTATATATTTTACAATAAAAAACATTAATTACGTCGCGTAATCATTAAATGCGTTTGTAAGAAAACATTTAAATTCCGTGATACAGTTTCGTAATATTTGAAGGATTTGGAAAAATTACTCAAAAAATAAACTGAACGAATGGAATTTCATTGGAATATAAAGAAGAGAGTCTAGTTATATAAAGAATTATTTGTTGTGATTTTTCTCAAAATATATAATGCAAAATATCGACTTTTTTTTAATTTAAAAAGTTGTTTTGTGTATTTTTTGCACCAATAATAATTAATATGCACTTATAAACATGTGGTTTTATTTCTAGAGTTATTTATTTATGTTATTGTTTGGAAAATATTTATAAAATTTCGCATTTTATGAAAACATATGCCAGATCCCGTACCAGAGAGTCCTAGTTATGGCTATTTTTTGAAAATCTATAAATTTTTTATTTGAAACAAAAACGCAATATCGAATGAATTGTAAATAATAAAAAAAAAGAAGAAGAAAAAAAAAGAACGTGCACTCTTGATTTACGCGAACTTAGTATACAATAACATTGGCGAATTTCCCTTCGCCAAGATGATGTTGAATTTATGCTTAAATTTCATTTACTCAGAAAACGACCATTCAAGCGTAGCTAGCGATCTTTTCGTGCTTGTCAGAAAAAATCGCAAAACCGTCGGGTCGGCACCGCTGCGACTCCTCTTCCCATATTATCCTATGGGAGTTGCATGTCTGACAATAAAGGTGTGAAATGGCCTTAAGAATTAGATATTCGATATTATATAGTTTTTTTTTATCGAATTAACGAAATAATGTTCAACGATTAGTTCAATGTATTTAATATTCTTCTGCAAGTACACTTTATCTAACTAATTTTAAAAGCAACTTTATTTGGAAAGGGAGATTGTCAAGCGTAAAATGTCCGTGCATCCTGAGACTGTTGGTCATTTGACTAGCGATCAGAGGCTGACCATCGTCCAAGGAGTAATTTCTATCAGAGTTAATACTTTGTATTACCTATCCATTGTAGCTTTACGATTTGTTACATTATACAGTATAGTCACTTTGAAGAGAATTACAATTCAATTACTTATATGTTCTACCTAAATTTATAACGCTCGACTCGAATAAAACTCAACTTTTACCAATAGATTAATATAAATTTAATAAAGAATGCAGGTGTGCTATTAGAAGTAGCTCACTATAATTTGCAATCAGTAATTAAAATTGTTAATTCCTTACAGAAGTATCTGCATTTCTTTATAAATTATTGTATATATATTGGTTTTACTTCCACTTGTGCAACTTTACATTTTGTGGAAAATAATATTCGGAAATGAGAAAAATGGTACTTGTTAAACGTAATGGAACATATATTATAATGCACTCTTTAAACCTACAAAGAGACAATTTTACATATATTCTATTGGAGCCAAATTCATTGTTATTTGGAGATTTGTACATTTAAAACTTTGATAAAAAATTAATGTAAAAGGAATTTTGCTGATGATATTAATTTCTTTAATAAATTGTATGAAGTAAAAGTTTGATGTAATTTTTATAATGAATATCACTAAATGTTTCAAACTTAAGATTCTAGTTACAAACAATAAATTATTAATTTCTGTTAAGAAACAATTTTATTTTGAATTTATTTTTATTTACTATATACTTTACAAATATGCAACTTTCTTTTGATTACACATTATAAACATGTATGTTAAAGCTATGCTATCGTTTTAACAGCATTCAACTTTTTAAATATTTTACTTGGTTAAAAGTTTTACTGTTACAATGAAATGCTAATTTATGTATTTATTTAGCTGAAAGTATTAATGAATAAAGAAATTTTGAAGTAAATTATCTTGCGTCGTTTATGGTTCACCTTCCGAAACAAGATGGATTGTGATAGTAACTGTCACTAAAAGGGTGCTTCTACACATGTTTATATTCACATTCACGCATGTGGAGGTAGCGCTTGTAGTTTTCTCTAAGAATATGCTCTCAGATGGCTGGAGAGCTGATTCATCTGAGAGCATATTCTCTTTGAATATTTTGTCAGATAGCTAGTTATGTGGCTATTTTGTATGGATAATAACTTCATCAAGGTAGTGTAGAAGCTAAAATTGACAATATATATAAAGTGAATTTATTAAGAAAAGTTAAGTGAAAAAAATCGAACATATATATTTAAACATCACATGAAAAAAATTAAAATAATAATTTTAAGTTGTTTCTATTGATCCACACTTTCAAACTTAGAAACAAAAAACAATTGATCAAGAGAGTCAAATGCTCACGCACTATCTATGTTGGATTGAAATATTTTGATGTACCTTTTCTCAGAACCCACCACACATGCAGATTTGAAATTTTTCTGTATATAAAATTAACACTTTTTACTATACTGAAATGAGCTTTTAAACGAAATCACTCTAGATATTTTTTTATATATATAAATTTAATCTTATAAGTCAATTTCAAGTTCTTATTCCTCAAATTTTAACAACTGAAATATTTATGATACATTTTTTTTTCAACAAACAAATTGCTTTCCGAAAGCTTATTTTGGTATGAACTTAGTCACAAATGGAAAGTATAAAATTTATTTCTAAATACGTAGAAAGTTTTGAAAAAAAGTGCATTGAACATACCAAAGAAAACACATTTTGAGAAAAATAGATTTAAAGAACAAAAAACATATTATTTAAAAATAAATTTTTTTATACTTCTAATTAGGTCACAGAAAAAAATTATACATCCTGGGAAAGGGAATTAATTGGAAGTTCAAAATATCTATAAATTACAAAATTTATAGTTAAACAAATTTCAGCGCCAACTCCGTTTTTGAAACTCTTTATTTGACTAGTCTTTTCTCATCTGAAATTAATTTCAAACAACAATTTTCACGAGATATCTTTTTATCTTGTAAAAGGGAAAAAAAAACAAGAAAAAATTATCACTTCAAAAGAATTTGCTGATAAGAAATAATCAGCAATGAAATACATTTTGCATTAGATTAGTTTCCATTGGTGAATTATTATTATTATTATTGGTCATATTTTATTACTCAGAATATCTCCAATTATATGTGTTACGTAGTTTAATAAAAGAAACTAAAAGAAACTGAGAGTTGACACAATACATTGATAATCATATTTATTGTTCTGATACCTTATCGATGTTCATATCCTATTCGTGATGATATCCGATTACAAATTTGCATTAGGTACACATTTAATTATCATCACTTTAAATAATGGTTCAATATTTAAATTGTAACTCAAGTGTCAACATTTGAACTCATTTTCTTGTAAATATTTTTGATGTATTAAAAAATAATAATTACATATTGCAATGCAGTAGAAACTGAAGAATATTCCGAAATGGAAGGTATTACCATGTTTTCAAAATATCCGGTTTGTATCATTCGTGTGTGATACAAAAAGGCTTCATGGTATACTTAAAGATTGTTTTATTATAAATTCAATAATAAAAAGATATCAATCGTTGCATCATCCAGATCACTGGGATAACGGTTAAGAAATGTTTTAAAATTTCATGTCCGTTTCACGATACGTAAGGATTTATGTTTTTAGTCATAGATATTATAAATAGAAAGTTGCAATAGATTATCAGGTTTCCAATAGCAAAATTAATAATATGCATATAACATAACCTTTCAAAGACAATTCACAATTTTATCTTAAATCAAACTTTATTTCCTAAACACGACAAAGTTCAGACCTCATTTTCACATTAATCTTTCTCATTACCTACCATCTTTTAAAAATTTACCAAGATTTTCTTTTATCCACACATTTTTCAAAATATTTCTTTCCGAAATGCTCAATTACTTTTTATTCCCATAAATTTGGTTTTAACCATTGCCAAATTCGACAATATAATCAGACGAAACGGTCGTTTCGCCGCCAACCTTAAAAAAGGCAGAAACGACAGTAAGTATCAATTCTCTGCACAACTTCCAGCGAAAAAGCCGAAATTGACTATTTTCTAGTGCGCTTACGAAACTTCACATAATTATACAAAAAATACCATAGATTCGTCTCGGTGATAACTTTCAAAGAAAAAAAATTTGAGTACCTAGGACAAAAGACAATGAAGAAAAAAAATATTGAAAATTCCAAAACGAAATAAAAAAACGAGTTCTAGCCCGATTTTGATGTAAAAATTTAGACAAACGTACAGCCCTAACTAATCTACAGATCTTCAAATGGATTGAATTATAGGATGCGGAATATTTCAACTTAAAATCCTACGCTGGTTTGAACTTCATTAAATAATTCTTTCTATTTTTAATTAATTTAAAACCACTTTTTTTCATTTCATAATTTGGCGACGGATAAAGGCAATCAGCTTGTAATTGAGGTTCAGATATATATGCCAAAAGTTGCCAAACAGGTTTGCTATCATTTGGAAGTTAGTTTTTCCGACATGTTAGGCTTAAGTGAGTTTTAACGTAATGTTAAAGTATAGGAGAACGAATTGGACTATAATTATATGGCTTATAACATCTTTAAAATTTAAATAATTTAATTTTTGAAGAGATAGAATTAAAGAGAAATATTTGTTCTTTAAGTTGCATGTGTTATTTGAACTGTATGACAATTTAGAGAGAGTTAACTTTCAAAAACATTTTAATTTCGGGAAATCTCCATTGAAAACTGAAAATCACATTTTGTTGCAAGATACAATGGGCAAAGTATAAATGTGGAGGCAATACGAGCTGACGTCACAGTCAACTCATTACAGAGGACTAAATGAACCACGCATTGCGATTGGCTAATGGAATTTGCAAAAATGTCATTCGTTTTTAAAGATGTGTTGATTTTTACTTTCCGTTGTAAAATGAAATTGTAGAATCATATATCATCAAAATTGTAATTTCATAGTGAATTTTAAAATTGTTGTTAAGAAAATATTTTAAATTTTGTCAAATATCAATGGGTTATTATGTGAACCAAAATAATGCTTGGTATAATAAAAATAATTTATACTGCAATATTTATTAGACTGTAAAAAACTTGAAATATTTATTTGTAACAATTTATTAGTATAAACTTTCAATGGGATGCACGCTCTGGCCTTGTAAGTTAAAGGTGCCGGATTTGATTCCTGTGTTAGGTGTGGATGTTCATTGTGATTCGGAATCCACGTTAAGCTGTGGGTCCCGGACTGATTAGTCGTTATTATGCACCAAAATAGGTCGTTGTGCGTACAAACTAACCAATCGAACTGAAACTTGGCAAACAGGATCTTTGTCAATGGCAACGTATTTCTTTAAGTTTTGGGAGTTGAGTTGCCATACACAAGTTTCTAGTACTCGTTCGTGGTAGATTTTGATGGTTACTGCCGTCCGCATTCAACCAATTTGTCAATTTTTAAGTAGATTTTGGCATGCAAGATATCATTGAACTCAACTTGAAGAATTATGAATATTCATGATACCAGGTGTACCATAGGTGGTACTACTTCTGGTTTATCAATTTTGAAGATAAATATGGCATGTTGGGTGTCGTTAGGCTTGTCTTGAAAAATTATGAATGTTTAAGGTACCAGGTATAGCATAGGTAGTACCACTTTCGGTTTATCAATTTCCAAGATAAATATGGCAGGTTGGACTTTTGTTTTGATGAATTATGAATGTTTACAGTACCAGGTATGCTATTGGTACCACTTTCGGTTTATCAATTTTAAAGATAATTATTGCATGTAAGGTATCGTCGAACTCAGTTTGAAGAATTATGAATATCCCTGGTACCAGGTTTACCATAGGGGATAAATAGAAAAACGATGAAACGGACAAATTCAAAAAAGAGAAGTCGTCAGTGTTTAAAAAAAATTTATGATATCCCCCAAAAAAACACTTTTGAAAAGTAGAAGAACCACCAACCTCAAAAACGCAAAAAACTTTCTTACAATAAAAAAAATCCTAAACATGATGAAAATTTTCAGCCACAAACACAGTGATATAAAAAAATGGCCAACCTCTGATTAGAACTCTCGGTTGTGACTCGCTTACGAATGTATGCTTACTTAATTTATTTTTAACATTTAAGTTCCGCTCCCATAAAAATTTACGCTGCTTGAGGTTGGCGCCCGTCTTAATTACTAACCTTTAAAACCCCCCCACACATAAAAACTTTCCTAAATGTATGTATCAACCAAACAAAAGCTTACCAGAAACACTTTAGTTTCCTACTTAAAAAATTCTTAATAACGATTCAAATACAAGAGTTTGAGCACAGTTTCTCTATACCATTTTGAAAATTACACGAGCATGAATATTTACACTACTTTGTATTTCCTACCCATCCAAATGAAATCATAAACTCGAATATTCGTGCAAACATCCATAAATTAGTTTAAACGCAAGCATTGTTAATATTCCTATGACGGGCGCCAACCTCAAGCAGCGTAAATTTTTATGGGAGCGGAACTTAAATGTTAAAAATAAATTAAGTAAGCATACATTCGTAAGCGAGTCACAACCGAGAGTTCTAATCAGAGGTTGGCCATTTTTTTTATATCACTGTGTTTGTGGCTGAAAATTTTCATCATGTTTATGATTTTTTTTTATTGTAAGAAAGTTTTTTGTGTTTTTGAGGTTGGTGGTTCTTCTACTTTTCAAAAGTTTTTTTTTGGGGGGATCTTACTATTTTACCAACACATGACCAATGTCTCTTTGAATAATCTCAGCAAAACATATTTAATACACAATAACGTTACACTTGATAATAAAAATTTAAAGACAAGGGGTGTGGAACATCACACAATTTTCAATTACGCTTTAATACTGGTCATAGCCTTTCCATTTGACATTCATTAGTGTAATTTACTATTTTTGTTTTCTTATTTTCATTAATTTAAAAAAAATTGCCAGTTTGGCGATATTTTTGGTAATAATTATTACATTGACAAAAAAAAAAAAAAACTGCCGAAATTGCGAAATTTGCTATGTGTTTTTCGGTAATTATTATATTACCCTTTCTTGTTAGAGATTATCTTTTCTTGTCAAGAAATTTAACTTGATTGCAGCTTATTAACATCAAGTACAGTGAGTCCCAAAAAAAGTATTACTAATTTGAAAAATGAATATTAACGATTAAATATTCATCTTTTATTGCAAAGTTCTTGGGAAAACAAAAATTTCAAAATTCATTTGGCAAGTGACATTCAATATCGAATTTTGAGTAAAAAATGATTGCTACATCAGATAATGTCGTATTAGTCATGCGCTTCCTGGTTAGTGTTTTCCGGATCAAATAATGAACTAAAAATCATTCATTACGTAAATGCGGTGCAGTTGCGTTTTGAAAGATCGTCCGGAAACCGTCCTTTCTTTTCCCTTGACACTCATACTACTCTCAGAAATCTAGATCTCGGTTGAAGAATGTTTCGGTGCAGTATAACCTTCATGTGTGTGTGTGTAGTGCAAACATATACGACCAAATCAATTACAGTACATTTCATTGTTAATTTAGTACTGTAAAACTCGTGAATAGAAGCAGTTTTTAAAGAAGTTCAGTGCAATATTGAACCTTTTTCTTATACATATTATGGTCAATATCTTAACATTTCATCACGTTAAAAAGTTATGTTTTGAATGTGAGGACTAAAATATTAAGCACTACTTCTATTTACTACCAAACCGTTACGAATAGAAACAACACAAATATGAAGTTATATACATGCAATAATGTAAATTCTGAGTAGTTTATATCACGACCGCTACGTGCCAGAAGTGGCCGATAACGCCTTACGACAACCAAAAAAATCACAAATTTTGTGGCAGTAGTAATACAAAAACATTTGTATGAAAACTAATATTTGTGTGAAACTTAAAAATGTATATTATACATTGAGAAATTTAATACTTTTGGTTTTCTGTCAAAAGACTGACTGCCAATATTATAAGAATTTTAACCAATCGTATTCGTTTGGAGGTGCTCCTTCCTTAGCGTTACTCAATTGCCAAATCTAAATTGGTGTCCAGGTATTTCTTCCAGCAATTAATTTATTTTTTCCCATAGCTTGTTGCTGATTTTAAGTTGAATTTTTTTTTATATATTATTAAATCTTTTTCACCAAACACACGGGTCAAACTATGTTATTTAAATTTTATAATGGCATCGAAACGTAGTTATGTGTTTGAAACTCATGCAGCATTTGTATTGCATATTTTACTTTTTATTTTATTAAACTTTCTATTTATTTTATAAATTTTAAATGAAATCTAGTTGAAATATGAACTTTTGTATGAAAAGTATTCAATACTGAATATAATGTGATTATACAAAGAATTAGTTGACGACTAAATAAAAATTCAGACTTTAGTAGTCTAAATTTTATTTTAGTTAATCTGTAGAGTTTTACAATTAAAATAAATATTTTCGCTGAGCATATTTTTTCATAAAATGGTGCCACAATAAACTTTCGCATTTAGAAACATAAATATAAATTTCCAAATATTTCATTTTTTGTAGAAAATGTGAAAATAAACTCTAAATTTCATTTTAGTTCGAAATTAAAATAAATAAACTTTTTCATGAGTGTATTTTTTACTTTCAATTACTCAACATATGCATACATAGGGTAATGAAAGTATAGCATTCAATCGATATATATATATATATATATATATATATATATATATATATATATATATATATATATATATATATATATATATTTTAAACATCTTGATTTCAAAAAAGTGATATAGAAAAAATGTGTGTCTGTAGTTGGAATAACTCCCGAACAAATAAACTTACGATGACTTCCCATTAAGGTTTTCGTCAAAATTGAGCATGCGCATAAGATATCTGCCATTGAAAAAATCATGGATTTCAATTATTGCTAAAAACAGCTCTAACGATTTTGATGAAAATTGCTGTGGTAATGTCTCTTAAGGTGTTTTAAACACCCCACCTCTGAAATTTTCATAAAAATGCTTTGAGGGCGTAAATGTTGAAAAACGAATGCCTTCAACACAGAGTTATCTTTGTTTGAACATAGCTCATCAAGGATCGTTTTTCTCCTCTCCTCAGTTTCACTTATAAGAAAGGATAGTATAAGAATCATCGAAAAGTATATCGCCAATCTGGCCCTTTTTCCTAAACGAATGGTGAAAATTTAAAAACGGTAAATAACACAAATCCACATCAGTAATATAGTGTAATTGAAAGTTGAAAAATGTTCCTCACCCCTAGTATATAAATGTTGTTACAATATATTTTTGCACTTTGAAACATAAAGGCAAATTTCTAAATAGTTTATTTTTTTTGTAAAAAAAAAAAATGTTTAAATACTTGAGCCTCAAAGTATTTCAGTTATAATATGTTCAAACAATTTTCAAATCAAAATAATAATTTTTAAAAGAGAGAAAAAAAATAACACCCATTTTTCTTTAAAAAAATCTAAATTTCAATAATATTTATGCAACAGCAATTATTCTTATTCATGCATGAAATATTTCAAACCTAACTTTTTTTAAAACATAACTGAGTTTTGCTTGGAAAAAATCGTTAGAAATTATTTTTTTTATTGTAAAAGTATCCATCTTCTCTGCATACACCTTATTTTAATTTTCAATTCGAAAGTACAACACTGCGGAAAAATCCGTTCTCCTTAGTTCTCTCACTCTCTCCCAAAACACAGTTTCGTTGTTATATTATATATTTTAAAATAAAATATAATATTTGTATTATAATCGTACAAAATCTGCTAACACTGCTCAGCTCTTCACCAACGCTTGTCTGGAGTTCAATGTCACTAATTCACATGTCACCATTCACATGTCACCAATCAAACGAACTGAAACTGTATTACTCCTCCCTATAGAATATTCTTTATTGCCAAGTAAGTTCGTTCCCTACTACAGGGTATTTAAACAAATATGATCTAGAAGCTCTTCGTTAAACAAAGATTGAGACTTTTACAATTTATTTCGGTTAAAACTTTTGAAATTGTTCTTTCCACGGGTCAATATATTTTTATTAAATCAATTTCTGAATTTACATTGACCTTCTAACACACCTTGAATCTTTCCAAACTAAAATATCGATTCCGCCAAGTCTCCATTTTAGTGCTTCTACAACTCCATCCTTAGCTTAACTCAGCCACCTAATACCTATCATTAGGCCACCGAAAAACAAGCATTCTGTCATCAATTTCTATCAGCGTCCGGATATCAGGAAACTTTGACCCGCGAATTGAGTGGATCTCGTTTCACCTGGATCACACAGTGTGCTGTCACTTCGACTGATAAAGATTTATTAACCAGGTTGCGAGGACAGGTAATTCTTCGCTCAATAACTCTCTCGCCTTTCTATTCTGAAGGAACAGAGCATTGTACACAGGTAAATGTTTACTTAATATTTTATGTTTGAGAAGTAGGTTAGGTGGTGTGCTATTTGAGTCCAAAAAGGGATGCGAATATGAACTTTTCGGGATGATTCTTAAAGCATTTAATTTCTTTTTTAATGCTCTGTTTCTAGCATAAGTAGATGACAAAAATGTCTATTTTTCAATTTTTATTCCATAATGTGGAGAATATCTTTCTGAATAAGTGTGCAAAAATTGATACTTGTACCTTTGATAGACAAAAAGTTACATTGTACTTTCTAAACCATCTCATACTATCAAAGCTGAAAAAGAAATCTTTAGCATTGTTTTTCTCAGTTCATTATTTTTTAGTTTGAATGTTGTTTAAATCCCTAAGGCTTTTTTCTAAATTTAGTTAGGACTGGGAAATTTTTATACCGTATTTATATACATCTGATAAGCAAAAATTTGTATGGAATAAGGTGTGCTATGTTTAGTTTTTCCTTTTTAAATTAAAAAGTTGAAAACTTGAAAAAACGTCGTTTTTCTGCTGCTTTTAGAGTAAAAAAATATAAAACCTTTTCCATAAATTACATCTTCAAATCCATACTAACTATTGTTAACAATTATAATACGAATATATTAAGAAAATTTTATGGAAAAATACTTAAAATTGTGGAAGGAGTAGCATTTAGAAAATAGTTTTAAAATATTTTAAAAAATTGAATTAATCAAAAATTATGTATTCAAAATATTTTTGTAGGTTAAATTATGTTTACTTAAAATCACCACAATTTAAAATTACTATAGTTCAAATTTTAGTGGTGCAATATCTGAAAATAATTTTTTTGAACCATGCTCCCTTAAGCATATTTATTTATGGATATATCAAAAACACATTTTGTTGAATGGGGATTATAATCAAATTTAAATTATTTATGCAGTTTGCTATTTCAAAGTGTGAATACATTATTAATGTTATTTTATGAAGTGTGACAAGTTTAAAGAAAATGTTGATGTGGAAATAACATTAGATATATCAAGGTATTTTAACGCACTTATAAAATATTATGCTTTTTCAACTCATACCTTCCAAGACTTAGATAACCATAAAAGCTAATAGTTTCCAAATGTCAGAAGTATTTTCTCAATGACATGCATATTATTAGAGTTAAGTGACTAGTGTTCGTCTATTTTAAGATGGAATAAATTGGTAATTATAGAAAGAAAAACTACATTACGTATAGGAAATATTTTTTTAATATTATAATATTCTTTATAGAAGAGTAAAATACTCTTTTTCAAGTATTTAAATTGTTTTAGTTCTTATATAGAAATATGGATAACTTTGCCAATGGTATTGTACTAATATTACTAGACACAAACACACTTTACTATTTACATCTATCTCTAAATATTTCTAGGAAAGCTGAATCATCAATTAATGATAAAAAGCAATTTAATAAAAATTTTATTAGATTACAAGAATAAAAAAAAATCAAATAAGGGTATTAGTAGACGCATTGGCCTATCTTATATTGCCAATTCAGTTATATTTTAATATAAGTTTTTTAATTATAAAATAAAAAGCGATTTTATTAATTGATTTTTATCTTTTGTACCATAAATAATAATAATAAATAATATTATTCATTGCTGACTTCTTTATCCTACCTATTGAATCACATTACAATTTTTCGTATAAAAATTTCGAAAACATATTTAAATGCTACCAATAAATATCTTACTTGTCATTTAAATTACTAATCCATTTCCAAAATTTCATTAGAAATGACAATTGATTGGCATTAACAATTCTTTAAAATTAACAATTTATTTGAATCTATAGTTTATTTTCCTATACATTTTATTTCAATTTATATTTTATTTGAATCTACAATACATTTTAATGAATGATTCATTTTAATTAACAAATTATTTGAATGAGCAATTTTTTGAATTGCGGTTTATTTGCAAATACATTTTATTTCATTTTACATTTTATTTTAATTAACAATTTATTTTACTGAATAATTCATTTTAATAAACAAATTATTTGAATGAACAATACTTTTTACTGAATAATTCATTTTAATAAACAAATTATTTGAATGAACTATTCATTTTATTAACAGTTTATATGATTTAACACTCAATTTGAATTAAAATTTCCTAATAATTCATCTGAATTAACTATTCATTTGAATTAGTAATTCAACTGAGTTAACAATTTATTTAAATTAAGAATTTAATTAAATAAACCATTTATTTGAATGAACAATTTATTTGAATTAACAATTCATTTCAACCAACAATTTATTTGAATTAACAATTCACTTTAATAACTTATTTGAATTAAAAATTCATTTGAATTAAAAAATTCATTTGAATTAAAAAATTCATTTGAATTTACAATTCAAATTAAAAATATATCGCCGCTGACACATTAATTTATTTCACTTTGCTTCCTTAATATCCAATAAACATTATTTTTATTTCAATCAAGATGATAAACTATTCTTTCTTTTCAGTATAAAGTGGTAGGATTTTAACTGACATTGGTTATATCGTAAGCGATTGTATGATTGTTAAATAATTTCATAATCGTTTAATTTTTACTTTTGTACACTTAAGCACTTGAACACCACCTTTATCACAAAATGCAGTATTAGGATTTATTTTCATTTATCGCAACGCCCTCCTTCAGATTTACTACATTCTTTATCAGCGCTACTTTCTGACTTCTGTACAATAATATGCGATAATCTGATTACTGTGATAATACTGATACCATTTTCTGAACCAAATACAATCGTATCTTAAAACTAACATGACACTATCAATACATGTCTTTAAGAGAAATATTCCAGAAAATCATAAACAATTCCCTTAGAGAGCATTTCTATTCATTTCATGTTAATAAAAATTAGATCATAAAATTAAAAAGAAAAAAAATACAAGTTTAGAAATCGGAAAACAAGCAAATGAACAAGTAAAGGAAAAAAAACGCAATATATGTTTTTTAAATTGAAATATTCAATTAAATAGAAAGGGTGAAATTTAATTAAATTGAAAAAATGTGTAATGTCAATTACTTCTTAAGGTGATTTTTACATAAAGATCAATTCGAAGCACAGGATCCACAACTGTATCAATGTAATAAAAGTCCTTGTTGTCAAAATTATTTTATAGCAATATTAAATTCCATTGGAAATTTTATTGTTTCTTTTTAAAGAAGAAAAATAGCTTCAATTCCATTTTAAAAATAATTCAAACATATATATCCAGGAAAAGCAATATGCATTTAATTGAGTTTTTATACAAAAAATAAATAAATCCTGGAACAGAATTTAAAATTAAAGGTATATCCAGGTTACACTAAAATAGATAATTTGTTAACTTTATGAGAATATTTTCAATATTCAATGAACAATTAGAGTCAATCTCACAAAAACATACTTTTTATATTTGAATGAAAAATTCCGCATTCTAAATAAAATACATATTCTTTGAGTGGACAATAAACATATTTTTTTTCTGTATTTATGCGTTTATGTAGGTTTCATTAAATGTCAATACTTCAAATCTCGACCTACGAAATCAAGCAAAACCAATTCGTACATTCTTACAATACATTCCCAGAACAAATGGATCAAAACAAATATTACTATGAAAGTGAACGTGTAAGAAAAGTACTGCACTACAACTTCTAATACACGAACCAACAATATAAATACTCAATCCATACTAGTCATGGTTACTTTAGAAATTGTCTGGCACAGAACTTTTTTTTTTTCTCTCTCTTGCATTATTCAGAGTGGACAAAAAATACTTGCGAAATGGAGTCTCAACAGAGTTGTGTATCGATAGACAGAGCATAATAAACTATTCTTTCTGAACTACTAGGGTTCCTGTCTACCATGTCATTATTTATGCAAAAAGAGTTATTCATTATGTGTAATTATATAGCATTACAGAGATTTTTTTATTACGCCTTTTCGGATTAATGTGTGCCCACTGTCCATTCTGCACATAGGAAGAATGTATTGGAAATTTAAAAATGAATAAAAATACATTCCTTTTACTATCATCGACTAAGACACCAACTACAACAAAAATCAATAAAATTTAAAAGGAGATTTAGAAATTCCTAACATTAATTTGTTAAAATGAGTGAGTAGTTTGATTCTGTAAAAGGCGTTCCTATATGAAACACTTTTATAGTAAAGAAAAAAAAATTATTGAAGAAACACTGCATCAAAAATATTTTTCCTATTTCTTAAGGGGACTTGCCAGTCACCGACAAAATTTAAAAGTTACATTTTCATCCATCTTCAATGTCATATAAATTATTTATTTTTCAATGAATTTACAAAATTTTTTTTTCACTAAAAGTGTTGTTAGATATTTATAAACAATTGTGATTGCTCACAAATTATATAAAAAAAAAATTATATTTTGAGTTTACGAGCATTTTTTTTAAATTATCTCAAACAGTGATTTATAACATCTTGATACACTTTCCAGACAAAATAGATTATAAATATTTTTTTAAAAATTACTAAAATTAACATTTAAATTAACAACGATAACCTATTTTTTAGACAATATTGCTTTTAAAGTTCATGAAAAAAAATATTTATTTTGTATGAACTAAAAGAATTTTTTTTCCTTAAAAAAACCTATACATATTTAGAATAAAAAAAATGTGGGGTCTTCAATACAAAACTCACTTTTATATAACATTCGACTCAAAAATTAGATCGAAATATTGAAAAAAAAATTTAAAAAGTGTACCTAAGATGTTGAAAATCATTATTTTGAGTTAATTGCAAATAATTCTTACAAAACAAAAATATTATTATTTTTATTATTATTATTTTTGCCTTAGTACTATATTTGAAAACATCGAACTAAAAATTCTCTGAAAAAAGTTTGTAAATACGTTGAGAAATAAATAATTTTTAGGACATTGATGTTATATGTAAAATTGGTTTTTAGCTTGCGTCAGTGACAATTATTTTAAAATGCATAAATAGTTTATTCTAACAAACTTATTTTTTAAACTAAAATGGGTAAAATCCTTATATCAATATATTATTTAAAAAATATAACCTAATAGCTTAGTCACTTTCCCTCCATACACCTCATTCTGTAGTAATTAGTAAAAATAACTAAGTCATTTCGATTAGGTCATTAAACTTTTTTGTCAAGGTCAGATAAAACAGAATACAGTATTTATATATTTTATCTCTTATAACTTAATTTGAACAAGCGACGCCCCATCACGTGTGTCCTACCGTGACGATAGTAGAATAATATTGAGGATCGTATTCTTTCTTATTCCTTTTCATTTTCCATTCATGCTTTTTCGAACTATTTTTTTTTTTTTTTTTAAGTTTTTAATAATCTTTCTTCTAGGGACAAATTTCATCCAGAAATGTATCCAACTAAATTAAACGTTTAAAATTCAATCAATGACCTTAAATTATGTTTTAAAATAGATACTACATACTATTAAAACTAGTTATAACTATAAATTTAACACTTTTAAGTTTATTAAGTTTTTTGATAATTAAATCGTGCCTATGAATTTGAACTTTTAACGACTTATGAAAATTAATTTTGATTATGTCTTGTAGTGAATATTTTTCGATGATTTAATGTATCGCAAAATGTATACTTCATTGGTTAAAAGGAGGAAGCCAAATTAAGGGAGATATTTTTAAATGCACATTAGGGCGTATCGAAAAAAACTTTTTTTGGAAATTCAAAATTTCAAGTTGATAAAAAGTTGTCACTATGCTCACATGTTTACCAAAAAGTTTTTTAGTTCAATCGAAAAATATTTAGGTCTCCCGGAATGGACCTGAAGTTTGATGTTTTTTGACAAAAACAAAGATTTTTAACATTTTTTTTTAACATAAATACAAAGCAAATTTTTATTTTCAAGAATAAAAATGTAGAGTTTATAATATTAATTAACAGTAATAAAAAAATTATATCTGCCATTTAATAATTAGGTCTCCCTGAATCTACATGAAAAACTTAACTTTTTTACAAAATACGGATATTTTTTAATTTTCAACCCATTCTTTTGGTTAGTTTCAATTATTTTATTCATAGTCTAGGTATAGTAGTACAGCATTTTGAAATATCAGGAATATCATTTTATGAAATGGCGTTTACTTAACTCAAGTAATAATTCATATCATTTCTACACGACTCCACGTTGGTTGGAGTCTCCAACCAGCAACGACTCTAGGTTTGAGACAAGAAGGTAACATTATCGAAAATGATTCAACGTCGCAGGGTTCGAATGATGAAAGTGTACATGATAGTAAAATGCTTTTACCATGAAAAAGCCGTAAAGTTTAATTATTTCAGTGAAATAAGAACTGCCAGAAAATGTATTCTCCTTTTCTAGAGATTGTGACCGTAGAGCCAATCTCTATTAGAGTAGATGCTAAATTAACAAGTGCTCTTTTGTGGGATTTAAATGTTGTAACACTAGAAAACCAAGCAATGGTAATAGATAAATCGAAAGTTTTTCGTGAGAGGGTAAAATATCATTAAGGTATTAGTTCAACTATTTTTTACTCTCATTTTCATTTTTCACTATTTATATAATCGAAAGGATGAAGCAATAAGTATAAAAATTGTAATTTGTAAATGTGGTCGCATAAATAAACGAGAAGAACATGTATTTTTGGTATAAGAATTATATTCAACATATTTTGGACATGCAACTGCAGACAGTGGCTCTGGGTGAAACGTGGTGTCATCATTACAACTTATGAAATAAAGCTGCAATGATAAGAAAACTATTCAAGGCCTTGGTTATGATGGTACTGAATGAAATTCTGAAGTCTCTAATTGATAAATTTAATTCTTCGTAAATACTTTAAAATAACTAGTACAAGCAGTTGTTTGTTTATTTCATTTAAACGAATCCCCTCTTAGGAAAGTTAGGATTACTCTCGATGGTCCAATTTATTAACGTACTTCTTTTACTGTCCATTTAGAAAACGTCTAACAAGTTGTCGAGATTTACCAGTTGTTGAATACAATAACATTGATAGTGCTTTTCCAAAAGTTGATTTTATAAAGTTGAACACCGACCAGAAATATTGGAAAATATGTCAGACTGTACTAGTAAGCAAATGCTTACAAGGTTTAGCAAGCAGAAACCCTGGAAACATCTCCCATTCACGATGATTAAAAATGACAAATCGAATTTCACGTATATGTATTATATCACTTGATCCATCCTCGAAGTTGAAAAAAATAGCTGAGTTTGCAATGAAAATTTATACTCCCTTGTGGTTTACAATATAACGTCATGTAATGATGATATTACGTTTCCTACAGAGCCACTGTCTGGAGTTGCGTGTCCAAAATATGCTGAATATAGTTCTTATACCAAAGATACATGTTCTTATCGTTTATTTATGCGACCACGTTTACAACTTAAAATTTTTATACTTATTTCTTCATCCTTTCGATTATATAAATAGAGTGAAAAATAGTTGAACTAATACCTTGATGATATTTTACCGTTTCACTTAAAACATTCGATTTATCTATTACCTCTGCCTGGTTTTCTAGTGTTACAACATTTAAATTCCACAAAAGAGCATTTGCTAATTGAGCTTCTACTCTAATTGAGATTGGCTTTGAGCCAATCTCTAGAAAAAGATAATATATTTTCTGGCAGTTCTTATTTCACTGAAATAACTCCACTTTCCGGCTTTCCCATAGTAGAAGCATTTTACTATCATGTACACTTTCATCATTCGAACCCTGTGACATTGAATCATTTTCGATTACGTTACCTTCATGTCTCAAACCTAGAGTCTTTGTTGGTTGGAGACTCCACCCAACGTGGAGTCGTGAAGAAATGATATGAATTAATACTTGAGTTTAGTAAACGCCATTCCATAAAATGATATTCCTGATATTTCAAAATGCTGTACTACTATACCTAGACTATGAATAAAATAATTGAAATTAACCAAAGGAATGGGTTGAAAATTTAAAAATATCCGTATTTTGTAAAAAAGTAAAGTTTTTTTTGTAGATTCAGGGAGACCTAATTATTAAATGGCACACATAATTTTTTTATTGCTGTTAATTGGTACTATAAACTCTACATTTTTATTCTTAAAAATAAAAATTTGCTTTATATTTATGTTTAAAAAAAAAATTAAAAATCTTTGTTTTTGCCAATAAACATCAAACTTCAGGTCCATTCCAGGAGACCTAAATATTTTTCGATTGAACTAAAAAAAATTTTGGTAAACATGTAAGAATAGTGACAACTTTTTATCAACTTCAAATTTTGAATTTCCAAAAAAAGTTTTTTTCGATACGCCCTAACGCGCATTTACTTTTTAAGATTATTAAATCCGAAATATTTTTAATTGTATAAAATAATAATTAAAAAATTATAACACAATATAATTATTGATTATATCAAAATATATATTTTAATTATATCAAAATTAAATCAAATAAACGCATTTAAGAATAGAGTATTTCAAATTATTTCAAAAGCAAGTTTTTCATAAAGTGTACTGATGTTCAAACTAAATCTATTCAAATGAAAAAGTAAAAGATTTCCTTTACATTTTTAAAAACAATTTTAGTATCCCTTAATGAATTTCTAAACTTGATTACTCGAGTAATAAATATTAAAAAATAATTTTCTTTTGAAATTGATATAATTTAATTTGTTGTCTAGATCCACCTGTTCTCAAATAAAAAAAAATTATCTTTCAGAATCATGCCTAGTTACAAGATAGTTGACTATGTTTACCCAACGTCTGGGGAATTGGCTAGACTCATTTTACAATACAAGAACATTGAATTTGTCCATGAAGAGATGGATTCACCTGATAAGATATACGAAGCTGAAGAAGGTAAATAATTGTTTTTGAGTGAAGTAACATCAACCAGATTTAATTTTCGACGTCCATTGGGGATTAGTAAATTTATTTATATGTCTGTAATTTAAAGATTGGATATATTTTATTGCCAAAAACTTGAATCATGAAATTAGTTTACTACTGGTTCGAATAATTGTACATTTTTTATTAACTATTAGGCAAATTTAAAAAAGATTGAGTTCTTAAAATTTAAACTCGACCACATAGACAATATGTGTCGAGATAGAAATAGAAATATATCGTAATAGAATAATGTCGTAATAGAAATATATTACTTGTTGATTGAAATATATTACTTTTTATTTGCTTTTAATTTAATAAATGGTATCCTATTTTGTTTTCAAAACTGTACATTTTTAAAAACAACTACAATCTATAAACTTAAATGTTATGTTAAAATAGTAATAGTTTTAAAATAAATAAATTTTATAATATTAATATGAGAAATCTTCGTTTTCAGAGGCTCCATTTGGAATTTTACCAGTTCTTTTAGTCGATGGAAAATTCGTAGCACAGGGGCAGGGAATCTCTAGGTATCTGGCAAGAGAATTCGGTATGTATACTTAACATAACTCTATCAAAGTTGATCTTTATATTGTTAATCAATCCACTGGACGGTATACATCAGAGGATATCGCCAATATCTCAAGTATATTGGCAGTGGACTAACAATGTAGAGTGTTACAAAGGTAGTTTTTACATAATCTATTAAATTGATAGTATTATTGATTATTTACTTATCTATTAAATTGATGTCATTCGCAAAAATATTTTTTATTATTTTTTCTTCAAGACTTGGCTGGTAAAAACAATGAAGAAGCAGCGGTTTGTGACATGATTATGGATGGACTTGGAGCCATGTTTGCCAAAATGCGAGTAACTAATTTTGCTGGTTTGGATAGTAAACAACAGGTAAATAGACCAACAAAATAGAAAAATATTTTTATAACTAAACGACGAAATATGGTCAGTTCATTAATCTTTTTAAATTCAAATAATGGGAACAATGAAACATACTGTTTTCATAAGCGCTAATAGTTAACTTGCTCTTACCTGATAAGTTTAAATCTTACGGTGAAAAAAATATATAATAAAAGCGAAAGAAAGGAATATAAGTTCAGAATCTAAAGGCGGCCACAATAAACTATTAAAAAGGATAAAATCCATTTCATGTAGTTATTTAATGGTAGGAAAAGTAATAAAAATATGTGTGTTTAAGATGCATTAATAGACAATCTCATCAACACTATAAAGTTATAAAATAAGTATTCAAATGACGGGATATTTATTATTGGTGTTCCCCAAATATCAAATATTGACACTTAAAAAAAACACAAAGTACCGCCCTAAAATAAACTTAAAAGATGTGCATTGTGTTGTTTAAGTTATTTATGAAAATAAGTTAATTTCACGAGTAAATAATACTTAGTGATAATACTTAAAATCGTGTTATCCTAACTTTAAAAAACATGACAAAATTTAGAAATGGCATCATGCTAGAGTGAAGTAAAATCTTTCAGATGCCTTGAATAATCCAAAACTGGTTTTCCAGAAATCGATGGAAGGTTATTTAAAAGCTTATTTAAAGCTTAAGCTAAAGTTTTTAACAAGCTAACAAGAATGATATTTGATGCCTATGTTTCTAAAATGTCATTCAATAGCAAAATAAGATTACGAACAAAAAACGTTGTAAGTTAAATAGAACAATTTTCCAAGGATTTGAATTTTTTATATGTATTTTTTTCCACACAATATATCAGTTTATGCATTTTTTTGCATTATAAATCAGTAACCAGACAAAAAATTAAAACAGTATTCTTGTATAGTCAATCAAAAATATGTAATCTCATAATGAATAATGTTTTTATTTATTTTTTTAAATTATAAGGAAATCAACAGTAAAATAACTATTTAATGAAAAAAGCCATTTTTAAGCAAAAAAGTCTACTATGATATACCAGGACGATAACTTTTATTGAATTTATTATGTAAAATAATTGGAGCATGTTCCTTTTAGTTTACAAACTCAAATAATAATTATTCTATTGCTATTTGTCTTCTTTATAGTGATTTAAGGGGACTTGATACCCCTTGTTTTCACAAAAAATAATAAAAATATCAATTTTCTATTTTTTTGTTTGTTTATAATCTGTGAAACCTTCTTCTTATTCTGGCAAGTTTGTGTGCTGATCCTATTACTTCAGTTGCAGAAAAACTATATTTTTATGGAGAATTTAGCGTAGCTGCAATAGCTTCTTCGATCTTTCGAACGCATTTTTCTCAGTTCTTGATTTTTTTGAAATTCCCACTTTACTCAAAATGTTAAAACTTTAGCAAATATGAATGAAATGACTTGAATCTTTTTTGTGTCACTCTTAATACCTATTTCACAAAAATAGGCATGGATTTTTGAATAAAACATAAACTTTTTTTTTTTTTTCTTAGAAATTTAAATGCTGAAAAATACCTGTTTTTTACGCTTTTTTTTTTACCTATAGGTACAGTAAGTATCGAAAACTATTTTACTTATTCTAAATCCGATCCCTAAAAAGTTAGATTATTATTATTATTATTATTTTTTTTTTTTTTTGTTTTTAAATCAGGAAAAAAAATATTGAAAAATGAAAAGGAAAATAGAATTAGAAATTTTATGAATTTTTTAAGAAATTTAAAAATTTTGAAAATTTAGAGCACTATGTGAACTTTTTTTTAATAAAATTTTAATTTTACTTAGTAATACTTCCAAATATGTAAAAATTATAATTTTAAAAGCTTAAATAACAAAAATAGTTTGAAGGGTACCAAGTCCCATTAAGTTGCAGACATATAACTTCAAACCTTTAATATTAATATTATTAAAATCAAAAGTGATATCAACCAGCTATGCTATTTTCCTTTACTTTGCTTTGTGAAAAGGGAAAATATCATTGATACTGACTCCAATCTTTTAAAATATGTAGTATACTTTATTTGAAAACACGAACTTCTTAGATATACCATTAAGATGCCTTGTAATAAGTCACAAGCACTTAGAAGTGCATTAAAATATTATAATGTGTGACAACATGAACTAAACGATCTTGTGAAAATGTAGAATTTCAAGTAGAAGGTAGTCTGTTATCTGTACAAGAATTACAGTGTTTCTCTTTACATAAAAGCATGTCGTGAAAGAGAAAACTTATCGATACATTAGACGAAGAATGAGAACCGAGTAATCTATGTATTTGCTCCAGTAACGATAAGACTTCCTTCACTTTTAAGTGTTGTCATTTCGAAAATCAATATTTTAATCTGTGTTTTTCGTTTAAAAATATAGAACAGGGAAAATTATTATTTAATAGAATAAAGAACCCAGAAAGTTGGAAACTTAAAATTTCAAAAATAAAATAATAAAATGACAATTGTAAGACTTTTTCAGCAATTCACATTTATTGGACATGGCTATCTTTCCATTGGACTGTCAGTTATAACAATATTGGACTCATTTCCCATGTTGACTTATAAAAATTTAGGTAAACTGCAAATAGTAAAGCTCCATAAGCAATCATACATATGCATTATTTTCTTAGACATTAACAATCTTGAAAATGAGTTAATCGTTAGGAAGTTCATTTGAAATCGGGCTTTCTTGTTTTAAGGTAAATAGGCTCGTTAGCATGTAAGTTTATTTGTTAATTTCATTTCTGCCTTTTAGATGACATTAGTCAAACAGATGATGGAAGAAGACGTTCCAAGATTTCTAAAGAAATATGAAACCTTCTTGGAAAAGTCGAACCGAAAAAGTGGTTACTTTGCAAGTGATCAGGTACTATTACTTCAATATTTAGTACTTTAATATTTTAGTTACTTTAATAAATCTGATCATAAACGTTTCACTTAAATTTGATTAAGAGTTTAGTTTCTGTTTTTAATAAACTACAATCACATGGTTGCGACATTCATACAATCCAAAGTTGTAATCGCAATTCATATAATTAAGATTCCTGTAGAGTTTGTAAAGTGAAAAAAAATTGATGAGGCACTTATGAATAGTTTTTAGAGCACATGTCAAAAGTACCTTTGGCCCCAATTCCTAATGGTTAAAGTTTTCATTTACTTTAAATCATACAGATATTTTAATTTTCAAAAAATAAAATTTATAAAAATATAATAGTTCGAGTTTATAAAAAAGAGACATTAACAATTAGGCGTTAAATATTGCTGCATAAATAACATAAAAAATAAATTCGTTTACTCAATTATAATTAAATTTCATTTCATCGTTCTAGAGAAAAAGCAAAACAAGTTTGCAATGATTTCTATATTGCTTCAGATATAGTTATGGTGAATTTATACTTTTGTGCGAATACTTTGTTTCGGGAAATGTAGTTTCATTTCGTTTCTTGTTATTAAAAGTTAATGAAATAAATTTTCGTCATTAATACCATTCTATAAACGATAAATTTTCAATAGATTCAACGGGGATATTTTTTAAATGATGATATCATTCAACATTAAAGTCTCACGATATTTCCAATTTTGTTTGAAAACCAATCCTTAAAATATTGGAATCCTCAAATCGTCAAAATATTGAAAAATAAAAAAAATAATAATAATAATAATAATAAAAAAAAAAAAACTATTGAAGCTAATAACTCTTTTGGTGGGAAAAACCACATTATAAGTATATTAAGTATTAATTTTGATAGTTACTTTTCCATGACAAAATATATAAAAATCAATCGCAAAAGCTAATTTAACTCAAATATAATTTTAATTTAGACAAGATAAAAGATTGTACATGCATTAGACGAATTATCACTATAGACCTGTAGAGTTTTTGTAGAACCTGATTCAAAGGATAAACAGTTAAGATATATCAATATAATAATGAATCTATCAATCAAAATCTCTCTTTTCTCTATACTTTATTCTATCACTAATTATATGGCCAAAACCTCGAGTACACATGATGCCCTTTTCTCACTGCCAAGAGGTATCATATCAAGGGAAATGCCTGATGGCACAACGATGCGGGTTTAATTTGGTCCATTGAAATGGTAATTACAGCTTTTGAAGAGACTCTTAGTTTAGTAATTGATAACAATGATTAATGTATTAATCCCAATAAAGATAACTGATTTGTAAAAATCTCATTTAAAATAATAACAAACTTAGGTTGTGCATGTACATTAATGGTTTAAGCAGTGACGTAGAATTAACAGTTTTCAGCTAATTTAATATTCAATTTTTCAATACATAACTAATTAGAAATAACCTTCTAAAATATGTAGAACTTTATTAAGTATAAGATTATTACATTTTCTTGTTTACATAACTGACATCTTTTTTTAATTTTTATTTACAGTAAATATATCCTGTTAAAAAATTATGTTAAACGTGATTTAACTCCATAGTGAAATTCATATATTAATCACTAAAAAATATAAGAGTTGTTGTTTTCATTTCTGTCGCGAAATATCTTCGAAAGGTTTTTTTCAAAAGAAAAAAGAAAAAGATTGACAAAATCCTTAAAAAAAAAAACTCGGTATTAGTGTCTACACGTCACGCAATTTAAGTTAATCAGATGATCATGAAATATTCTTTTGTTAAATTTTGTATAGTAGTTATATTTTTTTCTCATGTTTGTATACAACAATGAGTCAAACTCATTATAAAATAGATAATTTCAAACAAATAGACCTGAATGTATAATTAAAGAAGAAAGCTATGGTAGTCGTGAAATTTATTTTGCATTTGTCTTGGCAGATCTATCAACTTTTTCAAGCTATAAATTTAACCAAGACATTTGGCGATTGCTTTAAACTGGCTATTAAATTTCCAAAGTAATTTTACGAATATTAACAAAAAAGATTATTTAATGTCATTATATAAGCAAGACTTTCGTCGTCTGTATCAAGAAAAAAATATTTTTGAATATTGTCATTATAACTTCGTGTGCATAAGAAGAAGCAACATTTTGTTGTAAATTTACCTGGTAAAAAATTTCCATGAGTTCTTTAATTACGAAACGCAAATGCAGACTTTTCCCCCATGAAACACGGGCATTTTCCTCATCGCACTGGTCTTGATTTAATGATTTTTAAGTGCATTATTGTTTTCGTATTTCTCTAACGACAGAAAAACTCTGATACAATAATCTAAAATAAGCAAGTTTGATCTGAATATTATGTTTATAATAAACTAGTTGATATAAAATATATAAAAGCTTTGTTTACGTATTTTAAGAAAACTTTTCTTCCTCGCACAAACTAATAAAGTCAAATTTCAATCTAAAGTACTTATTTCCCAAAATCAGATTTGCATACCACATTGTATTTTGTATACAACATATATGGATTTTGTATACAATACAACATACTAATGGATTTTGTATAAGGCATACCAATGGATTTATAGAAAATCGATTTTTCCATACACAATGTATAACTCATTGATATGATTTCAGTTGACGTGGTGTGACCTCGGTGTAGCCCTGACATTGGCGGGAATGCAAATTCGCCAGCCCACAGTTCTAGATAAGTATCCCAGACTGGAAGCTTTCGTGGAAAAGGTGACATCCAATGAAGTGGTGGGGCACTTTATCGACACAGAATTGGCGCCTTCCGCAGTACTCAGAAAGAACAGCCTCTGAAAATGAATGACACTATCTAATTAAATTGCAGTCGTGTATTTTTAGTCAAACACTGGGGAAGATCTGTATGGATCACTTTGTATTCAATAAATAATTATTTAGTATTGATATTAATTTACTTGCTGTGTTTATATATATATATATATATATATATATATATATATATATATATATATATATATATATATATATATATATATATATATATATATATATATATATATATATATATATATATATATATATATATATAATAAAACAAGCTGTGTGTCTGTATGTCTGTGGCTCTGTGATTCTATAGAAACTTTCTTAAAATTGGAGTAGAGCTCTGAAATTTTCAGCATGAGTAGTTTTGGTGTTCTAATTGTAAGCATCAAAACAGAATGTTAAAATTTTAATTAGTTCTTTTTTAATTAATTTTTTTAATTAGTTAATAAATATGTTACAAAACGATATCTAATAGGGCTACAGCTCTAAAATTTTCAACATAAGAAGTTTTGGCATTTTAATCAGAATTTTAAAAAACAAAATTTAAAATTTTTATTTTGTTCTTTTTTAATTAACTTTTTTAATTAATTAATAAACATTTTACAAAGCGATTACTAATAGGGCTACAGCTCTGAAATTTTCAACATATAAGTAGTTTTGGCCTTTTAATTGGACTTTTAAAAAACAGAATTTAAAATTTTTATTTTGTTCTTTTTTAATTAATTAATAAACATTTTACAAAACGACTACTAATAGGGCTAAAACTCTGAAATTTTCAACATAAGTAGTTTTGGCCTTCTAATTGGACTTTTGAAAAACAGAATTTTAAATTTTTATTTAGTTTCTTTTAATTAATTTTTTTATTAATTGATTAATATTTTACAAAATGAATTTTAATAGGGCTACAGCTCTAAAATTTTCAACATAAGTAGTTTTAGACTTCTAATTGGACTTTTAAAAAACAAAATTTAAAAATTTTATTTTGTTCTTTTTTAATAAATTTTTTTAATTAATTAATAAACATTTTACAAAATGACTACTAATAGGGCTACAGCTCTGAAATTTTCAACATAAGTAGTTTTGGCCTTCTAATTGGACTTTTAAAAAACAGAATTTTAAATTTTTATTTAGTTTCTTTTAATTAATTTTTTTAATTAATTGATTAATATTTTACAAAATGAATTTTAATAGGGCTACAGCTCTAAAATTTTCAACATAAGTAGTTTTGGAGTTTATTGGACTTTAAAAAAAAACAGAATTTTAAATTTTTGTTTAGTTTGTTATTAATTAATTTTTTTAATTAATTAATATATATATATTACAAAACGATTTCAAATAGGGCTACAGTTTTGAAATTTTCAACATAGATAGTTGTTGTGGCTTTCTAATTGGATTTTTGAAAAACCGAATTTAATATTTGTTTAATTAATTAATAAATATTTTACAAAACGATTTGTAATTGCTACATTTCTGAAATTTTCAACACAAGTAGTTTTGGCCTTTAAATTGGACTGACAAAAAGAATATTAAATTTTAATTTGTTTTTTAATTAATTTTTTCATAAAAAGCGACTTCGAATAGGCCTAGAGCTCTGAAAGTTTCAACATAAATAGTTTCAGCCTCTAATTTTGCTTTCGACAAACACGTTTTAAAATAATCTTAAAGGGGTGTCGTATTATTGTATTAACGGGGAATTTTTTTTTCTTGACTAGAGAGAGGCCTCCAATACTAAGGCTTTACGTAGCAATTAGATTTTAGTGAGCGAAGCGAGCTTATGCTTACGCAGCAATGAACCTTTCAGAGAGTGAAGAGAGCCTATGCTTGCATAGCAATGAACCTTTTAACGAGTGAAATAAGCCTGTGTTTTTTGTGTCCATAAACTTTTCAGCGAACGAAGCGAGCTCGATTTTGCGTAGCGATGAACCTTCCTGCGAGTGAAGAGCCAAAATCTGGGTCCTATTCACGAATGACAGATTTCCGCAACGCGAGGCCTCTCAGCTTGCTAAAATATTGCACATGTTAAAATTTCGTAGTGAAGCACGGGTATTTAGCTAGTATTATATATAGAGATTGTATATCACTTTAGCTTTCATAATGCATTTAACTTTTCTCAAATTAAATACAGCTCAGCAGAATTTTCTTAAACACTTGAGTGTCCATGGGGAAAACAATTTCAGTTCATGTTTTCAAGCAATTTAACTGTTTGCACAATCTAGATACTCACGAGGGAAATTTTGAAGCATGCAATTAATTTCTGTGCAAAACAACGTCAATACACTAAAAATTAGTCAGAAAAAAGCGCAGGTTAGCTCCTATGGCAAGGATTTATAAAGTGTAAATGCGACAGGGTTTCAGAGTATCCCCATGACAAGGATTTGTAAAGGGTAAATAAATTTTTGACTAGGTTTCAGAGTAATCTCTATAACAAAGGTTAGTAAGGGGTGGCAGTGAAAAGGTTTCAAAAGGTTATCAGTTTGGGTTGATTTTGAAGGGTTTGTTTTTCTCCTTAATTGTGCGTAGAGACAACAAGTTTGCTATTTATTGAAGATTTTTTTCACGTACCGTAGAAGTTCTATCTTCGTTTTCAATTCTAATCTTTATTTATCAAAATTAGTATAATGTATAATTTTATATTTAAAGTAATAAATTTAGATGCAGCCCGTCTGTACTGGCAGTACCCCACGAGAAGCCACTGCCCTTTCGACCCTTTGAAAGTAGGGTAATCGATATCTCTTATTTTTCTATGTTTACCCTTGTTGACATTTGTTCTAAATATCACAGTTGTGACAACATTGGAAGTAGGAGGATTAGTGATGGTGATGAAAGCGTTGGCCTTTTTTAAATAGAGATAATAGAGCGGTTGCAACTATGTGACTTTTTCGAAGAAACCATCACGTAGTGGAGTTTACACGATTTGTTTCTGCGCTCAAATGATATTTCTGCTTTCCTTTTAAAAAAAAAAAAAAAAAAAATAGTGCTCTTTACTTCCTAATTCTCACACTTTCTACCACAGTAAAATTTATGACCTTAACAATTACTTTAGATTATACGGTGTAAAACAATTTCAGCAAGTTCACCATTCTTCCTGGTGGAAAATTCATCGTTTACTTACGTTTACGTTCAAGAAGTGGCTTCTGACGTCATTGTATCTCCATAAAATTCTTTTCAATTATTCGATTTTTAAAAAACTGTAACTGTCATTTGATTTGTTTTGCAGCCTTGCCCGGTTGGCGGGTAAATACCCGCAAATCAGGTATTTTAAAGGTTAGCGGGTATTTTGGGGGGGGGGGGGGATTTGAAAATGAGGGCATTTGCGTGTTTTTTCGGGTAATCTGATAATGTGAAGCTTGTGTTGAAGAAACAAGAGTCAATACAACACCAGCAGGTGACGAAACTCGATATCAATTCAATTTACACCCCATCCAGCAGTAATCGTTTCAGTTAGGTTACAGACATTTTTACTAGAGGTCGGCGATATTTTTATAAAAATATTGATAAAAGTCACCGGTATTATATCGATATTTTTAGTTTTTTGATGATCGTTTGGTAGTTCCATGTGTTTTTTCGATTTTCTTTATTCCCTTTTCAAAATCTTCAAAATTAAAGTTTGGACTTGGCTGAGAGACATTTAAAATGACACCAATATTCAATATTTTGCCATACACTTCATAATCATGGACGCCACCAGGAGGGTACTAAGGGGTGCACTTGCACTTCCCTGGCTTTTGAAAAATTAAAATAGAGTTGAAAGAAGAAAAAAAAGTGTTAATTCCAAGTAAATAAAAGCATAAATGCCATTTTAAGACTCCGGTTCAATGTTACACTGCGTATTTTTTTTATTATTATTATTATCATTATTTTAAGCCTCTTGTTTATTTCCTAAACTTCGTTTTTACAGCTGATTTATTGCAATTGAGAAGTGGTTTTCAGGTGCCACTTGTCTCAGTATCAATGTATTTTTTTTAATTTTTTTTTAATATATATATATATATATATATATATATATATATATATTTAATATGCAATCCGTTTTTTGGGGTTAGTCCGTCTGCCTAAACTGCTCAACCAATTTCAATGATCAAGGTGTCATTTTAAAGGAAATAAGCTGCAGATTTGCCAAAACGTGCCAAAATAATTTATTAACACTTTATTAATTAGTTAAATTTCAATATTTTTCATCATTAAGCTACTACAAAGCCTCAATGATTTTGAATATATGATTGGCAACATCCTTACGTATGTAAACAAACCGGCTGCACAGGGGTTCAACCAACCAACCAACCGTTGCTAATTTTAAAACTATCTACGTATGTAAACAAACCCGTTGTTAATTTTAACGCTCTTTTTAAACTCTTCGTTTCAAAGTTGATTTTTTCTGTTTTTCTGAAGCATTTTTGTATTAGAGTAATTATTATTTTGAAGTATTTCTATCCAGAAAATGCTTCGCGTTGGACGCCGTTCTCTAAAGGGGTGACTTATCAGAATAAATAAAAGATATTGGGACTTCAATGTAAGGGCATAGCTAATGAAATTTTAAGTCAGAATGTTGGCGGATAGTATATTTAACTTTCTATTATGAAACTTGCAATTTGGGTGTTTTCTCTATTAGGCCTTACATTAAATTTATAAAAAATTGGTTACATTTTTTATGGCTGGCAAACCTATTCGAGAGCAGCATGATGTTTTAACCACAAATTGGACCGGCAAAGCTGCTCAATCCGAGCGCAGCGAGGCGTTTGGGGGTTGGCGAGCGTTAGCGAGCAGGGGGCAAAGCCCCCTAGTATATATATAAAAGTGAGTTGTCTGAACCTTATATAGTTTTGCACCTAGAGGTATGAAATTTGGTTCATAGAACATTTAGTACATGCAGATTGTAGAGAACAACTTTGAAATTCGATTAAATGTTGTTTTCATTAGAATTCATTGAAACGAAAAAAAAATTCTTGGAATGGCAAAGATATTTTTTTATTACATCAAAATAAAACCAAAAGTTATTTTAATGTGTGTGTGTCCCCCCCCCCCCCCCACTTATTTTTCTAATTATTTTTATGTATTACAATCGTCTGTCCTTCAAGTGGTTCGAATATAATTATAATGTTCTACACATTTACTGTGAAACGACGCTCTGCGCATACGCCGTTTAAAAACGTAATATTGTACGTACTATTGAAATCCTCCGAAAACTTTCAAATCATTTCAATATTTGCTAATATTACTTTTTATTTACAAGTAAATATTTACTCGTTTCCTTTATCCAAAATATCAAAAATCCTTCTTTTGATTGTTTTTATGTTTAGTATAGTGTTTTTGTACTTTGTATCCAAGTTCCTAATTATTTAGTACAGTCTAGCATTATATTGGATTATAATATTACGAAAATAAGTTATGACAATTAATTTATATTTATCTATTTTATGATAGTTGAAATTATAGAAATTATAAAGATGTCTATTCTATAATTTAACTATAAAAAATAAAATATCAAAATAATACAGTTCAACTTTTCTTTCAATCCACAAATTAAAAAGAAAAATAATATTTTTTCACATAAAACGTCTTCACTGAATATTAATTATCACGACTCTTACATGGTAAAAATATTTCATAAAATTGGGATTTGTTAAATTTTGATATAGATGGCACCACCATTCAAATTTTCAATGAATTATTATTAAAAATCCGTTTTACGGTTTTTTATAAAGTATATTACAATTTTGAAGTCACATACTAACTTAGTGCGACTATACAATCATCAAACTTCATTTAAAAAGCTACGTCAATAAGAAATACCAGCAAACATAACTTTTCCTATTTAATAAGAATATGGCTTCGTTGAATTCCGCACTTCGTAATACTGTAAAAATCGTCCACCCAGGATTTTTTTTCATACAATGATTTGACGTTGCTTGTAATAAAAACAATATCTTCCTTTTTTTTTCTAATCATATTTTCATAAAAAAACGAAGAAAATACGAATTCTCTGTTAGATCTATCAACTTCCCATTCTGCATGCAGCCGCCATTTTGTGTGGGTGTTACTTCTTAGCAGACTGACAGGAAAATTGACCAATGGCGCACTATCATTCCCATCTGTGGTTTGAATCAAAGTGAGGAATGCTTAAATGCGCTCGGGGCTACGCTGACTAATCATTTATATGTTCTCTCAATTCCTGGAAAATGTTTCGATTTTTATTTGTCAGTCATCAGATATTAGAACTTGATATATATTTTCAAATGAGTTTTTCCGACATTACTTCCTTGTTCCATTTATTATTATTATTATTATTTTTTATTTCATTATTTCTCTAACTTGGAAAAAATAACTCATCTTGGGTATTTTTAAATCTTTTATATTAACTTTAATTTTGTTTGTGAGTGGCGTTCAAATCTATGGAGGACAAATTAAGGCAATTGCCACTGTCCAAATGAACAGAAACTTGGCAAATTGCATGTCGATACAATCTATCACGTTTTTGGGGCTGTCAGCCAGGGTTGTAGTGCTAAAAAAAATTTACCGGTATGCAAACTTTCATGGCGATACTGTAGCTGGAATTTTTTCTTTATTATAAAATGCAAATTTACAATAATTTACCATACATAAAAGTTGAATTCTCTTAATTTACGTATTTATTTTCTCACTAACTTTTATATCACAATACATTGTATAAATATTATTAGAGTTATTATTGATTACTAGTTCAAAAAAGTGGCTTCACGCCTTACCAGCTCTCAAAAAAGTATCGGTGCACAGTACCGGCAACTGCCCCAATATACCCCTAGTGTCACTATCACTAAAAAGCAACTTTTTCATACCACTTTTACAAAAGCTTCTATTGGTGATTCGAATTGCTAATAAACTCTTAAATAGTTCGGAGTGATTGTTTTTTGGCACTTTAAAATTAACAATACATATAAAGGATTAAAAAAAAATTGTGTTTAGGGTTTATTTATTGTGCCTTCGGCTTTTGCTGTTCAAAACACTGCTACTTTAAATACCGCGAGTTATACTTGGAAGATAAAAAACAAGAAAATAGTTAAAAGCAAATAATTTTTGGGGAGTACTTTTATCATTTCTTTCTTAAGAAAGTTTAAAGAAATTTAATTTTTGTTCCTTCTTTTTTTTCTAAATATGGTTGTGTTGAACACATAATTAAATACACATAAGAGAGGATTTCAAAAATATACACCGTACGTTTTGTTTATTATCAGAATGAAAAGTGATGCATATTTGTTAATTAACATTTCATTAGTAATTTACAATCAATATTTCTGAAAAATAATGAATTAAACAAAATTCTAGAAATATTGTACCCCCTTGCAAATAATCCTTCCGGTGCATATGTTCATAACCATATTTTATTTTTTGTATACTGTATATGCAAGCAGTAACTGATCTATATTAAACTAGCTGAATACCCGTGCTGCGCTACGAAATTTTACCATTAGCATTTTAGCGATCAAAAGACATTCATGTATTCTACACTTCAGACGTTTGCTCCCTTTTCGATCCCGACAAATTGATTTATCAAAATAGGAACTTTCCTTTGTTGACATTTTAAACGAAATTTATAATTGTGAATAGTAAACTGGAATAGTTTATTGTGTTTATGTTTGCTCTTAGTTCTAAATTTCAAAGTAGTAGCTGTATTGGAATTAAGTTAATTAGACATTAAGTTAATCCTCGTATAGTTTCAATGTTGCGTCGTTTTTTCATCCCTTAAAAATTCGTTAATCGATATTGGAATGACTTATTTTTTTACCATTTGCAAAAAAATATCAGAAAAATGACTACATTGGAAGAGGAACATTCGGATATCCCTCGTTTGGAACATTTAACCCCTTTTCGACCCCTTAAAGTTGGTTAATCGAGAACAGAATAGCTTACTTTTTCTATGTTTAATCTTTTTTGACATTTGTACCAAATTTCCGAGTTGTGACCATATGGGAAGTGGTACATTCGAATATTCCTCGTTTGGAACGTTTAACCCCTTTTCCACCCCTTGATCCACCGGAGATCGGAATAGTTTACTTTTTCTGCGTTTGTTTTTATTGATATTCACACCAGTTTTCAGAATTGTGAAAATATGAGAAGTAGGACATTCGAATATATCGCTCGTTTGGAACGTTTAACCCCTTTTTGACCTCTTAAAGTGGGTTAATCGAGATCTGAATAGCTTACTTTTTCTATTTTTACCATTGTTGATATTTGTGCCGATTTTCAGAGTTGTGACTATGTGGGAAGTAGGATTTTCGAATGTCCCCCGTTTGGAACATTTGACCCCTTTTCGACCCCTTAAAGTGTGTTAATCGAGATCGGAATAGTTTACTTTTTCTATTTTTACCATTGTTGATATTTGTGCCGATTTTCAGAGTTGTGACTATGTGGGAAGTAGGATTTTCGAATGTCCCCCGTTTAGAACGTTTGACCCCTTTTCGACCCCTTAAAGTGTGTTAATCGAGATCGGAATAGTTTACTTTTTCTATTTTTACCATTGTTGATATTTGTGCCGATTTTCAGAGTTGTGACTATGTGGGAAGTGGGAGAATTAGTGATGAGTGAGTCAGTGAGTGAGTGAGTGAGTGAGTGAGGGCTTTGCCTTATATATATAGAGATGTAACGTTTCAAACAGTATAACCCCTATACAATTAATATATATATATATATATTCATTCCTCTGTAAATTTTTAAATTATTAACATTGCAAAAATATTATGCTAAATATTCAGCGTTGCCATTAAAAGCTATTGAAAATTATTTAAATTTTCTTAAAATCAATGCACCAATCAAGCGAAAATATACTTTTTTTTTCTTCTTTTTTTTTTTCTTTGTAATAGATTTATTTCAGTTGGAAAAGTAGTTACCTTACAAAAATCCATCATGAAAAGTAGAAATTTGCCCCGAAAAACTTCGTTTCTGACAAAATTAAAAACCAAATTAAAAAAAAAAAAATCGTGTGTTGATACATCGATATTTTATTGATATTTTTTTTCTATGCAACGATTTAATATCGATATTTATTTTGGTCGATATTTCCGACCTCCAATTTTTACGGTTTCCAGCCACTCCTTATTTACCCCCCAGAGTTTTCTCACAAAGTATCATGGGCGCCGATACTTGATAATCGATACTTGAACATATAATTAGGTCGATTGGTGGGCTAAAACTTAACGTAACTGAAATGGTTAGGGCGTCGCTTTAGGTCAGATATCATTAGGTCAGTTTTGCTTCTGGCCTCCAACCCCTCAATCCCTTCTTTCTTCACCTTTTTTTTTTTTTTTTTTTTTTTTTTTTGTCTCGCATGCAAAATTGGACGAACAGAACAAAGAACTAAGGGACGGTATAAGTTGTACACCTGTTCCGTTTTTTAAATTAATGGTAGCGTCCGTCGTCTAGGGGGGGGGGGGGTGAAAAGCGTCACTTCCTTTAACTTGTCCCGATCCTCGAGCAGAAACCGATTCCATATTTTCTTTCATGATTTTTACTTTCCATTTTTATCGATTAATTTGGCTAACTTACCAAATAATATTGGAAAGATATTCTTTGGTTATTTGCTAACGCTTGTCATTTACATCTTAACAAAATGAATATTAAATTACTGCAAATAATGATTTATTTTCAATTTGATTTTGTTGACTTACAGAGAGTATGCAAAACCTTTTTGTCATCTTATGTTATTCTTAAAATTATTGTAAGATTAAATATACTTTTTCATTATTGTGTATAGATATAACCAAGAAAATTATTTAAACATGCATTTACAAATTATTTGTTGCTTTCCAAATAATATTGGACATTTTTCTTAGATATTCTGTGAATGGTTATTTGCTTACGCTTATCATTTAAACTTAACTCTAAGAATGATAAAAGACTGCAAAATATTATTGACTTTCAAATTGATTTTGTTCAATAACAGAAGCAGTACAAATAGAAGAAATGCAACCAATTTGGATGGTTGGTTTGTACCGGACGGTGGAAAACTTTCTACCAAATCTTTTGCCAAAGAGCCAATTTCTGTTATTTGCAGAAGATATTGAAATTTGTCACCTGAATCGATATTATCATCTTCATGAATTTTGTTGAACTGTCCCCAGAATCCAAGCCAATGGACAATTCCCGCATTTTTTAAAAACGAATGAAATTAGTATATATTAATGAAGAATTTCTTCCTGATTCAAATATTTAAAAAAATTAGTTATTTAAGTATTAAGAAAAGAAAATGCCCCCAAACCGAGCCAAAACCAGTCCGATCAAAACATTCAACAAAATCCGTAACGTCAAGAGATCATATCGTTTTTATGGTTATCGTTAGGTTTCTGCCAAATAGTTGGCGTTGGTAGACCATCCATTACAGGTTAGCGCGATTTGAGAAACTTGAAAAATTGGTTTCGGCGGCCGCATTTCAAGCCATGATGTTTGGGAAACATTGACGTCACATTCAATTCCAGCCGAGTGAATCGTCTCCCCGCCAATGTCTACCAACGAAACTTTGCACACACACACAAAAAAAAAAAAGGACAAAGCTCACTGAGCAGAAGTTTTTTGTGTTTATGGACTTTTCGAAACATTTAGAATTGAATAAGAAAATAAAAAATGCGGGAATTGTTCATTCTTAATATCACCGTCGAAATGTTTTAATTCCAACTTAGGAAGACGGAAATTTCGTTTTGTTTCATTTATCGCGCCGGAAAATTAATTTCCTTCAGTTGGTAACAGAATTAATACAACTTTTGTTTTCATAGCAATCCATTGATCACAATACTTTTCCGTTAAATCAATATCGCTAGAAAATTCAACTTGGTTTAGATTTACCGTACGAGACGGCGGGGATTTACCGTACCCTTGGAGACTTTGTATAAAGTTGGCGATTCGGTGTGAATGTGGCAACCCGTCGTTAAAGTTTTTCGATAGCCCTAGTGACAATGTGCTGAAAGAAATGAGACTTCACATTTCCCAAAAGTTTTGTGAAGTACGTTACCACCAAACAGAGTGCAACTTTAATGGAGAAAGGTCTTCGACGAAGGGAAATGTAACCGATGACTATGATTCACACAGGTATATGTGGGTCAATAGTACCATTAACAGAAACTGGTGAGTGCTATTTTATGACAATAATTGATAACTGTTCAAGGTATATGGAAGTTCGATTGCTGAAGAAAAAGAACGATGTAGTGGATGAACTGAAAATGTTTTTTAAATGAATTCATCTGTTAAGAAGACGCTATGCGATAATGCGAAGGAATATGTGTCTGGTGAACTTGTAAAGGTGGCTAAGAATGCTTGTGTAATAATTGAGCCAGCTCCTCCTTACACTGCTCCTTTAAAGGATTTAGCGGAAAGAGCTAATCGAACACTTTTGAATAAAGGGCGGGCTCTTATCTTTGAAGCTAAATTAAGTAAGAAATTCTGGGGACATGCTATTCTTACAGCTGCATATTTACATAAACAGGATTCCCAACAGCTGTATTAACAACCTCAACCATATCGCCTGAAACTTGGAAAAAAAACCTAATCTGAAGAACATTCGAGTATTTGGTTGTGATGCTTACATGTTGTTACCAAATTCTCAGAGGAAGAAATTGGATTCAAAATCAAAGAAAATGCTTTTGTGGGACATTCGACTATGGTATACCACTTAATGGATCCAGTAACTAGACGTGTTGTGGTTTCTTCCAATGTTAAGTTTAATGAAGCGAAGAAAAGTGATTATCAAAGATACACATCTCAAGATTCAGATCCAGAGAACACAGAAAATGATGTGAATCATTCCGATGATATCATTAATGAAACTGATGACTTTGATGTACCTAGCAATTCTTACATAGAAGATGAGGATGGAGACTCAGAACAGGAACCAAGAAGGAACCAAGAAGATCCGGTCGAATAAAGAAAGAACCTGTTCGATTTTCTCAATCTGAAGTGTATGAAGCCATGATTTCGATTCAAGAATCACTCTATTTTGATGATATCGCAACTCTACCAGATGACGAACAGTGGAAATTGAAAGAAGCCATGGGGGAAGAGAAATGGAAAGAAGCCATGGGGGAAGAAATGGAGGCAATGAAGAAAAATGATGTGTGGGACCTAGAAGATTTACCAGAAGGAAGACGAGCATTATCCTGCAAGTGGATGTTGCGACAAAAGCGGATGGGAAGTTTAAAGCCCGTCTCGTTGTTCGTGGATTTCAACAACAGAAGGATGTGTAGTACACCTACACCTACTCTCCTGTTATCAGCATGCCAGCTCTTCTTTTAGTGCTTGTGATTATTGTGCAAGAAAATCTTTCTTTGTTTGTGCTAGATGGGAAAACTGCCTTACTGAATAGAGATATGCAAGAAATAATTTACATGGATCAACCACAAGGTTAATATGACCAAAGTGGTAGAAAGTGCAAGCTCAAAAAAAGTCTGTATGGGTTGAAACAGGCTCCACGCACATCAATGATTTTCAAAATTTCTTCAATTTGTGTTAAAACTAGGTTTTAAGCATTTAATATCTGAACCCTGTTTTTTTATTAGAGAAGTTAATACAAAGAAAGTAATTATTGCTCTATATGGTGACGATCTTTTAATTGCAGGTTCTGATATTTGTGAATTGAATGTTATTATGGAATTGTTATCCAATGAGTCTCAAATATCTAAAGCAGAAAAAGCTTCCGAGTTTTTGAGTATCAAAATTGAGTTTACACCAAGTGCACTGTTTCTTGATCCAGAGATCTACATCTAGAGATTATTAAACATTTCCAATATTTCGGAGTGCAAAACTTACACCACTCCAACCGAAACAAAGGCAACAGTAGCTTTGAAAACGGTTCGGCATTTAATGGTCCTTATCGTGAACTTGTAGGTTCATTGTTATATCTTGCTTATGCTACACGACCTGATATTTTATTTGCAGTAAACTGTTTTAGCCAACTCCAAGAGAAACCAACTGAAAGTGCTTGGTTAGGGTTTAAGAGAATTTTAAGGTATTTAATGGGTACTTTGAACTTTAAAATTGAATATAATAAGTGTGATTTTGAAGGTTACAATTTATCAATGAATGTAGGTACAGATTGGGGGCAAATCCAAATGATAGAAAGTCCATTACTGGCTTTGTTGTAATATTAAATGCGGTTGCTCTGTACTGTGGTCATGCAGAAAGCAAAATTACATTACCTTATCTTCTACGAAGCCGAGATAGTAGCATTGGGAAAAGCTATCCAAGAACTTTTATGGTATAAAGCTATTGTCTGCGAAATTGTTAATCATTCAAATATATTGGTGTTAGAGGACAATCAGTCTTGCATAAAATGTGTAACAAATGAGAATAGCACAGGTACACATAGATATAAAGTTAAAATTCATTGGAAATGCTGTAAGCATGAAAAATATTAAAATTGAGTATTTGTTCAAATTTGCAAATTGTAGATATGTTCACAAAAGCTTTGCCGTAATTTAAATTTCATGAACTTTTGCCTTTGTGTTGTTCAAAAAATAAGTTAAATGCATTGTAATTTTGATAGGCGATTAAGGGCGGGTGTTTAAATATGCCTGATAAAATAGCATAGTACTATTGCGTATCGCATGTCATTATTTCATCATTATGTAGCTTTCTTGTAGGTTCGCTATTCTGCATAAATATGAGAATCGCCTTTTTCAATCGCTCTCTCGTACCAATTAAATTGTTTTCGATCACACGGATCGCCTGCCTTATTTCAATACAACAATTTCTATTGAAATTTATTAGATACTTTTTTAAATATAGAAAATTGTCTATTAAACTGGGTAGTAAAACATATTTAAAACTAGCTGAATACCCGTGCTTCTCCACGAAATTTTACCATGTGCAATATTTTAGCCAGCTGTGAGGCCACGCATTACGGAAATCCGTCATTGGTGTATAGGCCCCAATTTTTGGCGCTTCGCTTGCAGGAAGGTTCATCGTAACGCTATATAGAGCTCGCTTCGCTCGATGAAAAAGTAATTGACACATAAGCACAGGCTTACTTAACTCGTTGAAAGGTTCATTACTATGAAAACATGAGCTCACTTTGCTCGATGAAGGGTTCATTGCTGCGTAAGCGTAAGGTCGTTTCACACACTAAAAACTAATTGCTATGTAAGGCCTTAATATTAGAAGCTCCTCCCTTGTCGAGAAACAATAAAACAATTCCCCTCAATGACTATAATACAACACCCCTTTCAGAATATTTTAACACATGATGTTTGTAAAAAGCAAAATTAAAAGGTCAAAACTACTTATGTTGAAACTTTCAGAGCTCTAGGCCTATTAGAAGTTGCTTTTTGTGAAAATATTAATTAAAAATCCATTAAAAAACAAATTAAAATTTTAACGTTCTTTTTTTATCAAAAGTCCAATTAGAAGGCCAAAACTATTTGAGTTGGAAATTTCAGAAATGTAGCCCAATTAGAAATCATTTTGTAAAATATTTGTTAATTAATTAATTAAAATTCAAATAAAATGTCAAAATTCTGTTTTTCAGAAGTCCAATTAGAAGGCCAAAACTATACTTATGTTGAAAATGTCAGAGCTGTAGCCCTATTACAAATCGTTTTGTAAAATAAAATTAATTTCAAAATTAATAAAAAAAGAACTAAATAAAAATTTAAATTCTGTTTTTCAAAAGTCCAATTAGAAGGCTAAAACTAGTTATGTTGAAAATTTCAGAGCTGTAGCCCTATTAGAAATCGTTTTATAAAATAATTATTAATTAATTAAAAAAATAATTAAAAAAGAACTAAATGAAACTTTAAAATTCTGTTTTTCAAAAGACCAATTAGAAGGCCAAAACTACTTATGTTGAAAATTTCAGAACTGTAGCCCTATTAGAATTCGTTTCGTAATTTTTTTTTAATTAATTAAGAAAATTAATTAAAAAAAACTAATCAAAATTTTAACATTCTGTTTTTTCAAATGTCCAATTAGAAGGCTAAAACTACTTAAGTTGAAAATTTCAGAGCTGTATCTCTATTTGAAGTCACTTTGTAAAAAATAAATTAATTAAAAAAATAAATTAAAAAAGAAACAACTAAAATTTTAGCATTCTGTTTGCCATGTATACCATTAGAAGGTCAAAACTACTTATGCTGAAAATTTCAGAACTCTACTCCAATTTTAAGTAGGTTTCTATAGATCCACAAACAGATAGACACAGCTTGTTTTATTATTATAGATGAAAAATGTCAATTTCATTGCAATATTAATTGATAAACAAATCCAAAAAATTGGTTTTACTTTAAGATTTTAATTGAATTTGAAAAGCATAACACTTAGAAATCTTATCATGCGGCTAATTTTATATAAGTATTAAAATCCTTCCTTTACACTAAATAAATTATCTATACTAATTCATTAAAATTAGCTATGATAACCAGTACTGCAAGCTATAGAGATTGTTTATGCTCAGTCATTAAATCCTTATAATTTCTCAAGAAAATATAATTTATAGATCAGAGGAAAATATATTTTGTAGATCAGTTATTGAAGTAAGTTCAGAATACGACAAAAATTGCTACATCGTATGGTAACCAGATCCTAATCAAATTATTACAGACATTTGATATCGATATTGAAATTTATTTTACTAAATATTTCAATACAATTTGTGTCAGAAGCAATATTCAGTTTCTATTTGAGCATATCATAATTGGAATTATAATTTCATTTTCAGTAGCTTATAAAATATATCATCATATAATATATTAAAAGATAAATTTATACTTCTTCAATAATAAAAGTATGAATAATGCAGGTGTACTTACTGTTAAAATGGAACAATAGTATTTGCACTATGGCTTTAACACAAACACACTTCGAATCACGCGAAATTGAACACAAAGTAAATAAACAAAAGCTCAAATCTTTTCAAAGCAAAGTCAAAAATTCACCAACTAATTGAAGATTTCAAGCCGAATTCTTATATATATTAACGTGAGAGACATTTCTCGAAAAATCCACTTTTGTTTTAAAGATCACTATACGGAAACACTCAAACCTCGGCATTTTCCGATTTATATAAATGTAAATAAGCTTTTTCTAAGCTGTATTATCACTGTTAAAAAATAAAATAAAATAAAATAGAACTTTAAAAGAAATACGTCACTATTTTGCAGAAAATACGCTGAGTATTTGGTTAGCAACAAAGCCCGCCACGAGTAATTTGAATAGGCAATCGAGTAATTTAAATCTGGTACATGCAAGGGTTTCTCTATTAATGAGCGTGGCTCGCAAGCTCACTTGTAAAAGAAACCAAGGTCGTCACTCCAGTGTTTTCTTTAGCTAAGTGTTGGTAACACGGCGTCATTTGAATTTGGCAACACAGCCTTTTGACGTCATTTTCAATTACGCGATTTTTTTAAAAGTCACCAAGTGGGATCGTATAATAAATATACCTTCATCTTCATCAAAAGTTTCCATTTCTAGCTACACCACTTTTAATTTTTCATATAATTGAAATAACCGATTAGCTATTTGTCCTTCAAACTATTGAATGCAGATATTAATTCATTCTTACTTACCGCTTCTGTCTTCAAAACAGTTTCCACTTCTTGCAATGACATCGTGAATAATCGCCGGAGTTGCATTCTCTCCCGTTTTAAATTATCCATAGTCCTGGTCACGAACACCACTTGTTAAAAGATTCGATAAAATACTAAGAAATTTATGAGAAAACACTTTATTGACGATATTTACATAAAATTTCAAACCGTTGAAAAATTCACAGAACGACAGCGCAAAGTCAAAAATCTAATAATTTACTAAAGAAAATTATTTGAGTGTCTACAAATATCTTTTTTTTTTTAAATGTGGCTTAAGATTTACAGTACGATCCCCCTTGGCGACTTTTTTAAAAAAATCTCTAAATTGAAAATGACGTCAGAAGGTTGTGTCTCCAAATTCAAAATGGCTCCAAAACACGTCGTCTTACCAAATCCAAATGGTCACAAGGGTTATCGGAAAACCTTAACTTGACCTTAACTTTAACCTAACTTGAGGACGAACAATTCTTAGAATTTCAAATGCAAATTATAAAAGTTATAGGAAATATCAACGAAAAAAAATAAAGCAATATATTCTCAGCCACCTCATACTTCTCATCAGCAATTCTCAACTTATCCTCAACCCCCATTTTGTACTTCCTTCAACTACAACTCAATATCAGCCTTAATAATATTTTAACGTCCCAATCAGCCTCCTTTTCACCGAGAAAAATTAACATGCATGGCCAAACTTCATCAATTTACGTGCAAATGCCTATACCTTACCAATCTCTTCCATCTACACGTGGAAATAGTCAAGCACCGCTATTACACAAAATATCACTTCACAGTTTTGAAAGAAGTAAGCAGGAATCTCCATTATCGCGTTACTTCAATGGGTTCACTTCTCCAGAAAGCGAGGAAAATATATCTGTAACTTATATATCAGTGGCATCCTCACTGGCAGACAATGTTGAGTTTGGTACGAATAAATAATTATGTGTTAGTTCATTATTTGAAAAAAATACCTTCTATATAATTACATTGTTCGTCAATAATTCCACATTGAGTTTTTTTTTTTTTTTTTTTTTCAATTTCCAACACCGTAATAATATATTTCACGAGTGTAGTACACGTAAATACAGGGTGCATACATCGTGTCTAATAAATGACTGACCCCCCCCCCCCATTAAATTTTTAAACCTGAATAATTAAAATACGAATAGAAATAGGAAGTACCGTTTGATGTATTGGTACTAGAAAAACAGTAAGTTTTGAAAAACACAAATGTTTGCCAATTAATTTTTATCTCAAAATTACGTTTTAATATTTAAGTTCGACATGGGTCTGTCATTTAATGGACACCTTGTACGAATACAACATATTATATGTATATTATATTTATATTGTGCTATAACACTACTACTATTTATATTTACCTTAACGTAATAGCCAGCATCTCAATTGGTTGTACAAAACTCGTAAATTGTGTGTTTTGGCGCTGAAGGACATTCTTGAGTTTTTCATGTAATTCATCAAAGGAGGCAATGGACATTCGAAAATAATTGAAAAGCTTATTTTCATGTTTACGTAAATTCTCACACAAAATATAAAATAACCCCACTTCCTCTCTTTTTTTATTGATAGGATGCACCCAAACATGTCGTTTACGTTGTTGCCTCTTTCGGGGGCGATTATATATAAATATGATGTAATAATTTTTTCGTAAGCTCTATAATAACCACTCAAACACAAACTGAACTTGTAATTGAAAAAATGTGCATATGGTGTGAACGCTTTGCTTCACCCAACTTTTTTTCGTCCGACGGAAATCGGATAGTGTGAAAGGAGCCTAGTGTGAAAGCGGGATCTACCGAAATTGTGTTCCTACTTTTTGTCGATCGACAAAAGTCGGATAATGTGAAAGGAGCCTTAGTGTAATGAGTATTGCAAAATTTCGTCAAATATCGACAGCCAGCCGAAATTGTTTTCAAAACTTACAAAGGATTGATTATTGTGCCATTAGGTTACGTAACAGTTAATGTTGAGTATAACCGTCAGACATTGGAATTAAATTTGTACATCGTGAAGGAAAACTTGGATACTATTTTCGGCCGTGAATGGCTTTACAAAATAAATATGCCTTGGCTGTCTCTAAATTCTATCAAGAAGTCTGAAAATGTTTGTCTAACAAAACTCTTAAGCGAGTATAAGGAACTTTTTGATGAGGGTTTTGGAGAAATAAAAAATTATGAGTGCACTCTGAAATTGAAACTAGACGTGACGCCAGTTTTCTGTCGACTACGACAAGTTCCCTTTGCACTAAAACAAAGAGTTGAAAACGAAATAGATAGGCTCGAAAGTAAGAGAATCATTGAAAAAACAAGCATTTCGGTGTGGACAACATCGATATTTCCAATTGTAAAATAGAATGGCGGAATAAGATTGTGAGCGGATTATTCGGTAACCGTAAATAAAAATCTCAAAGTTAAAAAACATCCGCTTCCTCGAACGGAGGAGATTTTTGCATCGCTGAGTGACGGCAAAGTATTTTCAAAGATAGACTTTTCACAAGCCTATTTGCAAGTGAGGGTATTGCCAGATAGTCAAAAACTGTTAACAATTAATACATCCAAAGGTCTCTATACTTGTAAACGACTAATGTACGGGATCAATGCGGCTCCTGCCATTTGGCAAAAGTACATCAAAAGTGTGTTTCGCTGATTAGAGGGGGTTAAAGTATTCTTTGATGATGCTCGAATTGCTGCGCCCGATGTTGAAACACATGCAGTTCGATTAGAGAAATTTTTCGATAAGTGTCGTGAACACAGGTTAAAATTAAACAAAGAGAAATGCAAATTTTTCCAGGAGGAAATTAAATTTCTAGGTTTTAAAGTAAATGCTCAAGGACTATCTAAAACGAACGAAAAAATAACAGCCATAAAAATTGCGAACGTACAGGAAGTACAATCTTTTATGGGTCTAGTTAATTTTTATTCGAGATTTTCTAAAGAATTGGCAACCCTATTGCATAATTTGACAAAAAAAAGACGTCCCTAGTAGCAATCACTGCATAGCGTTTCGTCGGCCAATGATCGGAATTCATCAAAGTCATCGGCGATTCCCCAGACTGATATCCCAGATAGCATTTTATCCTTTTAAAACCCTTGTATAAACCTCTCAAGCGAAAAGGGTGTAAGGTTCAGATGACAAGGGAGTAACCTTCATAAAACCTTAAAGAAAGGGTCCTAGTCTCCAGGCGTCCAGCTTTTCGTAACCATTTCATGACCCCCCCTTGCCACAAGGCTTTCGCCGTAAAGGGTGTGTAAACCTTTTCGTGATAAGCCTGCCACACGGTTTTTGCCGTAAGGGTTGTATAAACCTTTTCATAATAGGCTTGCCAAAAGGTTTTCACGGTAAAGGGTGTGTAAACCTTTTCATTCTGAGGTTCCCACCCTGTAGATATAGGAAAGGTTGCAAAAAATTTCCTTTATAAAGTATCATTTATCTTTTGTGTTAAAAAAGAAACACTTAATTGGGAGAGTTCCAATATTGTCGGAAAATGCTTTAAATTTAGTGGCTAATGAAAAATTAATATTTATTCTATAGGAATTTAATTACAATTTGCCTTTAATGGTATCAATCATAACCCAATTTATTGATAAATTTTAATTTATTTGCTAGATAGAACTTACTAGAATAATAAACATAATTTACTTTTTTTTTATAAAGAATTTAAAAAAAAAATAAAGATTCAAAATTCAATAAACAACTATGTACATATTTAAAAAAAAATGCATTGAGATCTTAGTAGGTTGCGTTAGACAATTTAAATTGCATTAAAATTTGTTTTAAATGGTTAATCCAAGCTACTTATAGTTTTATTGCTAGAAACATATACAACTAAAAATACATTTTTACTGATCATTTTTTAGATAATTCTTTATTTTGATGTAAACAAACACAAATGAGTTGCTTTTTCATTTTATACAAAGAATATAATTTAAACATGATTTTAAATATATACTACAAATATTTCTTCATTTATTTGCTGTATCTGACAAGAAGTTTCTGGAGGATTCTTGAGGAAAACTAAAGTGAATCCCATTCATTTCTCTTTGAAAAATATAAGCAAATTTAAAATCTATAATAATAAAACAAGCTCTGTGTCTGTCTGTCTGTTTGTGGATCTGTAGAAACCTACTTAAAATTGGAGTAGAGCTCTGAAATTTTCAACACAAGAAGTTTTGACCTTCTAATTTTATGAATGTCAAACAGAATGTTAAAATTTTAATAAGTTCTTTTTTAATTAATATTTTAATTAACTTTTTTTTACAAAGTGACTTCAAATCGAGATACAGCTCTGAAATTTTCAACATAAGTAGTTTTAGCCTTCTAATTGGACTTTTGAAAACCCGAATGTTAAAATTTTAATTAGTTATTTTTTTATTAATTTTCTTAATTAATTAAAAAAATTACAAAACGACTTCTAATAGGGTTACAGCTCTGAAATTTTCAACATAAGTTATTTTGGCCTTCTTATTGAACTATTGAAAAAAAGAATTTTAAATTTTTTGTTAGTTTTTTTTAATTAATTAATAAATATTTTACAAAAAGGGGCTTCTAATAGAGCTACATCGCTGAAATTTTCAACATAAGTAGATTTAGCCTTCTAATTAGACTTTTAAAAAACAGAATTTTAAATTTTTATTTAGTTCTTTTTAATTAATTTTTTTTAATTAATTAATAACTATTTTACAAAACGATATCCAATAGGGCTACAGCTCTGAAATTTTCAACATAAGTAGTTTTGCCTTTTATTTGGCATTTTTTGGAAAAACAGAGTTTCATAACTCGTAGCAACAAAAATATACTCCCTGTTTCACCTCGATTAATAATTTGGTATTGAAGATCAGAAAAAATAAAGGATTCTACTTACGTAGGATTGCTTAGCCATATGAAGTCAGTGGCGTATACAGGGAGGAGGCTGATAGGGCTACAGCTCCCTGAAAATTGAGGAAAATTATATTTAAAAGTGTAATGTAACAATTTTTGTAAATAGTTAATAATTGATATCCTCATTTAACTAACTTTTCAAATCACTCATTTTTTCAAAATAATTATAACAACGAGAAATGAACACAAAAATACAAGCACATCTATTTCATTTCTAACTCTTGCGATTTTACATTTCTTTCTCATTTCTATACGCTGAGGTCATGGCGTCCTTCAGATGGTCAGAGCAGAGAAAACTTACTAGTTCCCTGAAAGAGCATGCCTAGACACAAGATTTCTCCCTCCTGATACCAATAATACAAATCTGCCATAGAAAATCTTGTAAAATTTTATGAAAGAGATTATCCTGGTTTTCAAAACATCATCGAAGCAGAATAGGAAATATGGAAAACAAAATACAGGGTTACTACAAAAGAATCATTCATTTTCAAAACCCGATTTATTCAAAAGTATTATACTTACAAATATGATTGATACAAGAAAACAACCACAAAATATTTAAGTTTTATGCTCCAGGTGGTACTCAAGTTAACCGATTTATTTAAAAGCATAATACATTTTAATAAATCGTGTGTTGAAAATGAATGATTCTTTTGTAGGGGGTAACCCTGTACAAAGGCTTTCTACTGCCATTGATGCTTTCGCAGAATGTTCTGTAGACATATTTCCGAATATACGTCACTTATTAAAAAAATTGTATTTTACCAGTTTCAATTGCAACTTCTGAGCTTTCAACCTTGTGATCGCCGACCAAACGGTATAGTGGTTAGCGTGCTAGCTTCTAGACCGCGAGGTTAAGGGTTCGAGTCCCGTGTTAGGAATGGGTGTTTGTAAATGTATGTTAGCTTGTCAAATGACGAATGTTTCGGCACATTATAGCCCTCGTGTTGCTGACGACGCCAGATAATCTGAAAACAACCAAACAACCAACCTTGTGATCATTAACATCATATTAAGAAATTGTATGAGCAAAACAAGGTTGAACAGACTGTCACTTTTTGTCGATTCACAGCAACATAAAAATATTTTTTTAGTATCAATAAACAGTGTTTACATTATATCATAACAGTATTTAACGTTTAGTAAATTTCATTGTATACACCAGCGTTGATTTTTTAACATGTTACTTCTTGCGTTGTTTGTATTTTATGTGTTTACATTGATTTTATTTATAACACTCATGCTTACGTTTTTTTAATAACACATGCTTAAGTTGTGTTTTAGAAAAGGTACTAATGTTTATTAAATGTTCTTTTCGTTATAATGTAGAATTGTAAAATTATTTGTTTTTCAATACCTTAACAGAATAGTTGTGAAACACTGCAGTTTTAAATTTCATTTCATTATGTTAAAAAGTGAGTACTTTTGATTTATAACTAGTTTTATTACTTTTTAATATTAGCTGCCCAACCCTCTTTCCTATTATGATCAAATGTTCAGTTTTTAAGGCGTCACATGAATATGGTAAGAGCAGACAAAAGTATTTTTTCTTTCAGAAAACCAAAGAAAAAAACTAAACAGTGAGTAACTATAATACTACTAAAAAAGTATAGTAGAAGTACTGATCCTCCAATTCTAAAATGTGACTGCAAAAAATTAATAATCAAATGAAATAATAAAATAAAATTTTAAACATTAAGTCTGCTCTACAAGAGCTATGCTCTACATAGCGAATAAACACAATAAAAAATGGTGACTAAATAAAAATAAACATTAGAAAAATTATACTTTCACTCCATAATACTAAAAAAACATGAAAAAGTAATAAAATAAACAACAGAAAATAATGAAGTAGTTCTTGAAGAGCTGGTCAACAAGGTTACCAGAAAAGCGACTAGCAGAAGAATTCATTGTTTTTAACACTACGCAGATTTGATTAAAAATTACAAAAGTAAAAAAAAAAGCTTACCTCAAACTTCAGGAGATAGCTTTGAGTTGTGTTTCAACATTTTGCAGTCAGATCTTTTGAATTGTGGAACGCAAGATTTTCTGAGAAATATTGGAAAATGTATTTTAAGCAGAGTTTGAAAGGAACATTGGAACAGATGTAGCATAGGACATTTGGCGATTAGAAAATTCGCCAAAATTTAAAACACAGTAACTATAATAAAATTTAAATAAAAACAAAGAAGGGCTTGTCAAGAAGAACCGGCGATATATTGTTAACATAATCTTGAAAATAAAAATGTTACTACAAATTTTTAAAATTTATTGGATCCATACTACGAAACCAAAAGACAAAAGATGCCCATTTTTTTAAATTTTTTTTTAACTTGAGATGGAGAAAAGCACCTTGTCTGTTTCTAACACTTCCACTTTCTAATTCTTCTTCTAATGACAAGGATATGAGAGATCCCATAAATGCAATTTAGTGTTTAACATTGCACTCCCGATAGTTTATCTTAAGTACAGATCTATAAATTGTAGTATCGTAAAAACGTGTTACGAGGTAAAAATTACGCTCAGAGGGAATTATGGAATAAAGCTATTGTTTATAACAAAGCATGTACTATTTAAAAATTCTACACCAACGCAATTCAATAACTTTTCGCCACAAAAATAGTTGGTTTTTTTTGCCCATAAAACTTTTCGAAAAAACAAAAGTTGCTTGCCTATGAAAAAATTGTTAATGATTTCTAGGCTGCGTTACTATGTATCAACAACTAATTAAGCCTATTTCTTTAAGAATTTGATTAAACGCTTCCATTTTAAGGTACTTGCCTACGTTCGGAGCACTTTTTAAAAAAAACTTTAAGTAGAAATATTTTAAGTACCTTTTTATATTTAGTACTACTATAGATTAGTAATACAGTAAAAAAAATTCAAATTTATTATTATTATTTTTCAAACATTGCAATTTTGCATGAAATTTTGATGAAATATATCAAAAACTTAAAATAAGATAAATGAAGGGCTATTAAGTTTTTTAGGAAATAAATTGTATATAAATAAACTTCATGCTTTTATCTAGGGCATATACTACATTAAGAAAAATATATTCATTAAAACTTTTTTATGGATCGTCGAAAAATAAGTTAGTGATTTTTTAACAGTTTCACCTTGTTTATATTCAAACTTTAGGTTGTATTTTATAAAATAACCATCCAATCTCAATTTCGACAGCACATTCCCTAGAAAACAATCAACAAGAGAAGCACAAAAATTTTTATAATGATTCGTGAAATTTTTTTTGAGTTATGATATTTCAAATTAACAATATTTGTATGAAAATCAATTCCGAGAAAAATGCATTGAAACTTTAAGACACGCCATTTCTATATAAACCATATTACTTACACACTTAAAATGCACCTTCTTCTTTTTCAATTTTTTTATTTATTAACAAGAAGAAAATATTAATATTTATAAGGAAATCACTTTTTAATCAGCGACTTTTGGTTTTGGTGAACTATTTCCGGTCATTTCCGGTTATAATTTACAGTTTTTGATCAGTTTCAAATTGTCATAACTTTTGTTCAAACATACGCAGAGTTAAAATAAAGATAGTTTTAGAAATTTGAAGATTTGGGCTAATATATTCATGAATAATATTTATTTTTTTTGTCAGATTTCATCAAAATCGACCTTTTCAACGTAGGCAAGTACCTGAATAATATTATTGCAGATTGATAAAAAATTAATTAATTATAATCATAAAACAACGTACGTACCAGTTTTTACAGCGAGAATTAAAGATGAAAGTATTTCATCTTCCGTGTCCGTCAAACACTTTAACCAGCATTCGAATGCCCATCTCGAAACCGGTTGCAAGATACGTCTTGCCACACACGTTTTAAGGGGGAGAGCTTATCTGATCTGCGGTAAGGGGGAGAGCTTATCTGATCTGCGGTAAGGGGGAGGGGGAAGACTCTAACCTTGGAATTCGACCTTCGACCCTTTACATACCCTTATGAAAAGGGTATGTTATTGATGCCTTGGAATTCGACCCTTTACATATCCTTTACAAAAGGTATTACTTTGCAAGCTTGCACGGCTGCCCTTTTCAAACCATTTATCAGAGGGTTACTCGGCAAGCTTGGAACGCCAAGTCTAATGACAAGGATATGACAAGGTTTTCGTAAGCATGCATGCTATCTGGGATATGAACACACCCGTGTTTCCTCGTCTGCCGATGACCCTAAACTCATCGGGAAAAGATATCTTCCCAACATCGGTGGCCTGTGGATTTCTGATCATCGTTTTTTTGATCGGCAAAAGTTATCGGAACGACATCGACAGGCGATAAAAAACTTATGTTTCTTTTTCTTGCAATTCCACTGAATTAGAGGCGATTCTTGAATGTATTTCAAATTTAAATCAAGTATACAATTTGATAAACGTTTCGCTTTGGCAATAAGTGAAAAATATTTTTAAAATAAGTGTACGAAAAATTTTAAATGTAAAAATATATTTTGAAAAAAAGCCAACCACATAATTATATATTGCTTATCTAATACGTCAATAAAATCCATAAATAAAAGTTTTTATATAGTAAAAAAATATCGGAACAATTTTCTAAAATTAAAAATAAATTCTCCATTTCAATTTCAATATAAAATAAAAATATAGTCCTTGTTTTTAAATAGATTTTATTATAATTTGATGAACTCATTTTGGTACGTTTTTTAAACATCTTTTAAGTAAAATAAAAATATGTTTATATGTTTTAAAAAGTTAATCAAATTGAATATAGTTTTTAAAAAAATTTAAAAATTAAATATATTTTTTTAAATGTCAAAATTATTAAGTAAACTCTTAAATTGCATTTCAAAAAATATCATAAAATGTACACGTCAATTAGTTAAAATTTTACAAAATAGATGGCGGCACTATTTATTATGTGTCTCGCTACTAGTTTTTTAATAAGTCACCAAGTTTTGTTGGCCTGCCAAAATAGAAGCCATGGAAGAGATTATAAATTTTGCCACGAGACAAAAGCTTATACACATTTAGGGAAACAAATATTAAGCACTATATTTAATATTAATTTAATTTGTAGGATTATACATAAGCAGGTTATATATATTTGCATAAGGTTACGTATAAGAATACAAAAACTTAATATGTTTTTATATAGGATATATATTTTTTTTTTGCTATAATAAATAAATTAATATCATTTTCCTAAATTTATGGAAGATTTGTTATTTTCCGAAAATTCCCCATATATAAAAAAAATGTTCAATTTCCTTGCAAAGTCTGTATGATAGTAGAGTTTTGTACTACAATACAATTGCTGTACCAAGAATCGCAAGTACCAACAGTCTAGTGGTCAAGACAACGCGCTTCGGAGACGTTCATCCATGGTTCGAACCCAGGGTAAGTAATTTAGACAATTCTGGCGTGAGTAATTTGGTGGTGTTATAACTTCGATTTGTACTCTTAATATGTCACTGGAAATAGTACAATATAAGAATTACGCGCTCTGGATATATATTTTTAGTTTTGCATTATTTTAACTTGTCGTTTTTAATATTCGATACTTACATCTTTATAATTATTTAAATTGATTGATATTTTCGACAAAATAACGACCATCGTTTCGATATTTCTTGAGAGCAAAATTTTCCTCGGATAGTGCTCGTATGTCCCCCTTTTCCCTCGGCCTCCAAACTAATTCTTGTCGGCTTCTCGAATTCGATCAGTTTCCGGACATCGGCCAATGGCCGGCCACGGAGACAAAATGGATTAGTTGCCAAGGGAAAGATAAGTTTAGGGTGAGTTTCCGGTGTATCGCCAATCACCGGCGATTCACCTGGGGATGGAATTCCTATCACCGCCCGAGGTAAAATTGCTACTAGGGGTACCCTGGAATTGGGATAAAATAGCGAGAATGCCTTCCAAAATATTAAAAAGGAGATTTGTTCGGAAAGAATGTTGGCTCATTATGACCCATCTCTTCCGATTTTACTCTCGAGAGATGCCACTCCAGTGGAATTGGAGGCAGTGCTTGCACACAGATTTCCCGGTGGTACAGAAAGGTCAATTGCCTTTGCATCACGAACGTTTTCCTCAACGGAACAACGTTATTCCCAAATTGACAAGGAAGTTCTGGCAATCGTATGGGCCGTTAAAAAATTCTATCTTTATCTCAAGGGAACCAGATTCACCTTTATCACTGATCATAAGCCTTTGGTTTCAATTTTTGATTGCAAAAAGGGTCTTCTCATACTTTTAGCCACCCGACTTTTACACTATGCTCTAATTCTTCAAGCATATCAATTCGACAAAGTGTACAGAAATACAAAAGAACATGGAAATGCAGACTGTTTGTTTCGACTCGCACTCAAATCGGAAGAGTTGACTGTCAAGGACCCTACATCGCAATTTTTCAGATTTCGCAAATCGAGACATAGCCAGTCACAACCTATGAGTTGGGTAAAGACACTGTAAACGATTCTGAATTAGGTCCTCTATACAAATCACTAAAATTAGGAGAACTGTTAAGAGTGAAGGAGTCAGAATACACTCTACAGCATGACTGTATTATCTACGGACAACGAGTGTGCATACCAAAAAAATACTAAGCAAGAATTCTAGACGAATTACATACTGGTCATATGGGAATAGTAAAAATGAAAGCCATAGCACGTTCATTTGCTTATTGTAAGGGGATAGATAAAGACATTGAGGACAGTGTAAAAAATTGCAGTGAGTGTGCAAAGTTTAAAACCGATCCGCCCAAAGCATGAGTTCACCACTGGGAGTATCCTAGTACACCGTGGGAGAGGATCCATGTTGATTTTGCTGGACCGATCTTCGAACATATGTTCCTTGTTGTAGTTGACGCTCATTCTAAGTGGTTGGAGGTGTTTCCTCTCAAAACAACAACCTCTACTAAAACCATCGAGTACTTGCGAGAATGCTTTTCTCGTAATGGCCTTCCACTAATTGTGGTCAGCGACAACGGTCCGCAATTTATCTCCGTCGAATTTGAAACCTTCCACAAAAACAATGGAGTGAAGCACAAGACGTGCGCTCCCTTCAAACCATCCAGTAAAGGGCAGGCGGAAAGATACGTCTTCACGCTAAAACAGTCTCTCCGAGCCATGGCCAACTATTCTGGGACACTGAAGCAGAAACTTTATACCTTCTTGATGCAGTACCGCAAAGCACCTAATATGACGACTATGCAGAGTCCGGCGATACTTTTTTTAAAAAGGGAAATCCGTACAAGAATAGATCTTGTGGTTCCTGATCTTCGAGGACGAGTCCAGGAAAACATCCACAAGGAAGTATACAATTTCCGAGACAGGGTCTTCGAGATTGGAGATAAGGTTGCTGTACGTTAGGGCGTATCGAAAAAAATTGAAGTTTATTAAATCTCTTAGCGGTAGTGCGGAAAATTTGTGGACACTCATCAGTAATAAGTGTGTGAAATTTTTAAACTCTGGGTTAATATCTTCTGTCGCCTCAATGGCCCCAAAGTTCCGAAAATTGGGCTAAAAGTGTTTAAAATTAAAAAATTCCTAAAAATTCCCATATTTCGTTTAACGATTGGGGGTAGTGGTTAAATGTTAGTATTGTTAACAACAAAAGATTTACTATAATTTTTTTAAAAATTATAGGTTAATATCTTCTGTCTCCTCAGTGAACCAGAAATTCCGAAAATTTGAATAAAAAGGAATACAATTCAATATTTAATCAGCAGTCGCAGATTTCGTTGATCATTTTGAGGTAGCGCATAATAAAAATTACTTTTTTCAACAACAAAAAGTATGCAAGAATTATTGGTTAATATCTTCTATCACACTCGGTTAGGCATACTGCCAGAAAAGTAAACTGGAACACCACTATTTTCACCCCGAGAAACAAATCGGAGCGACCAATAAATCACGTGATCATTTTCATTTGTTTAGTATTTTGTCTAACTCTAGAATATTTTCTTTCAATTAGTTTCGATCTTCATATCAAACATATTTGCAGCAATGTAGTCGTTTCTTTTTAAGGAATTTTTTTACTCGTAGCTTAATAGTGTCGTAGTCATTTGTTAGTAAAAGATATTGGTAAGTATTAGAAATGCAAGAATCATCGCATTCCAAGTTTTCAAGTCGACTAATGCTGCAATGTCCTATTTTTCGAACACCGAAGGATTTTTCACGCATGCTGCCAACACATGAAGACGTCATAAGATATTACGCTCATGAGAGATGGCGTATTGATAATGAAACTGATGGAAATAAAGAATCATGCTTCTCTGTTATTGCAGAAACTGTTGTTTTGAAAATTGAAAGTTTATACGTCGATTCATCCATTCCTTCGATTTCACATAAGCGTGTTTGTGATATGATACACGCTTACCATAAAAAATATTGTTCAATCATGAAAATTATAAAACGTGTGGGAAGAAGCAAAACTGCTCTTGAAAATGTTGAGAACTTTAAAACGGAAGCAAAGAAACTATTCGACATATCTTCCTGTAAATGCGCTATTTTTAAGGAGTGTATCTGTCCGAAAGAGAGCAAAATTCCGCCAAATGAGCAGGCGTTCCTCAAAGACCAAAGAACGGAAAGAAAAATGTTCATTGGAAGTGTTGATGTACCCGAAACAAAACGACTTCAGAAACGTCAAATGCGAGTACAACAAAATGCTGTGCAAAGTAAAAAAAGGAGTCTCCTGCTTCTGTTTCAAGCTTTACTGTGGAAAATGAAAATTTGATGGAGGTGGAGGCGGAGGTGGATACCAAAGACGCACCCTACACACCGTTTCTTCAGCAGGATTCAAGGAGTTTTCAGATGCGTGTAAAATTGGACAACACAATTATTGTCAGTCAAAGATATGGTGTTTCTAACAGAATCACGGCTGCTATTGCATCGAGTGTTATGAAAGATTTGGTTTTAATATCGGAATCGAATTCCAGTCTCGTCACAGACAAAAACAAAGTATGGAGGGAAAAATCAAGAGTTTACAAGCAAATGGTATCAAAATTAAATGAAAATCGTTCCAATCTATCTGGCTTTTATTTTGATGGCCGGCATGACATAACTTTAACATCAGAAACACTCGAGGGAAAGCAGTTCCAAAGAACAATTGTAGAAGCGCATTACTGTATTGTATCGTAGCCTAGTTCTTCGTACGTGGGGCATGTTACACCTGAAAGTGGATGTAGTCTTCATGTATCGAACAGCATTTACGAATACGTAACAAGTACTTTTTGGATGATTTTAGCAAGCTCACAGTTGTCGGGTGTGACGGCACTGTGGTGAACACAGGAATGTTTACTGGTGTAATTCTCAGGCTTGAAATGAAACTTCAGAGACCACTCCAATGGATTGTCTGCTTACTTTATTTTAATGAGTTGCCATTACGACACTTATTCGAGTCAATAGACGGCAAGTCTTCTGGCCCTTCATCTTACACCGGAGACATTGGACGAAAACTTAAAGGATGTGGAAAACTTTCAATCGTTGCTTTTAATAATATTAAATGCGAGTTGCCACACATTGATAGTAGATTACTCAGTTCAGATCAGAAATACTTATTCGACATTTGCACTGCCATTAGTTCTGGCATTTGTAGTTTAGATCTAGCTAACCGAGAACCAGGAACGTTGAATTTGGCCCGCTGGATAACAACTGCAAATCGAATACTGAGGTTATATATCTACATCAGACCAATCAAATGAGCTACTAACTTTAGTTGAATTCATTCTAAGAGTCTACGCACCCTTATGGTTCCGAATTAAGATTAATCACTTCATAAAAGACGGTCCTAGACATCTGTGGCATTTCATAAGCTCATTTCGGTACTTGCCTAAGAAGTATTGTGACGTAATCGATCCAGTTATTTCTCGAAACGCTTATTTTGCTGCTCCAGAAAACATGCTTTTAGACATGTTAACTGGTGAAAGATGTCATATCAGAATCATTGCAGTTCGAAGAATAATAAAGGCAAGAGAAATTAGCCGAGGTGTGCGCAGATTCGATATTCCTGATATCAATTTTGAAGCTGAAGTCTACATTGATCTCGTTGACTGGAAAAATTGTTTTGTGACATCGCCGCCAGTTCTCTGACAGATAAGTTCTCAATATCTTTTTAAAATGACAGAGGACGGTAGGCTGAAGGCCTGCTGGCATTTAATACAATTTCCTTCACATACACAAGCAGTAGAGCGAATTGGAAATTTTGTCACGGCAGCCTCCGAGAAAACAGTTGGGATTGAAAACAGGGATAAATTCATAAGAGCTACTCTAGAATCCAGAAAACACATGTCGAAATTCGAGACAAAATAAGGATTACAAATACTAATGCTATAGTCAATTGTATATTTGAAAGGCAATAAAATTTCTGATCCCTTTAAAATGAGGTAAGTGTGCCGTGTTTTTTTTTTTTTTTTTTTTTTTTTTTTTGAAATTTAGCCTTTTATTTTCCAAAATTTGGTGTTGCTGAGGTAGCAGATGATATTAACCTATAATTATAAAAAAAATGGTAGTTGTTGTTGTCAAAAATAGTAACTAGTAAGCACCATCCTTAAAATTACAGCGAAATCTGGAATTTTTTATGAATTTTTGAATTTTAATCACTTTTAGCCCAATTTTCGGAACTTACGAGCTATTGAGGCGACAGAAGATATTAACCCAGAGTTTTGAAATTTCACACACGTATTAGTGATGGGTGTCCGCATATTTTCCGCACTACCGCTAAAATATTTGAAAAATTTCGATTTTTTTCGGTACGCCCTACTGTACGTGACAATCGCTCAGCTAACTCCAAATGGAAATATGGAAATGTAGTCAACCGCGATGAAGAACTACACTACACAGTCAACGTTCAAGGGACACTCCATCGCCGCCATGTTGACCAGATGCGTACAGCAGGAGAGCAAATCGAGACGATTCAGGTGACCCCTCGAGCTCCTTACACCACAGCTGTCAATACCAACGAGACTCCATCAGTCACATCTGCCGATATTGAGACAGAGGTGCCACCCACTCTAACACTCAACAACAAGGAGCCGACTTCCTCACCTTCAGAGACTAGTCGTTCCAGAAGGCAGACCAACTGACCAGCAGTGACCCAGGTTACCTTGGTGAGCGACGGTTCACCGCAAGCAGAGCTGAGACGTTTGCAAAGACTCAGACGTCCTCCACAGAGACTGGGAGCCTGATTCTCACCTCCGATCGAATCGGAAAAAAAATCGTGACCGGCTCTCTCGGAATCGTTCGATTTCTCGTTCAGTAGATAAGGAGTGATTCTGACCTCAGTTTTTCCCGAAATCGAAGAATGACGCACTTCCTCCGCTGAAAACTGCGCGGTTAGGAATGCGCAGAGAGTTTTCAGAACCATGTGCTGTTTTGACTTCAATTCAATGTTCATAATTTTTTTGAGGAACTCCTCCTCTCCTCGTGGTGTTGCAAGAAATGGCTCCCAAGAAAGTTGAACAGATACTAAAATGCATTAAAACATTTATTAACTTTTCTGATGATAACAGAGGAATACCTTTGGTCCCTCTAAATCACAAGACAGCAGGTTTTGAGAATGAATGACTCAAAAAAAAAAAAAAAAAAAAAATAGTAAAACTTTTATCAAACACAAGTTAGGTGGTATTTATGGCTTTTATTGTGCATTTTAACTCTTTGTGATGAACACAATGTTTTGTTTATGATTTAGAACATAGTGATAAAAATTACTGGTAAATTAATAATTAATAATTGGTAAAAATTAATAACAGGCACCCAACAGGAGATAAATATATGCAACAGTTTTAATTAGAATATTGATAAGAATAGCAACATGCAAATACTAATTTGCTAACAGTTGGCTGCCGTCTGAATTACATGAATCACGTTCTTGCCTGATACCACCAAAACTATTTGGTAGTCAAAGGAAAAATCAGGTTGGTTGTTTTCAGATTATCTGGAGCCGTCAGCAACACTAGGGCTATAATGCGCCGAAACGTTCGTCATTAGACAAGTCAACATACATTTACAAACATCCATGCCTAACACGGGCCTCGAACCCGCAACCTCGCGGTCTAGAAGCTAGCACGCTAACCACTATACCATTTGGAAAAATCAGGCTTTTTTCCGTAAATGTAGTGAACATATAAGAATTTATCATGATTACTTTTTCCTTCCTGTATTGGCTCCGTAGCTTTATGTAAAACTTAGGAGAAATAAGTCTTAACAAAAGAAAAAATAAAGTAGTTCATGGCTCATATTTCTTTTTTTCTGGCACTGTGTGGCAAGTACACTTCTAATTTCTTCAATTACCAGCCATGCTGCAGGTTTCGAAAACCGAAAATTTTTAATAAAATGAATATCGTGAGAGTCAAAGGGATTTGTTTTATCTCTAAATACTCTTTGTCTTCTCAATTCCCTGTTCACTAAATACTGGGTAAAATTCATAAAAACTAATATTCTTGCAGGATCCATTTTGATGTTTGTTGTTTTAAAACAGCAGCAACAATAGACACTTCAACATACAATACAACTAGAACAACCAATCAGAATAAACTTCGCCGAAATCTCGATAATCGTCATGGCATCCCAAGAGCTCCAGAGCAACCGAGACGCATTCCGAGAGATTGGACATCTCGTTAAACGAGATTTTGACGTGAGAATCGCAAATAATCGGAAAGTCACGTGACACCTCCCTTTCCGATTGCAATTCCGATTCGAGAGTAGGTGAGAATCAGGCCCTGGACCTATGAATTAACGGGGAGGGATGTCATAGAGAAATGACGTCGCTCTATCTTCTACCCACGCTACTCAATCGAACGGGGGTCCACCACCACAAATTCTTGTTGTAATTAGAATCTAGCGGGAACTTCCCAAGACGAGGTTCTTCCTGTGGCTTCTAGAGCTTTTTGAACTTCAAACTGCGGTTTCCTGTCCTTTTCCAGTCCGGTTGGGCTGCTTAAGTATTATTTACGTCTACTACTGTTTAGTATCAAACTTTACTGTTATTGTGTTCATTTTCTGGAACGCCCCCGAGAAGAGGGTGTTCCACGGTGATAATGCAGGAGTCGCTCAAGCGTTCCCGCGAAGATTCCGAGGAAGATTTATTTCTTACCCCAAAAGAAGCACGGCTCAGCGATAGAGTTTACGCGGCGAACATTTCGAACATCGAAAAAGCGGATTACGCTTTTTCCAATGGTTTCTCGGAAGTCCGGGTAATCTTCTCAGCGACCCATGGTTCTGGATTTATTCCGACCTCAAAACCACTTCTCATTAGGGATACTTTCTCAAGCATTAAAGGAGTTAATGATGTTTTGTCTGTAACGAGACAAAATAAGTTGTTGTTAGTTATTAAAAACCTAGAAACGGTTCATAGGCTTGACTCAGTGGAAAAGATCGGAGTTGTGCCAGTCTCGTGGCATTTAATAGAAGATACTATTGTAACAAAATTCCTGATCCGAGGGATCGACCCGGATGTACCTCTTGAAGATATCGCTATCGAACTCGAAGAGGCAGGTGTGCACTTTTCACAAATTGTCAGATTCACAAAAAAAAAGGTTCGGATTCCCCCATTCCTATCGTGTTAGTGAAAGAGCTGGGTCGAGTCACCCGTCAGAATATCTCCCTATTTGGAATAGTTTATAAAACTACTCCCTTCGTGGAATCCCCCAAAATTTGCCACAAGTGTTTAAGATTCGGACATTTTCAACGATCATGCACTAATAAAGATAGGTGTAAATCTTGTGGGGACAGACATTCACCCTCCGAGGAGTGTGTGAGGGACCTTGCTTGCTTCCGTTGTGGTAGTGCTGACCACGAAGCCACCAGTTCGTCCTGCCCAATCTACATTAAAGAAAAATCGAAGATCAATAGTTCCAGTCTAAGAGGCCCGATACAATCGGGGAACAAAGTTCACTTTCAAAGTGGATCACCACCGCCGGCTTGGTCTTCCTCCGAGTTTCCCCCCCCCCCCCTCCCTAATCAAGACTCCCTTGCTAGTCTAAGGAATGAAGTGGAGGATTTAAAAAAAGCCGTCGAAGATTTGAAACAGATAGTAATATTAAATTGCGTCCCGACTCAAAGTCCTGATAAAGCCTCAGAGTCCTCTATTCTATTGAAACAAATCTCGGATCTTCAGAATCTGAACCTCAATCTTGTTCAAGAAATCAAGCACCTCAGAGAAGAACTTGAATTAGCTAAATCAGGCTTCAGTCCTAGCAGAGGGATCCACGAGGTTTCACTAAACGAACTGAACTTCCCTAATAGTCCTCTCCCTGTGCTGGACCCGGGTACCTTCCAGAGAGGGACTTAGCCAATGTTACTTTTTAGTATCACTAGTGTTAATCTTGCACAGGGAGTAAGTTTCCTCCCTTACGTTTTTTGTAGCATCATTTTTCTTCTTTCTATTCATCTCAGTATGGTGTTCCTTATGTCTTGGAACTGTAGGAGTATTGCTTCGAATCTCACCTCTTTTCATTTTCTTGTTCAACACCTTGATCCTCATATCATCTGCCTTCAAGAGACCTGGGTGGACGACGCCAGTTCTCTTCTTCACCTGAAAGACTATATTTTTTTCAGTAAACCTAGGGTTGACAGGATTAGAGGTGGTGGCCTGGCTATTTTGGTGAAAAATAATCTTCCGGTGTGGCTCTTGCCATCCTTTGTGAGCTCGACCACAATGGAAATACTGTGTATTAGGGTGGCCTTTGACAATCATATTTTTCAAATCGTTAATGTTCATAGGACATCGGGCCTCCTCTCCTCCGGCGATCTCCTACTTCTTTCCAGCTCTGTTTTCAACCCCTGTTTTTTCTGTGGGGATTTTAACGCAAGGAGTCGTTGCTTCGATGACTCCATCTCAACGCCAAGTGGCAATGAATTAGCTAAATGGGTGGATTGTAATCCCCTTATTCTCCTCAATCATGGCACCGTCACAAAAGAAAGCTCAGCCTCCTCTGGTAGTGTTTTAGACCTAATCTTTGTGTCTCCCTCTTTTTTCTTTCGTCTCTCATGGGGAAAAGCCACTGAAAAGGGCACAAGCGACCATTTCCCCATTTATTGCGACTTTAAGGCTAAAGGCCCTCCCCGTGTCGGGAACCTCAAAGCTTATACAAATTGGACGGCTTTTGCTTCTTCCATTGAAGATGCCTTTCAAGTCCTTCCCCCCGTGACACAGTCGTCTGGGGCTGAAGTTAACATTATCGCTTCCCGAGTTCAGAAATTCATCTCGCGGGCTGTTAGGTCCAATTCTTCCCTTGTTCCTTCTGCTAAAGAACACAGTCTTCTCTCTTGGTGGAATCGAGCCTGTTCTAGAGCAAAGAAGATAAATAATAGCGCTTTTAGGAGAGCACGTAGACCACTCTGCAGAGTTGATTGGGATGAGTATAAGAAACAAGCTTCTATCTTCAAAAAAGTTATTCTTGCAGCTAAACGTTCTTTCTGGGGTGCTAAAATCTGCGCGATCTCCTGCCCTAAAAAGCTCTTTGGCTTAGTACACAGCATCAACAACTATCTATTCCCCAACAAACCTGACAGCAACTTCTTTTTCCTAGAAGGCAACAACCAGGTCACCTGTCCGTATCGGCAAGCTAATATGCTTGGTAAGGGTTTACTTAAAAAATCTCCTCTTATTGCTTCGAGACGGCCCGTTCCACCTGGTGGAGGGAATTCTCCCTCTTTTCCGAAGTTCTCACTATCTGAGCTTAAAAGAACTATCGCTCTCCAAAGGTCCTCAACACCGGGCTGCGATGGTATCTCGGCTAAGGCATTCAAAATCCTCCCCCTTTCCGCTCTGCTAAAGCTGCTGGAGATTTATAACTCTTGTCTCTCCTCGCTCTGTTATCCTGCTCCTTGGAAAAGAACCATCATTGTCCCTATCCAAAAACCCAAAAAACCGTCTCACTCAGTGGCAAGTTACCGTCCCATCGCCCTTATTCCTGTTATAAGCAAAATCTTAGAACGCATGATTCTTTTTCGTCTCTCTTGGTTTGCTCAGAAAAGAAATCTATTCCATCCCAATATGTTTGGATTCCTCCCAGGGCGTTCGGCCACGGATTGTCTTCAGAAAATGGTGTTCCTTATTGACTTCCTAAGAACAGAGAAGAAACGGGTTACAATCTTGTCATTGGATATAAGGGGTGCTTATGACGGAGTTTGGGTGCAGGGTCTCGTGGAGAAACTGCACTTGGCTGGGCTGGAAGATTGCCTTCTTTTCCTACTGCAGGATTTTGTTTTCGAACGACCTTTTCAAGTTAGATGGAGAGGAATCCTTTCGGACCCTTTTGTCATATCTTGTTTGCCGCAGGGCTCAATCCTTTCCCCGTTTCTCTTTAATGTTTACATGATGGATCTTTTTGAATCCATCCCGACTCACTCTCATCCTTTTATTTACGCTGACGATATCTCCATCAATATTCATGGTTCCTCTGCTGAAAAATGTATTGGTAACATTCAACAGACCTTACTTGAGATCCAGTCATGGGCCTTGAAATGGAAAATCTCTTTTGCGGTGGAAAAATCGTCGCTTTTGGATCTGTCTCCCAAACGTGTGAAACTTTCATCGCCGTGTAATATCGGAGGGGCCCCCATCCCGTGGGTCACTCAAACAAAGATCCTTGGCTTGATCTTTCAAGCCAATTTCAAATGGAAGGCACACGCGATCTCAAGCTGTGCAAAGGCAAAAAAATTTCTTAACATAATTAAATTCATTAGTAATAGGAGAACTGGATTAAAATCCAAACAGATCACCCAAGTCATTTCCCAGGTCCTCTTTCCCCGCTTGGATTATGCAAACTCACTTCGATTCAAAGAGAGCAACTCTATCCTACGGATGTATGAAGTAGTTGAGAATTCAGCTATTCGATTCGCCCTGGGTGTGTTCATTTGTGCCCCAAATGAAGTTATACGGAAATTGGGGGAGATTCCTCCTTATCGTATGCGGGCCAAATGGGCTCAAATCTCCAACTTCCTTAAAGTCATCTCTCAACAACAAAAGTCGAACTTTCTCGAAACTTGTCTGAACAAACTCCATATTTCGCCTGTGGTTACGGACACGGCTAAGGCTTTTTCCCTGGAACACAACGTGGTTCGCCTGAGCCTACCCCCTCATTCTTCCACCACTCATAAACTTCTGTGCCTCACAGACTTTTTTCCAAGCAGCAGGTCTAAATTTCCCCAGCTTGTCTCGGCTTCTTATCTTTCTCTTCGGGAACGCTTCACAGATTATGAATTTTGGGCTACAGACGGATCCAAGAATAACGGTGGGGTGGCTTTTGGAATTTCCAATTCGGATTCGTCTACCACCCGCTCTATTTGGCTCCCATCTCTTTCCTCAATCTTCACGGCAGAGACAGCGGCTCTGTTTTATCTTGTTAAATTTCTTTTGAAAGAGGGTCCAGTTGTAATCCTCATCGACAACAAGGGGGTAGTGGAAGCGATTAAAACTGGTTGTGCAAAAAGAGGTTCCCTAATTGATGAAACTATCCATCTCTTACATCATTTCTCTGTGACATCGCCCACTATTCTCGTATGGTGCAATGCCCATTCTGGTATCCCCCTTAACGAGGTGGCAGACAAGTTAGCAGTTCAGGCAACGTCTAATCCCTCTCTGCCAGTTATCCCTATTATAGACTTCCAAGACGTTAAACGCTACATTAAATCACGACTTTCAACGGAATTTAACGAGTCGTGGGCTTCTTCGACTTACTTTCATCGCTTCTCAAAACAAACTCTCGAGCGGCCATTCTTTGATTGGGTCCCTTCTAGACATTTAGAGACTAAGATCTTGCGCATTCTTGCCAATTCATTTCCGTTAAACAGCATCTTACACAAAATCGGTTTGGCTCCTTCGCCTCTTTGTATTTCTTGTAAGTCAACCGAAAACCTCTCGCACAGATTACTACAATGTAACCGTTTCAGTGTTCAACGCTCTCTGCTCTTTCCTCTCCTCGGCCTTTCTCCCTCTTCCGTCTCTTCGATAAACGACGTCATCTCAACTACGAATTTCCAGTCTCCAAGAGTGGGTCGTGCCATTCTCTCTATGTTCCCCTAGTTTATTTGTTCTACTTCAGTTTTTCTAGAAGTCTTTTGTAGTTGATTCTCTTACATATGTACGCGGAGGCAGGTGCTTAGTCACAAAGTCCTTCCTTTCCACCCTCTGCTCGGGGGTTCAACCAACCAACCTTCCCAAGACGATTGACTAACGCGAACACCGGCACCTCACTATTATTGGTCTAAAATGATGTCATAATATGTTTGGCACAACATCACCATTTTTCTAACTTCAAGCGAGCACATCAACAAGCGAATCTTTACAAATGCAATATACAATAAAAAAAATTTCAACAAAAACGAGTGCATCGTAAATTGTTGATATGTTTATAAAAAAAACATGGAAATCTAGAAAGCATTTGTGTACAAATGAACTAAAAATGAAACGTGGAGTTTTAAATATCCTTATGCCTGCTCGAAACATCTTCTGTTTTTATGAAGATTAATGTTCCATGAACCTTATTGTGCAATTAAGAAATAAAAATAATTTCTTTAAAATAATTCTATCTTGCTAAAGGGAAAACTATATGCACACTGACTACATTAATATCACATGGTGATAATATACAAACCCTAACGTTCTACTATAGTCATAATACAACATCAACCAATAGAACTAGTATGAAAAGTAAAGTTATTTTACAGTAAATAACAGCCGGCAAGTATGCTCGTGTAACAGAATATTTTAATTAACTCCTGCTTCAAGCGAGCACACCAACAGGCCAAGATTTACAAATGCAATATACAATACAAATATTTACAACAAAATATTGAGCATCGTTAATTGCCGATATGATTATAAACAGAACATAGAAAATATATGTGTGCTAATGAACAACTAAAAGAAAGAGAAATCTTACTTCAGACAAAACCATGAGCCTTTATTATACAATTATCAAAATAAAAATAACTTCTTTTTTGTATGCACAATCTTGCTAAAGAGAAAATTATTGACGCCTAATTGCAATCGCATTCACATCTGATACTGTGGGACGAGAATATTTAATAACCCTAACGCTCACTATTGCTCGGTGGTTGGTGTCGAATTCCAAAAATGACGAATTCAAATTTTGGCGGATTAAACACATTGGCTTTCATAAAATTCAGCTAAGTTCCCAGATAGCATTTTATCCTTTTAAAACCCTTGTCTAAACCTCTCAAGCGAAAAGGGAGTATAAGATTCAGATGACAAGGGAGTAACCTTCATAAAACCTTGAAGAAAGGGTCCTAGTCTCCAGACGTCAAGCTTTTCGTAACCATTTCATGACCCCCCTTGCCACAAGGATTTCGCCGTAAAGGGTGTGTAAACCTTTTCGGGATGAGCTTGCCACAAGGTTTTTGCCGTAAAGGGTGTGTAAACCTTTTCGTGATAAGTCTGCCACACGGTTTTTGCCGTAAGGGTTATATAAGCCTTTTCATAATAGGTTTGCCAAAAGGTTTACACGGTAAAGGGTGTGTAAACCTTTTCACTCTGAGGTTCCCACCCTGTAGATATAGGAAAGGTTGCAAAAACTTTCCTTTATAAAGTATCATTTATCTTTTGTGTTAAAAAAGAAACACTTAATTGGGAGAGTTCCAATATTGTCGGAAAATGCTTTAAATTTAGTGGCTAATGAAAAATTAATATTTATTCTATAGGAATTTAATTACAATTTGCCTTTAATGGTATCAATCATAACCCAATTTATTGATAAATTTTAATTTATTTGCTAGGTAGAACTTACTAGAATAATAAACATAATTTACTTTTTTTTTTGTAAAGAATTTTTTAAAAAATAAAGATTCAAAATTCAATAAAAAATTATGTATATATTATTAAAAAAATGCATTGAGATCTTAGTAGGTTGCGTTAGACAATTTAAATTGCATTAAAATTTGTTTTAAAGGGTTAATCCAAGCTACTTATAGTTTTATTATTAGAAACATATACAACTAAAAATGTATTTTTACTGATAATTCTTTTTTAGATAATTCTTTATTTTGAAGTAAACAAACACAAATGAGTTGCTTTTTCATTTTATACAAAGATTTTTTTAACATGACATTAAATATATGACATTTAACATGACATTTAAACATGATTTTAAATATATACTACAAATATTTCTTCATTTATTTGCTGAATCTGACAAGAAGTTTCTGGAAGATTCTTGAGGAAAACTAAAGGGAATCCCATTCATTTCTCTCTGAAAAAAATAAGCAAATTTAAAATCTATAATAATAAAACAAGCTGTGTGTCTGTCTGTCTGTCTGTTTGTGGATCTGTAGAAACCTACTTAAAATTGGAGTAGAGCTCTGAAATTTTCAACACAAGTAGTTTTGACCTTCTAATTTTATGAATGTCAAACAGAAAGTAAAATTTTAATTAGTTCTTTTTTAATTAATATTTTAACTAACTTTTTTTTTACAAAGTGACTTCAAATAGAGATACAGCTCTGAAATTTTCAACATAAGTAATTTTGGCCTTCTTATTGAACTATTGAAAAAAAGAATTTTAAATTTGTTGTTAGTTTTTTCTTTAATTAATTAATAAATATTTTACAAAACGGTTTCTAATAGAGCTACAGCTCTGAAATTTTCAACATAAGTAGATTTAGCCTTCTACCCAAGTAGCACAGCAGTATTGGCCAATATCAGCCCTACATTGGCCAATCCCGATGTGGAACGGCGCAAAATCGGCCGTTCGATGCCGATATTGCCCAATCTCGCCCAATATTGGATAGACGATACTCAAAAGTTTGAAAGTTTGATGGACAGTTTTAAAATTGAAATATTTTATGTATAAGAAAGGAATGTTTGTGTTAATATGTTTTGCGATGTTTTTAACACGTTTTTAAGCATTTTTTAAAAAATCATGTATTTTGGAACGATCTCGAGTTACGGCCAAAACCGGCAGATTCAGAAGGCACGAATCTTCCTACCAGCTGCAAACGTTCATTGGTCGAAAATGACATCACTCTTTCCTTGGCAACAAAATGTCCATATTTGGCTAAATATCTCTACTAGGAATGTTTGGCGAATATAATTCGTAGATAATGAACATAAAGCGCCAAAAGTAGCAAACCAATTTCGAAAAAGCATTGCAGATTGCAGCATGCAAACAAGCTGAAGCGCCATTTTTATTTATTGTATCCGCTCCGCACGAGGAGGAAAAAATTCTATTCAGGTAGTACTTTTTAAAATATTAATGTACTAATTATTTTCTTGTAAATGTGTTACATAACAATCACATATCCAGTGTTATTTTTAGGTAATTGGTAAACATAAGTTATTTTGATGATTTCAACTGTTTATATACTAATAACCTAGAAAATGCATTAAGCGCGTTTTTGTTGTGCTGGTTATAATTATTATCTTAAACTATCGCTTGGGTACCCGAGCAACCTTGATACGTTCTTGTAACTACTAGTTCATTTCTCAAGGTATGTACTAATTTAGTTGTTTAATATTTCAGAACATCAGTAATAACATTTATCTACATTCAATAAACACCTGTAGTCATAAATGAGAGCTTGCGAGTTTCAAAATGATCAAAATACAAAATGCAGTGTGTAATAATAATAATTACAAAGTAATATACCAGTGTCTTCTACATGTAATTTGATTCTTATTGTATATTGTTTTTTGAACGGTTGATGAAAGTGAAATAGCTAACTTTTTTCTATATGCATCTGAATTAAAAATTTGTATTAACAGTTGAGAAGTAAATTGTTAGGTTATTTTTTAAGAGATTCTCAATTTACTAATTAATAACTTGTTTACAATATGAATGCCCATCTGATGGCTGTGGGGTTAGCGCACTGGCTCTGGTCAGAGGTGCAGTTCGAATCCCAGGTTAGGCATGGATGTTCGTCGTGGTTTGTAATCCACGTTAAGCATGGAAGTTCGTCGTGGTTTGTAATCCACGTTAAGCATGGATGTTCGCCGTGGTTTGTAATCCACGTTAAGCTTTAGGTCCCGGGCTGATTAGCCGTTACTGTGCATAAAAAATAGGTTGTTCAGCGTATTAATCAACCATCTTTGTTTTCTTTTTTTTTTTAATTTTATCTAGAGCCATGTCATCACTTATTTTTATATTAGTGAATTGACGATAGTGGCTATCCGTTCAACCTTCTTTCGCTCCTAGTTAGACCGCGAGGTTGCGGGTTCGAGTCCCGTGTTAGGCATGGGTGTTTGTAAATGTATGTTGGCTTGTCTAATGACGAATGTTTCGGCGCATTATAGCCCTCGTGTTGCTGACGGCGCCAGATAATCTGAATACAACCAACCAACTTTCGCTCCTAGAATTTGTTAAATATTATTTTAAGGGTCATAATGTTAGAAAGCTTCTTTCAAAAGTTGCATTTGAAATTAGCAAAATGCACAAGGAATTGAACTCAATTTTCTCAACTCAGGCAATAAAAATCAACATACTATTTATAAACATTTATTAGTTATCATATCTTTATTAGTATTACTAACACACATATTACATAAAAAAAGTAAGAAATCACATTTTATTTACATGCTAGGTAAATAATTTCTTTAAAATTTAAAATGTACTAATTTCTGATAAATATTTTAACACACCTGGGAATATACTTCCATAAAAAAAAGTATGTGTATAAGTATATGCACAATCATTTAAAGGATGGAGCAGCTATATATTTTTATTCATTAAATATTAATTTTTTTAACTCAAATCTATTATCTATGTTGAATGAATTAAAAGAACACTTAAAATTACTATTTTTAAAATATTTAAAATTAAAATCCCGGCTCTTTAACAAATTAAAATTTAGCAAGTGTCAAGTTTCAAAGCATATAAGTAATCTAAAAAGTATTTTTTGAGCTGTGATATCCTTTAGTATGGATAATAGCAGAATACCAAACACTTAAACAAAATTAGTTATACTTCACATTGAAAAAGTGGTAAATCCGTAACAAATGCTTTAAATTTGTTCTTCTGAAAAAGTTGTTCATAATATGAATAGGTTTAAAGAATACAATCCCATGCAAGTTTGATCTTTTTTCTAATGACTTAAATTTAATCTTGAATAACTAGTTATTGAACATTCAATTTTTTATCGGCTACCTGCTTCTGATAACATACATAAACAAAACTGAACAACTCTAGTAACCATAGTTGAAACGACAAAAATATTTTTTTAGCCAAGTTGAGGCATCCAGAAACATTTTGGCTGAGTTAAATTGCAGCCAGATTGTAACCTTTTCGCGATGTTTATTTCCACCAATCAGGGTTTGCAGCTGGTAGGAAGATTCGTGCCACGTGGCAGATTCCGATACAAAACGATGCGCAGAATTTCTCAAAAAGAATCGCCACCGAGTGGCTGAAGCAACTGAAGTGCCCGGATGTGTGTTTGGGAAGTTTGTTTATATCGCCGGCTCGACTGTCATTTGTAACATTAAAATTGGATCGAATTCTTGATATTGGTAAGTGTTGTCACAATAATTTGTCGATTTCATGTGGTTATGTTTCGGTACCTACGTATTGCATTGTTGGTTTTCGTTAATTTCAACCATACTTGATTGCCGACTTGGCATGGTTTGATCTACAAAATTGATGTTGACAAAGGTGATTGATATTCACATTAAACTTGATAAGGAATCAAGTTAGTTTCAATTATTTATTTGGTCTATTCCTAGTTGACGTTAAAATATCGCCAAGCCGATTTGGCGCTGTTTTGTAGGCGATACAGTTCTAAATTTGGCAACCCCATTTTTTTTTATTGACGTGCTTTGGCTTCAACCTTTCTATACCACAAATCATGGAGCTGGTTCGTTTCTCAATTTTTCATATTGGAATTCCGAATTGGCGACATTCTGGCTTTGTCGCCAACTTTTCAAAAGTGCGCCAACCCATAAACGTGAACTAGGAATTTACCCCAAGCTCCGTGATTAGCAGCTCTGTTAATAGAATATATTGTGAATTGCACATATTGAGGAAACCACATTAAATTAAAACACGCCTATTACTCAATCTCAAAGGTGGTGTGGAATAGGGTGCATTATCTCAATCAACCACTTGGCATAAAAGGTAAATGATTGTTCTAAGTTGGTTGGTTGTATTCAGATTATCTGGCGCCGTCAGCAACACGAGGGCTATAATGCGCCGAAACATTCGTCATTAGACAAGCCAACATACATTTACAAACACCCATGCCTAACACGGGACTCGAACCCGCAACCTCGCGGTCTAGGAGCTAGCACGCTAAGTGTGATTGTTCTAAAAAATGTCAATTTTAACAATATGTATAACTATTGTAATTATGCCTCCTATTTTTAAAAAAATACAGCAAACCCTGTTAACGCAAAATTGCTTAACATAAAATCACATTTAATGCGAAGGAAAAGCGATTTTCCGTACTTAAAACTTAACTTTAATTTATTTGTTTAACACAAAATTCGGTTAAAGCGAACTATTTCAGCGGCCAGATCGACTTAGCGTTAACAGGGTTTTACTGTATGTACATTTCCCTATTTAAAAGGTCTGTCTTGTGCAATTATTGATTACTCAGAAAAGAGCAATGAATGCAAATTTTTGAAATATCTACAAAAATATATTTTGAATGCCTAGCTTCCTTTGTGTTAATCTAAACACACTGTGCAAAGATGTTGTTTTTATAAAATAAAAATGTTTTTTTCATTTAAAGAAAAGACTTTCCATTTGAAAAGTAAACAAATATTGTAATCAAGTATTATTGTTAGTGCTATTCATAGTGCAATTTTCTGTCTTGGGGTGAAAAGTGTAATAGTTGTAGCCTTCCTTCCCTCGGCAGTAAAATGCCAGTATGGCCTATCAATAGTTAATTTGTTATTCTGTTCAGTTTAAAATAAAGATACATACTGTTGTTGGGTTCATTGATGGAAATGGAGAACCCATAGAAGTAATTCCTTCATCTTGGTTCATCTCAGACAAAAGTTGTCTTTGGCAGTTTGCAATGAATGGGGGGGGGGGGAGGGGAATTTACATGATTAAAGAATATATACCCTCAAGTCAACATGGCAAACATTTAATTTTAAAATCTATTGTACATACAATAAGTAAATTACAATTTTTGTATAGGGTATACAAATAATTAAAGGTATCACAAGTGTTGTTTCATAAGTTTTTGATCTACTTATCAATTCAAGTTTTAATGGTGTAGATTTTTGAAATTGTGGACATGAATAACAGATATTTATTAACAGATTTAAATAATATCCTATTTTAATTTCCCAAACTGAAGATTGGTTTTTTAGTGAGTGATACTATAAGTGCACTAAGTAAGATATTTAATTGTATAAATAAATTGTATATGAAGTTTTGCAACTAGTTTGAGATAGCATATATCCATAATTTTCCTATTTAGATTCCTTTTAACAGGCATAAGATAAAGCTGAGCTTGCTCGTTCAATATCTAGCATTGGGAGTGATTCTTCAGAAGATGAAAATTTATTAACACAGAAAAGCCATACTCATATTCCAGCCCGTTTCAAAGACGATTCTCTTTCTTTGGAATCCCACAAAGAAACAAGCAAAAACTTATTTGTAAACCAAAAAGCGTGAAAACTTTCTCTGCCAGGTAAGAATATATGTGAATAATATATATAGAATATATCAATTAGGTAACGCTCCAAGCAATTTCGATTTGATGTTACAATAATTTATATTTTAAAATAAAAATAAGCAATGGAGAATCTCTGGTCTTTCAAAAAAAAAAAAAAAAAAATTATCTGTTTCTTTAATCAATTTTGTACAAATCACCTTTGTCATATGCTTATAATTGAGAAATTAGTTCAGAAGAAAAAACAACAAAAACATTATGTTCTAAATTAGTTCCTATAACTTTTCAAGTGCAACAGTGTATTTTATATTTTATCTCAGACTTTTCAACAACACTTTTTACTATTTATTTTGAATTTATTTGGTGGTTAATTTAACAGTTTAAAAGAGATTTTTCTCTCTTATAAATTATTTATTAAAATTTTAAACAGCTAAGGAAAAATGAACGAGTTTATAAAAAAAAAAAAAAAAAAAAAGCATTAGCATTTATTTCACAATTCATAGTTTTTTTTTTTGCTTGTTTGAGGTTGGTGCAAATGCATGATATTGAAATTCAAATACCAGTTTAGAATGATTTTCTTAAATGTTAGTAGAAAATGATTTCTGATGTAAAAATTTTACAAAATGTTAACAATGTTATGCTTTCGTGCAAAATTCTGTTTTTCATTTTGCAATTCTGTTTTTCTTTATTGGCAGTAAATGCTGCATTGCATGATTTCTTTTATTGACAACAAATTGCAGTTCCGTTACAAAAAGAGTTTGGATAAAATAAAAAGAGCTAAAGACTAGAAAAAGTTTGAGGCAATAATTTGATTTTTAAATTTTAATGTAATCTTAATTAAAACAGAAATGAACAATTTTATATTTCAGGTTCGTTTTCTTCACCGAGGTGGAAACTTCAAAGGAAGATAAAATATGTAAAATAAAATATGTATTATAATAAACAGCTTGTATTAAATTTATTTTTATTATATATATGCACTGCAGAAAGTGACCTTTAATTTAAGTGTGCATGGTTTTTAAGCCATAAAATATCAATTAAATTATATTGGGTTTCAATTATCGGTCACCAAAAAGCAATTAAAATAGGAATGAAAGTATAAAAAAGTATTCATTATATGAGGTATACTTGTAAATATTATTGTGGATTTTTAAAAATAATGTTTTTGTCAAATAATTTTTAGATGAAAACTTTTTCAATGTTGGGGGGGGGGGATCTGCAATTTTAATTCACTTTATGCTATTACATTTGAAGTGAATGAACTAAAGCATTAAAATGATATTTATTTACTATCTATTCGATTCTTAATGTATGGAGAAAAATGTTTTAAAAATGAAAAGTGACTTCTTAAATGAAATTGATCTGTGCATAAAAATATACTTCACAAGTTTTAAATTCAACCTTCTATTTTTATGAAACCTTAGCATAAAAAGTTCAATGAGTATTGATTGACCTATAGGGACTTTAAATTCTACTGGCAGTTTTCTAGTTTAAAATTGCATGTATCTTTCTAAATCCTTGAATATCAGACATTTTGTTATCTAAATGTGTTTTTTTTTGGTAGGAGAGATGAAAACATTATTTTACAAATGTTTAAGTATAACTTAACAGATTATTAAGGGTTTTTGGGCAACAATGTGATACTAAACATTGAACAGCTCAAAATTGAATCTAAACGCATATAAGAATTATCATTTGCAACCACTCCTTCCACCAAAAAGAAAGTTCAGATATGTTGAGTGGCAAATCTATCCAAAATGCTCTGTGATATAGTGAAAAAACAGTAGCTGTTTCAAAAATTGCTCATAGTAGTGGCTAAAACTGCTCATCCAGGTTTGGAAAAAAACATGTTTTTTTTTTTTATCCTTTTCTAATTACATGTATACATATTTATAAATAAAATTTGACATAAACAAGTATAATTTATGCTCTAATAACAATGAATATTCATTTTGAAAGCAATTTGAACTAAGTAAATAAACAATTGTTCTACTTATGGGGACATTCAAATCATATTAAATTTTAATATTTTAGTTAGACATTAGAACATATTTTATTTCAGCTAAAAATAGAAGTAATTTACAACATCAAATAATTAAAAAAATCTAATTATAAATAAAAATACAATTTTAAATTATTCTTAAAAAAAAAAAACATTTGGTTTAAACCATGCTCATCGATATTGCCCAAGATTGCACATCAATACTGGCCAAAACTACTCCTCGATATCGGCCAAAACTACGCATCGATATCGGCCAAAACTCCTCCTCGATATCGGCCAAAACTGCTCCTCGAGATCGGCCAAAACCGCACTGCGATATTGGCCAATATTGCAAAAATGTTAGCCGTTCGGTGCTGGCCGTTCCGACATTACCCAGGATTGGCCAATCTTCCAGAGCTCCGGATTCCGACATTGGCCAATACTGCTGTGCTACCTGGGTAATTGTACTTTTAAAAAACGGAATTTTAAATTTTTATTTAGTTCTTTTTAATTAATTAATAACTATTCTACAAAATGATATCCAATAGGGCTACAGCTCTGAAATTTTCAACATAAGTAGTTTTGCCTTTTATTTGGCCTTTTTTTGAAAAACAGAGCTTCAAATTTTTATTTAGTTCCTTTTTAATTATATTTTTTTTAAATTTATTAATATATATTTAACAAAACGATATCTAATAGAGCTGCAGCTCTGAAATTTTCAAAATAAGTAGTTGTGCCCTCCTAATTAGAATTCCTAATTTTTGTAAATAGTTAATACTTGATATCATCATTTAAGTAACTTTTCGAGTCAGTAATTTTTTCAAAATAATTATAACAACGAGAAATGAACACAAAAATACAAGCACATCTATTTCATTTCAAACTCTTCCAATTTTACATTTCTTTCTCATTTCTATATGCTGGGGTCATGACGTCCTTCAGATGGTCAGAGCAGAGAAAACTTACTGATTCCCTGAAAGAGCATGCGTAGACACAAGACTTCTCCCTCCTGGTACCAATACAACAAATCTGCAATAGAAAATCTGGTAAAATTTTATGAAAGAGATTTTCTTGGTTTTCAAAACATCATCGAAGCAGATTAGGAAATATGGAAAACAAAATACAGGGTTACTACAAAAGAATCATTCATTTTCAAAACCCGACTTATTCAAAAGTATTATACTTACAAATATGATTGGTACAAGCAAACAACCCCAAAATATTTAAGTTTTATGCTCCAGGTGGTACTCAAGTTTACCCGATTTATTCAAAAGTATAATACTTTGGAATAAATCTTGTTTTGAAATTGAATTATTCTTTTGTAGTAACCCTGTAGAAAGGTTTTCTACTGCCATTGATGCTTTCGCTGAATGTTCTGTAGACATATTTCCGAATATACGTCACTTATTAAAAAAAAAATATACTTTACCAGTTTCAATTGCAACTTCTGAGCTTTCAACTTTGTGATCATTAACATCATATTAAGAAATTCTATGAGCAAAACAAGGTTGAACAGACTGGCACTTTTTGTCGATTCACAACAACATAAAAATTTGGTTTCGGTAGCCAATGAAATTGCCTTGTTTAGGGGATTTAGAATACACCAATAAACAGTGTTTACATTATATCATAACAGTATTTAACATTTAATAAATTTCACTGTATACACCAGCATTGATTTTCTAACATGTTACTTCTTGCGTTGTTTGTATTATGTGTTTACATTGATTTTATTTATAACACTCATGCTTACGTTTTTTTAATAACACATGCTCAAGTTGTGTTTTAGAAACGGCACTAATGTTTATTAAATGTTCTTTTTGTTATAATGTAGAATTGTAAAATTATTTGTTTTTCAATACCTTAACAGAATAGTTGTGAAACACTGCAGTTTTAAATTTCCTTCCATTATGTTAAAAAGTGAGTAATTTTAATTTATAACTAGTTTTATTATTTTTTAATATCAGCTGCCCAACCCTCTTTATTATTATGATCAATGTTCAGTTTTTAAGGCGTTACATGAATATGGCAAGAGCACACAAAAGTCTTTTTTTTTTCTTTCAGAAAAGCAAAGAAAAAAACTAAATAGTGAGTAACTATAATACTACTAAAAAAGTGTAGTAGAAGTACTGATCCTCCAATTCTAAAATGTGACTGCAAAAAATTAAAAATCAAATGAAATAATAAAATAAAATTTTAAAGATTGAGACTGCTCCACAAGAAAATAGCATATAAACACATTAAAAAAAATGGTGACTAAATAAAAATACACATTAGAAAAATTATAATTTCACTCTATAATACAAGAAAAAAAAAAAAAAAAAAAAAACCAGGAAAAAGTAATAAAATAAACAACAGAAAATAATGAAGTAGTTCTTGAAGAGCTGGTCAACAAGGTTACCAGGAAAGCGACTAGCAGAAGAATTCATTGTTTTTAACACTACGCACATTTGATTAAAAATTACAGAAGTAAAAAAAAAGCTTACCTCAAACTTCAGAAGATAGCTTTGAGTTGTGTCTCAGCATTTTGCCGTCAGATCTTTTGAGTTGTGGAACGCAAATTTTCTGAGAAATATTGGAAAATGTATTTTAAACAGAGTTTGAAAGGAACATTGGAACAGATGTAGCATAGGACATTTGGCGATTAGAAAATTCGCCAAAATTAAAAACACAGTAACTATAATAAAATTTAAATAAAAACAAAGAAGGGCTTGTCAAGAAGAACCCGCTATATCTTGTTAACATAATCTTGAAAATAAAAATGTTACTACAAATTTTTAAAATTTATTGGATCCATACTACGAAACCAAAAGACAAAAGATGCCCATTTTTTTAATTTTTTTTTTTTTAACTTGAGATGGAGAAAAGCACCTTGTCTGTTTCTAACACTTCCACTTTCTAATTCTTCTTCTAATGACAAGGATATGAGAGATCCCATAAATACATTTTAGTGTTTAACATTGCACTCCCGATAGTTTATCTTAAGTACAGATCTATAAATTGTAGTACCGTAAAAACGTGTTACGAGGTAAAAATTACGCTCAGAGAGAATTATGGAATAAAGCTATTGTTTATAACAAAGCATGTACTATTTAAAAAATTCTACCCCAACGCAATTCAATAACTTTTCGCCACAAAAATAGCTGTTAAATAGCTGGGGGTTTTTTTGCCCATAAAACTTTTCGAAAAAACAAAAGTTGCTTGCCTATGAAAAAATTGTTAATGCTTTCTAGGCTGCGTTACTATGTATCAACAACTAATTAAGCCTATTTCTGTAAGAATTTGATTAAACGCTTCCGTTTTAAGGTACTTTTGCCTACGTTCGGAGCACTTTTTAAAAAAAACTTTAAGTAGGAATATTTTAAGTACCTTTTTATATTTAGTACTACTATAGATTAGTAGTACAGTAAAAAAAAATCAAATTTATTATTATTATTTTTCGAAAATTGCAATTTTGCATGAAATTTTGATGAAATATTTCAAAAACTTAAAATAAGATAATTGAAGAGCTATTAAGTTTTTTAGGAAATAAATTGTATATAAATAAACTACATGCTTTTATCTAGGGCATATACTACATTAAGAAAAATATATTCATTAAAACTTTTTTATGGATAGTCGAAAAATAAGTTAGTGATTTTTTAACAGTTTCATCTTGTTTATATTCAAACTTTAGGTTGTATTTTTTAAAATAACCATCCAATTTCAATTTCGACAGCACATTCCCTAGAAAACAATCAACAAGAGAAGCACAAGATTTTTTGAAATGATTCGTGAACAATTTTTTGAGTTATGACATTTCAAATTAACAATATTTGTATGAAAATCAATTCCGAGAAAAATGCATTGAAACTTTAAGACACACAATTTCTATATAAACCATATTACTTACACACTTAAAATGCACCTTCTTCTTTTTCAATTTTTTTATTTATTAAAAAGAAGAAAATATTAATATTTATAAGGAAATCACTTTTTAATCGGCGACTTTTGGTTTTGGTGAGCTATTTCCGGTCATTTCTGGTTATTATTTACAGTTTTTGATCAGTTTCAAATTGTAATAACTTTTGTTCAAACATACGTAGAGTTAAAATAAAGATAGTTTTAGAAATTTAAAGATTTGGGTTAATATATTCATGAATAATATTTTTTTCTCAGATTTCATCAAAATCGACCTTTTCAACGTAAGCAAGTACCTGAATAATATTATTGCAGATTGATAAAAAATTAATTAATTATAATCATAAAACACGTACGTACCGGATTTTACAGCGGAAATTAAAGATGAAAGTATTTCATCTTCCGTGTCCGTCAAACACTTCAACCAGCATTCGAATGCCAAACTTAAAAACCGGTTGCAAGATATGTCTTGTCACACACGTTTTACGGGGGAGAGCTTATCTGATTTGCGGCAAGGGGGAGGGGGAAGACTCTAACCTTGGAATTCGACCTTCGACCCTTTACATACCCTTATGAAAAGGGTATGTTATTGATGCCTTGGAATTCGACCCTTTACATATCCTTTACAAAAGGTATTACTTTGCAAGCTTGCACGGCTGCCGTTTTCAAACCCTTTATCAGAGGGTTACTCGGCAAGCTTGGAACGCCAAGTCTAATGACAAGAATATGACAAGGTTTTCGTAAGCTTGCATGCTATCTGGGTTGCAACCTTCTTTAGGTGCCGGTTGTCGCGTTAGTCATTCGTCTTCGAGTTATGAAAAATGTGTAATAAAGTTGTGGTTCCTAAGAATGCCTTTAACACCAGAGTTCTCTTTCCTGGATGGAGCATAACCTCATCAACAATTTTTTTTTTTTTTTTTTTTTTTCATTTTTTTTTTTTTTTTTTTTTTTTTTTTATCTCTGCTCAGTTTCACTTACAAGAAAGGATATTATAAGAATGATCGATAAAGAACTATCACAAAAAATATCGCCAAAGTGGCCATTTTTTCTAAACGAATGATGGAAATATGAAAACGTTAAATGACACAAATCTACATCAGTAATTTAATGTAATTGAAAGTTGTGCGAGGTTCCAGACCCCTAGTTTACTTTCAATTACCCATATGTATACATAAGGTAATAAAAGTATAGCATTCGGTTAAAATTTTTATTTTTATTTTTTTTGCATTTCTCATTTCTCCACGTTTTGGAACGTCCTGATTTCAAAAAAGTGATTTATAAAAAATGTCTGTCTGTGTTTGCGTATGTGTGTATGTAGTTAGCATAACTCCCGAACAAATTGACCTACAATGTTCAAATTTGGTGTGCTGGTTGGTGATGGCACAGGGATCTACCATTAAAGTTTTCGCCAAAATCGCTCACCACGCATAAGTCGCTGGCATAATAGCTGCCATTGAAAAAAACATGTTTTTTTAGTAATTGCTAAAAAATTGCTCTAACGATTCTGTCTGAAATTGCTATGGTAATACCTCTTAAGGTGTTCTAAACATCCCCACCTCCGAAATTTCCGTAAAATTGCTTTGATGGCGTAAAAAGTCGAAAAACGAATGCCTTTATGCGCCAGAATTCTATTTCCTTGAGTACACCTCATCAAAGATAGTTATTTCTTCTCTCTTCAGTTTCACTTATAAGAAATGATAATATAAGATTTATTGAAAAGTATATAGCCAAAATCACCTATTTGGTGAAGGTTTTTTTTTTTTTTTAATGACTCATACAAGAATTAGTTGAAAAAATATTACCTGGTTGGCAATTTTTGTAAATGAATGATGAAAATATAAAAACGGTAAATGACAAAAATTTGCATCAGTATTATAGTGTAATTGAAACAAATCCAAATATGCCAAGATATCCTGATGGCAATAAATTTGTTTAATATAATAATTAATTAATAATTAGAATAAAAATAATTAATCAATTAATAATTAACCTTAAAAACAATTAAAAATTATTAAATTAATAACTAATATTATTACTTTAATACATGGTATATTCTTAAAATATTTAATGCTAATGAATATCACTAGGTGACGCCCCAATGAAATTTGGTTGTGGGTATTTGACATAGAGCAAAGAATAGGAGCAGAGGCGGCGTTTCAAATTGACCTTCATTGGAGAAAAACATTGCATGTTTTGAGGCATCATAGGTAACAAACATTCAAAAGAAACAGCAAACACCTCGCGTACTGTGTAAAATTTCGCATTTTAAAAATAGATTTTTATCCATCCTAATATATGAATAAATCTTATAAAAAAATTCACATTGTATACATTATGCTGCATTAAGAAGAAAAGAAGAAAGTTTCGGATAGTTTTATTAAATTTGACTTCAAGGAGTTCACCTATTTGGCCGTGGACGGGAAAGTGTGGGGGTTCTTCCAACACATTCTTCCCGCATTCGTGATGCATTGTGGCCGCATCGTTCGCCATACAATTACCGGTGAAATTATAAATTTGAATAAAGGAAAAAGTTTCGGCACAACAGGTTTATTTATTTCTAACTTTTATTAAAATAACAAAGAATCGTAATTTTATGTTTTTGAATAATATTTAAGAAATTCAAAAAGTGGTAGCATTACAAAATATTCTTTATTAAAATTCTTAAAAAAACAAAAACAAAAAAAAAAAAAAAAAAAAAATGGCAAAATAACACGTAAAAAATTATCTCGATCTGTCTTCATGATGCAAACAAACGTATCATATTTTTATTTGTTTTTTAGATATTTTAAAAGGTATTTAGTTTAGTTATGAAAGAACAAATAACCCATTAGCATGAATGTACATTGTTTATTAAAAAGAACTTTAACATCTTTAAAATGTTATTTTACAGGCGCACATATTCTTACTAAGTTCACCTTTCAATAACTACAAATAAAAAAAAACTATTTATTACTAGATAATGAAAAATGGAAAATATTTAATAATGAAAATCTCATTTTGTTATGTATCATAATGCTTATTCAAATAATTGGCTTAACATTTTTTTTTAAATAATGATTTAGCATTTTTTTAAAAATCTTCCTTCCAAGACCAAAAGTTTTTGTGTTGAGAAGCTTGCAGTGGACATGACGTCATGATGAACAGACACATGCGACGTCGTAATAACTACAACTTCTACTACGGTGCGGTTGGATTAATACTACTTCGGATTCGAACAATCCACCTTTTTTACTTGCTTCTTTTTATTAGCGTGCTAATGAATCCTCGCTGTGTTACTGCTTAACGTAAAATGCCTGCAAAGTTTTTTATTAAATAATAGACTTCATTAAGTAACGTGCAACATGTATTGCTTATTTAATATTTATAATTTCATACACTAACTAGCCTCACGACACTGGTGACCTGGAATGACTGATTAACGCAGCAGCAAATAATTACAGGTGAGACATGTTTCTTCTCTATCCAGCATGGCTAGGATGTATTTTGTTCCAAATGGGGTTCTTGTGTCCTGTAATTTGTTTTTAAAAGAATGTTTATTGTGAACGTTTTTCTAGTTTCGTTTTGGCAAGTGAAAGTTTAATGTGTTATACTAATTTCGTTTTTGAAAATTTTCTGAAAACTAACAACGATGAATAACGGTGATGCAGGATTGAATAATCAGAATAGCGATGAGGTTAGTCAGAACCAGCAGATTTCAAGGGTGACAGCTAAACTCCCATCGTTATGGAAGGGTAAAATTAAAATATGGTTCATTCAAGTAGAAAGCAATTTTCAGTTGGCTGGAATCGTGTGTGATTTAACAAAATACAATCATGTAGTCGCCGCAATAGATCCGGATACGTTATCCACAGTCAGTGACATATTACTATCACCTCCTAATGAAAACAAATATGAAACTTTGAAACAACGCTTAATACATGAATTTTCGCAATCGGAAACGCAAAAAATCCGGCAGTTAGTATCGGAATTGCAATTAGGTGACGAAAAACCGTCACATCTGTTACGAAAAATGCGGGAGTTAGCAGGAACTGCTTTTTCTGATGATTTTCTAAAAACTCTTTTTCTACAGAGACTTCCCTCAGAAATGCAGACTATTTTGTCAATCAGCACTAAAAGTGTAGATAACTTGGCCAAAATAGCCGACAAAATTGCCGAGGTACGGATTGATAACCCAGGCAATGCTGTTATGGCTATGAACCAATACATAAATAGAAATTCCCCCGGTGGGGAAATCGGTGCTCTCCGACTAGAAATCGCGGAATTGGCCAAGCAAGTCGAACGTCTCTCTCGTTCAAGAGATAAGAATTATCGAGGACAATATTGTAATAGATCCCAAAGTCGTAATAGGAGACAAAACTCGCAATCAAGGAAAAGACAAAATTTCGAGGGTAAATGCTACTATCATTTTAAATTTGGTGACAGGGCCTTTAAATGCAAACCGCCATGCAACTTCGATAGCTCTGATCAGCAAAATTCTGCGGTACAGGGAAACTAGATTCGGCTGCCGCTGAGCAAAGAATTCAAGCGACGGAATCGGTAGCCACAACATCTTGTCGCTTACACATTTTCGACAAACGCACGCATTTGAAATTTTTAATTGATTCTGGTTCAGACATTTCATGTATACCGGCACCAAACAATGCAAGTAAACTAAAGCCAGAGCCGTTACAACTATTTGCTGCTAATGACACCAAAATTTTTACTTATGGTTCAAAACGACTTAAAATAGACTTAGGGCTAAAACGTTGTTTTGAATGGACATTTTTAATTGCATCAGTTCCCACACCAATCCTCGGGGCTGATTTTTTGAAAAATTTCGGGCTTCTGGTAAATTTAAAAAACAAGAAACTGGTAGACACGACAACAAAGTTAACTCAATCTGGTATAAAAACAGAAAACAACAACGTGTCTTCTGTAAAGTTAGTATCAGGAATGTCAGATTATCACTCTATTTTGTCCGAGTTTTCTGGTATTCTTGAGGTTTCACCAAAACTAAAACAAGTTAAGCATACTACAGTTCACTACATCGAGACCAAAGGTCCACCAATTCACAGTAGTCCGCGCAGACTAAATCCAAAGATGTACGAGGCGGTAAAGGAAGAATTTCAATACATGGTCAATCAGGGCATTTGCCGACCGTCGAAATCTCCATGGGCATCTCCACTTCATGTTGTGCCAAAGGGTACAGATAGTATCAGACCTGTTGGTGATTATCGTCGGCTCAATGCTTGTACAGGTACCCCATCCCTCATATTCAGGATTTTTCGAATGCTCTTAGTGGAAAAAAAATATTCTCTAAGATTGATTTAGTTCGTGCATACTTTAACATACCTGTTCATCCGGAACATATCCCTAAAACTGCAGTATGTACACCATTCGGTTTATTCGAATTTCCATTTTTAAATTTTGGATTGTGTGGGGCCGCCCAAACTTTTCAAAGGTTTATGAATGAGGTGCTAGGCAATTTCAATTTTTGTTTTGTGTACTTGGATGATATTTTGATTTTTAGCGACAATGTAATTGAACACAGGAAACATATCGGCATGGTCTGTAGAAAACTAAGCGAGTACGGTTTAACCATCAATGCTTCAAAATGTGTTTTTGGAGTTAAAGAGATTTCTTTTTTGGGTCATTTAATTACAAAAGATGGCACTCAGCCGCTGCCAGACAAGGTGGAACCAATCTTAAAATACCCGTTGCCAAAAACAGTTAAGGAACTCAGACGATTTCTTGGCTTACTAAACTTTTTCCGCAGGTTTTTGCCTCGAGCAGCATATTTCCAAAATGAGTTAAATAACTTTCTTAAAGGTTCAAAAAAGAATGATAACTCGCCCCTCAATTGGACTACGTCGGCTGAAGAACAATTTAAAAATTGCAAAAAACTTATGTCCGAAGCAACGCTTTTAGCTCATCCACAAACGGATGCAAAACTCATTGTGCAGGTAGACGCCTCGGATTTCGCGATAGGCGGGGCACTTTTCCAAATTGTTGAGGAAGAATCACAACCACTAGCATTCTTTTCACGCAAACTCTCGCCTGCAGAATGTAAATACAGTGCGTACGATCGCGAACTACTAGCAGCTTACGCCACAATTAAACATTTTCGATATATGTTAGAGGCAAGGGAATTCGCTGTTTATACGGACCATAAGCCATTGACTTTTGCGTTTCAACAACGGCCAGAGAAGGCATCACCTCGACAGTTTCGACAGCTGGATTTTATTTCCCAGTTTACAACTACCATTTTGCATATAAAAGGGACGGACAATATAATGGCAGACGCTCTGTCGCGAATAGCTACGATCAAAATGCCTTCACCAATCGATTATGGAGAAATCGCAAAAAGTCAGGAAAACGATATTGAGTTGCTTAAGCTTTTGAAGGATTTTAAAAACGGTTTGGAACTAAAAAAAGTAACTTTACCTGGAACTAATACCCCACTCTTTTGCGATATTTCCACCGGAAATGTGCGCCCTTATGTACCAGAAAAATTCCGTAAGGTGATTTTCGATTCAATTCACAAATTATCACACCCAGGAATAAAAGCAACATCGAAATTGGTACGTTCTCGTTTCACTTGGCCTTCAATTAATTCCGATTGCAATCAATGGGCAAGAACATGCATAGCTTGCCAAAAATGTAAGGTCACGAAACATACCAGAACCCCGTTGGGCAAATTCCCTGGCCAGGCGGATAGATTTGGCCATGTCCACTTGGATTTGGTTGGGCCCTTGCCCCCATCAAATGGAAAATCTTATTGCTTGACCATGATCGACAGATTTACACGCTGGCCGGAAGCTGTCCCTGTAGCTGACATCACAGCAGAGACTGTCGCTATTGCTTTTTTCAGCACATGGATATCCAGATTCGGAATACCTTCTCGCATAACCACTGATCAGGGCCGGCAGTTCGAAAGTCGACTTTTCCAGAGCCTCACTAACCTACTTGGTATCCAGCGAATACGGTCTTCACCATACCACCCTCAAGCTAACGGACTCATCGAGTAGTTGCACCGACCCCTGAAGGCAGCCATAAAAGCCTACGATACTCCTGGTCATCGGCATTGCCAACCATACTCCTGGGATTCCGGACAGCGCTGAAGGATGACTTACAAGCATCAACAGCAGAGCTGGTCTACGGAACGACGCTGCGCCTACCGGGAGAGTTCTTCGACCCAACACCAACAGAAACTGACCCCAAACAGGTAATGGAGGATCTAAGGAACCATTTTGCACAGATCAGACCGGTGCCAACATCAAGCCATGGAAGGAGATCAGTCTTCGTCCATCCACACTTGAAAGACTGCACACACGTCTTCGTTCGCCAGGACTTTGTCCGAGGACCTCTGCAGGCCCCCTACAATGGACCGTACAAAGTCCTGCAAAGGTCGAATAAGACGTTTGACATCAACATCAAGGGTAGCAGGCGAACGATATCCTTAGACAGGCTGAAACCAGCGTTTTTTTTCACAAGAGCCTGACAACGCGGTGAACCCTGCAACACCCAGTGCTCCAGCCACGGTCAATGCGCCAGCAACACCCAGTGCTCCAGCCACGGTCAATGCGCCAGCAACGTCCAGTGCTCCAGCCACGGTCAATGCACCAGCAACGCACAATACTTCAGCCTCTACAAGTGAACTAGAAAGCTCCAGGGTTCTATTGAGCAAGCCTGTGACAACTCGATCAGGTCGACGAGTGCACTTCCCAAGGCATCTCTCATACGTTTGACACTGGGGATGGAGTGTACAGTGGACATGACGTCATGATGAACAGACACATGCGACGGCGTAATAACTACAACTTCTACTACGGTGCGGTTGGATTAATACTACTTCGGATTCGAACAAGGAGGTTAGAAGAAAGAGGAGGTCCGAGCAAGCTTGGCGCGAAGAAGCAGACTTTGGCAACCCTACTCTCACTTGAACTAAGCCTATACAAACCGACTTTTTAGTACGCTCTTCTACGGGAAAAAACGTGGGTAGGGTTTGAAATTCTGCCAAATTTTTAATATAGTTTCTAAAAAAGCAATTTCTGTGGTTGTAGGCTATAGTTCAAGACCTGAACTATCAAATGGTATGCGTATTACTCTTCACAGCTAATAATTAAGCAATATTCAGAGGTTTTTAAATCCCTCTCACTAACTTCGATTTTGTATGATTACGTGCAAATCGATGGAGGGCTAATTACACATTTGCCGTCATCCAATCGAGAAAAAACTTATCAGATTGATTCGATGTTGATGACAATGCACTCAGTTAAGTTTTGGGGGCTATTACTATCACTAAAAGACTGCTTTTACACACGCTACTATTGGACTAATTAGCCCACTTGCCATCCACCCATCAAGCTGAAACATGGCAGATGGATTCGATTTGGATGACAATGCATTCCATCAAATTTTTAGGCGAGTCACTACCACTAAAAGGCCACTTTTACGTATGCTTTTTATTGACGCTTTGGTTTACTTATAAACCCTTTTCCTATCATGAGATTAAACATTTAAACTTAGCGGACGCACTCGTTGTCTATGAGAATGCTTTCTATTAAGTTTTGGGACTGTCACACAACGGCAGTTTTTACATGCGTTTCTATTGCCTTACGATAGAATTATCAGTAGCCTTTACTCACGTACTATTATCCAGATACAAACCTTAATTCAAACATGTTAAATTTTAGCAATATTTAATGACTGAAATCTTCTACTATTAAAGTTACCGAGGAAAAATATTCAAAGGGCTAATTAACCCACTTGCCGTCATCTAATTGAACTGAGACTTGGCAGATGGACTCGTTGTGGATGAAAATTTAAAAAATGGATTCAATATTTTAAAGCCGACCAAACGGTATAGTGGTTAGCGTGCTAGCTTCTAGACCACGAGGTTGCTGGTTCGAGTCCCGTGTTGGCATGGGTGTTTGTAAATGTATTTTGGCTTGTCTAATGACGAATGTTTCGGCGCATTTTATAGCCCTCGTGTTGCTGACGGCGCCAGATAATCTGAATACAACCAACCAACCAATATTTTAAAAAAATGGATACCAATATTTTCTTTACCTTTGCACACTATGTAATATAATCGTTTCGTAATCTATTGGAAATATTTTACACTAGCTGCATGGTTCCTCGTTGCGGATATCCATCATTGGTGTATAGGTCTCGTCTCAGCTTTTGGGGCTTTACTCGAAAAAAGGTTCATTGTAACATAAAAGCAGCTCGCTTCACTGGCTAAAAAGTTTATTGACACATAAGCACTGGCTCGCTTCACTCGTTCAAAGGTTAGTTGCTACGCAAACACAACTCTCTTCGCTCGCTGAAAAATTCTTTGCTACGCCCTCACAGGCTTGCTTTGCTCGCTGGAAGGTTAATTTTATTGCGCAAGCATATGTTCACTTCGCTCACTGAAACTCGTAACCTACGCTTATTTGAAGTCACTTTATAAAGAAAAACTTTAAAAAAATTTAAATAAAAAAAATTTAAATGTTAACATTTTGTTTAAGAAAATCAAAATTAGAAGGCAAGATCTACTAATGTCGAAAATTTCAGAGCTCTACCCTTATTTAAAATCACTTTATAAAAAAAGCTTAAAAAATTAATTAAAAAGTATTAAAGTTTTTGGTTGTTTACTTCGATTGATTATTTCGTTTTCCGTGCGTCAAATTCCTAATGTCCGCTGAAATCTAAATCGTAGCTTTTACAATGGCTTACTTTTGAAGACTTCTCGGTGCTAATTTGTAAAGGGCAATTGAGGGTCCACTGTGGGTGGGCCTGAAACGAGATGCGAGAGCCGGTTTCCCCCCCCCCCTGGTGGCGGGTGACAACCGCCCCTCTTTGTTAATTTGTAACGGACGATGGGTACAAGGGTCCGAAACAGTGGCGGATCCAGGATTTTCCTGAGGGAGGGGCGCAACAATTTGCCGTGCCCTAGTCAGGAAGAAATTGAATATTTAAAGAAAGTAAAAAAAAAAAAAAATCATCAAAATCTAAGCAGTGTTCAAAAAATATACTTCAAGATCATCCATATCCATTGATTGACCCCCTCCCCCCCATCTCATTCGTCACATCTCCGACTTGATAGCTTAGCGTAGGGTGGTTAACACTGTCCTTTTGTTTTTTCATTTACTATTTTATTTAGTAAAAAAATTGTATTCAAAATGTACCGTACATATTGAACATTTTAGCAAGCTACATTTCCAGAGGTATCGATTATACTGAAGAAATTCCAATGAAAGCGGGAACTTGCTACTTTTATTTGTGCCAAACTGACTAACCATATAAACCTTACATTATACTTACATCAAATTGAGAAATCAGCAATTGTACATCAAAATTTAACATATTCATAAAATATTAATGAAGTGAGCTTATTAAGTAAAAATACGTAGTTTTACTGGATAATCCATAGCTACTCGAGTAATCTAAAGTATGTAGGGAAACATAGTTTTCCAAAGAGAATGTTTTACGAATAATTATAAGTAATATTTTTAATAAGGCAATAGAAACAAATACAATTTAATTATTGATCAGTTTTTACAAAACAAATTCCAGTTTCGAAGTCTCTATTGCCAATAGTTATACTTACACATAAAAAAGTATAATGATGAAATTAAATGAAAAAGTCCAGTGATAAAATTTGACATTATATAATATTGTAAAACAAGACCTCCCCCTCCCCTGAAATAATCACTAAAAAAAGTAGATCTTCCTGCTTCCCGTGGGTACCCACCGAGTACTGCTACTTTACACAGATAATACTTTTTACAAAACTGTTTGTAAGTCTATTTCTTGTAAAAAATTGGCATACCTTATACCTTTCCACTGTGGAGGATTTTTAATCTGAATTCAAACATGGCGCTTATTTACAAGCCGAAACACAAGCACGAGCTAGAGCTGGACGAGTTCTTATGCAGTTTATAAACAACCTTCCTCCTCCTTTCTATCAAAACTTTAAAGTTTAGCCAATTACTATGTCCAGCTGAATGAAGGTGGCAATTTCCAAGGATTGAGGGTAACCCAAATAGTAAACCTCTCATTATTCTCCCCCCCCCCCCTGGTTGGAGTGGAACTTTACGCATGTGATAGTCAACATCTCTTCCTCCCAGCCGACAGAAAAAGGTATCTTTGTTCCTGGAGGACGGGAAGAATATTTATTGATAATTCGATCCCAGGATACTTTTAACAGAAAGGGATGTGTTTTGAAGTGCCGTGAAGATGTCTTCAAGATCAAGGTGGTTGAGGTTTGAATGCTTGTGCAACCTTTCAACGTCCGTTTGAATGAGATGGGAGAAGGCTATAAAAAGAAACTTGATCCAAAAATAAGCTCTTTTTTTTCCGGAAATTAGATGAAGGTCGAAATATGTTTATTGTGTGAACTTATTTAAAAAATATATATATAGGCTCAAGCTGAGGGAGGGGCGCGCGCCCCCCGCGCCCCCTGGCAGGATCCGCCATTGGTCCGAAAACAAGTCCATTATCACTCCGTCGCCTGAGGGAAGAATAGGAACAGAGAAAAGCCCCCTGCTATTGGGATTTCTAAGCAGAAGTTTTACGACTTGTCGATGAACAAGGCGGCTTCTTTTCTTAGTTCTTAAGGTATTTGGATTTCGAACTTTATGTTTGAAAAGAAAAGGAATAATGGAAAAAACTTGGCTTTCTATTGAAAACTTTGGATGCTCTTTTTCGATTCGAATTTTGTTATAATAGTTTTACAAAACATTATTATTGTAATATCATGGGTCATCAGATATCTACGTTGCTTTGGTTTAATTTATATTATTACTTATGAAGCTCTGATGTGTTTTTGGAATATTTTGCGTGATTGAAATACTTTTGTGAGAATTTTGTTTGAATTCAGTAATTAATTAAGAATAATTTCAATACTGTAATTCGCCAGAAATCAATATTAAAGTCGTATATTGTAAGAAAAAATTGATAAAAGAAGAGTAATGAAAAAAAAAAAAATCCTGCCAATTTCTTTACTGCAAGATCTGTCACATTTGTTGCGGCATTGTCGGATGCCACTTTAAACTTTTTCCAATGTTCATGTATCTTTTGTTATAAAATTTCTTCTATTCATAAATTAGACTCATAATAAAATTCTCAGTTCAGTAATGAATAACTTTTTTCATGCATAACACTATCCTTTAAAATATAATGCACTGTACTAAATAATAACTAAAAAATATTATAATTTTTATTTATTTACCAATTAGAAGAGAAAATTCTTCAACGCAAATAAAAAAAAAAAAAAAAAGCTTTTAAAAAGCACTGAAACGGTTAACAATAATTATTATCATCAGTTTATATTGACATTATTATATAAACCTACATAATAAAACTCAGAATTAAAAATTAACAGATTTATCTAAACTTTTACAAACTACAGAGAAATTACGGCGCCAGATTAGAGGAACCACCTTGAGTTATTTAATAATGTACACTTATTAAAGGGTAAATATCTGAAGTACCGAAAGAAAACTGTTCGATGATTTAATTATTTATCTCATTAACATCTTAAATTCAAGAAGTCTTTTTACTATTATAACTCATAAAAACAAAGTTTCTAATATAAATCCTTTATATATATGTTTTATGTGTTAAGTCACTGAACTCAGATCAAGTTTTGATAATGTTTGATCACTAAGGGGAAAAAGCAACATCTATTCCGAAATATTTACTAGTTTCAAAACTTGCTTGAATACATTTTCATCCACAGCGAGTCTATCTGGCAAGTTTCAGTCCAATTGGATGAAGTGTGATGTCATCCGAAGCGACGATAGTAGCTTGTGTAAAAGCATTCTTTTATAATAGTGTCAGTCCCCAAAACTTGATATAATACATTCTTAACGACAATGAATCTGTCTATCAAATTTCAGCGCGATTGGATGACGGTAAGTGGATTTATTAGCATTCAGAAACGATAATAGAAGCCTGTGTTAAAGCGATCTTTTTGAGTGTCTGTGACAGCCCCCAGAACTTGATACAATGTATTGGAATCTATATCAAATCAATCTGCAAAGTTTCATTTCGACTGGATGACAGAACGGGTGTTAATAAAAAAAATCATTAGAAGTGACAATGTAGTGTCTGCAATAGCGGTCTTTAAGTGACAGCCCCCAAAACTTAATAAAATGCATTGTCATCGATATCGAATCTACGTGACCAATTTCACACGATTGGTTGGTTGGTTCGCTCAAAGACCTATTTTTATGCACAATAACGGCTAATCAGGCCAGGATTTACAGCTTAACGTGGATTCTGAACCACAACGAACATCCATGGCAAAACCCGGATTCAAACCCGGCCTTTGGCATGCGTGGCCAGAGCGCTAACCACACCGCCATCAGGTTGGTCAGCCTGATTGGATGACGGTAAGAGGGTTAATTAGCCATTCGCAGATTTGTAGGTCACACACACACAAAATCGAAATTTATATAAACAATTTTTTAAAAAAGGTAATAATTTGTAAGTAACTGTCAGAACGAATGAAATACAATCATTTGATATAAGTTGAAACATATTGTGACTTACCATAATTTCCAAATTTGCACCTGCATATTACATCTTATTATTTGTTTTTCAACCTTCTCGTATATTATACTTGTATGGTCAAATCGCTATTCTCAGAAAAAAAAATTTAATGATTTTTAGAAGAATTTTGTTTATCGATACAAAAGTATCATGCTTTATGGTCCCCTGAGCAGACATCACCCCCCTTTCCGCATTGGGGTCAAGTCAATAACGCCACTGCTTATAAAGCAATGTTAAACAGTAAACAAGTCCATTTTATAATTGTTTTAGAATAATAAAAGCTACAAAAATAATACTAACTCAACACAGATTCTCCCCCCAAACAACTTCCCAAACAAATTGGGAAAAGGGGGGGGGGGGACAGAAGAAGTTCTCTTTGACAAAGAGAAAAATGATATTGTATAAAACAGCGGTTTCTAACCTTTATAGTTGTTCGGATCAACTATCTATATTATGAAAAAAATATAATGTACACGAAAAATTAAATTATATTTTTTTATAAAGTGAGGAACTTGATTGCACTTGGCTGTTACAACAATTAGAAAACTAAAAAACAAGTGACCAAAGTTTAAAAAAAAAATCATCGGATTTTTGACATAGTTTATCCCCCGTCAATGAGAGAGTCAATATCTAGATTAAAACTTAGCCATGCTGTTTAATTCACGCATTATTCACTATTGATGTTATTCACTCGTTACAACATCGAAAAATACAATCGAGTGGCTCGATTGTTTCCATCTTAAACCCTGAAGCTCCGATAATATTGTTGCACAAATTGTCTGTATATATTGTAAATAGTGACGTATTATTTCAAAATTCTATTGTAATTTATTTTTATCTTATTTTATTTATTAATTAATAGCGATTATACAAGTTAGAAAAAGGTGGCAACACCTAAAGCATCGAGAAGTTTCGAGATATTTCTTTTCTATGAATTGGCTGGAAATTTCGAGAATGTCTCACGCGCTTGTATATAAAAAGACTGGAGAACGGGAAAGTTTGGAGATGTACTTCGGATTTCGTTGAAAGCTGATCGCGATCGCTTTGTTGACCTATTGGAGTGAGCTTGTATAATCGCTATATTCGAAGCTGTTCTTGTTGAAGCTTGTATTGAAGATTAATAGTGATTGCACTGTTATCTGTGAATAAATTTTGTGAGTTTTCTGAAGAGAATAAATACTAGTTTTTATCTGAAAAACTGTGCCGTCATTGCCTCAGCGGAAAAATTCATAACAATATTTATCTCGGCGATTCTCTACCAGAGTCCACGGCCCAGTACCGCGCTACTCGCGGTCCGTGGGGTAGGAACCGCTGGTAGAGAAAATCAACTAAGCTTGGCGCAGTTGGGAGTTTGGCGTCGAAAAGGGCTTAGTTGCTTGGCGAAAACGGCGATAAACCTGCTTCATAGGTACAACCGGTTTCGAATGGTTTTCCAGCTTGCTCACACCTCCTTCTCTTCTAACCTCATTGGGATTCGAACAATCCACCTTTTTTACTTGCTTCTTTTTATTAGTGTGCTAATGAATCCTCGCTGTGTTACTGCTTAACGTAAAATGCCTGTAAAGTTTTACCTTAAATAATAGACTTCATTAAGTAACGTGCAACATGTATTGCTTATTTAATATTTATAATTTCATACACTAACTTGCCTCACGACAAGCTTAAACACAGTAGAATAGCATGGCTTTGAAAAAGTGTCAAGAAAAATGTCATCTCTTATTTTGAATACGACTAAAATGATAATTGATAAAAATTGATAATAGCAATTTCATATAATGGAAATCCCATTTAACAATTAACAAATGCTCAAGAAATTAAATTTTTTCATTCTCTTTCCAAAAATTTAACATATATTGTTAATCCATAATATTTAGCACATAATTTTAATGTATGTTATAATAACTATATTGTAGGAATTGGACAGATGTATAACATTATTACACATTCACAATTACATAGCTGACAAATTTTGTATTGTTAGGTAAACATGTAAATATAACTTTCGGTTTCACTTTTTCATCTTATGGGAAACTAATCCTTTTACACAACGAGTTCTTTATGAACTGTTACTTTTATTTATTGAATGCCCTACATCATCATTGCCTGGTTTCTTAACATTGAAACCAAATCAGAGAATCAACTATGTTTCTCCATTTCCGGAGAGAAGAGCACACTTTCATTCAAAACTTGATCACCTAACGTTACTCATCCTTCCTCTCCAGAAAAGACTGACCTCACGAAAACAAATCTTAAACATTCAGACACCTCAATTGCCTCTTCTAAAGTGGTAGTTATTAATTAATTATTAAATGGTAGTCTGTAGGCTAATTGAAATTTAATCGAAAATTCCGCGATACACACAATAATCAATGAAAACGAAACGGGTAACGAACGAACTTTCATTTTGAAGTCATTCAAACACAAATAAATAGCCTTAGAAACTAAAATCAATGCAAACTATAATTAGACAGTGTTAGAAAAGAACTTACCTATAAAATGAAATTTTTGGAGTAGTACGTACTATTTTTGAGGGGTGATTTGTGCATCCAAATGCGGAGCAAGCAGCCATTGTCTATACAAAATGCGTTTATGTTTTTGATCTATGTGCCCCACAATTCTTCGCGCGTTTTAGTCGTCAGGGATTTAGAGGTTTATGATCAGTCTTCTTTATTCTTTGGTCTATGGTATTTGAGGGTATTTTTGTTTAGTTTGGCAACACGATTGTTAAAGCTCAAACGAAAGTGACAAAGCATAAATTCTGTAATATTATTATTCTGCAACTGTAAAGGTGATTTTGATATTAATTTATTTGTAAAAGGTATATTTTTCATATGGATTTTTATTGAAACGAGTAAAATTTCGAATTGTTTAAAATTTGTAGCAATTCCCCGATTGATGTTTCTGATATTTGTATTTTCTTGGTTTCGAAAATGCGTGCATCATGAATAATATCTTCAAATTGTTGGAATTTTCTCTTTGAATTTTAAAGTTGGGACTTAAGATAGCTATATAAAGGACAGAGTGGCTACAGAACCGGGAAAACCTGGGAATCAGGGAAATGTCAGGGAGCTTTCTGATTCTGGGAAATGTCAAGGAATTTTTTTAAATTTCATGAAAATCAGGGAAATTTTGTAAAGCACGTTCATCTATATTTTGGTGCTATTTACTTGGGAGATTTGTAGTGGTAAGCCATTAGAAGTTTAATGTTAGGGGATAATTTAAACTTTTCATTACCGGCAAAACTATTTTTCGATCAGGGTATCTAGACATTTGGAAAACCTAAAAAAATTGGGGAAATTTGGAAAAAAGTTTTTCCTAAAATCACGGAATTTTCTGGAAATCTGTCAGGGAATTATCAGGGAACTCTTTTTCCTGAATTTTGTGGCCACTCTCAAGGATATTTGATGCATATTACTTTATTCTGCATACTTGGAAATGGCTTGGCTATAGTACAGGTCATTTGTCTAATTGGCCATAAAGTTCAGTGAAAGATTGTTTTGTAGTATCTTCAAAAACATTCTACTGAATTTCTCTTATTTTTAGAATAAATTCTGAAAATGGATCTTCCTTCACTAAAACCTCGTCCAGAGTTGGCTGATAAAGTCCAACTTAAGGAGTCTGGGGAGTTTGGTGTGCATGAAACAATGACAAATGGGTGAGTTAAAACTGATTCTCGGCATATAACATATATATTCTTCTTTAAGTTGTACTTCTGTATATCGTAACAAGTTTTATTGTTGCTTGTAATATAATTTGTACGGTCGCATCAAACATTAGATGCCTTTTTACAAATGCTTGAAGATTAACACTGTCTAATGTGAAAACTGTTATGATTTTGTGACAATCAATTGACCTGTATAATTTTGTTGTTTTGTTTGAGGCGTAAATATTGTTACTGCATTCATTAAGAGTTTTCATAAGAGTAAAAATTATCAGGAAATACTTTTTATAAATGTTTTGGTCTATAAATGCCTGCTAAATTGCAGATCTAACTCATCCAAACTAACAACCTTCAAATCATTTATAATTCCTACTACCATCTATTTTAAGGTTGGCATAGCAATCCTATAACAAACATAAACTTTTAGGATTGGTGATAATTTACATGCAACATTAAGACTTCGTGATAACTGCGCCAATGTGACCACTGAAAAACCTGACATCAAATTATAGAGTTAAATGTTTATAAGTTGTGTAAATATTTAAAAAATATATTTTTTTGGTTTGTACCAGTACCCAGCTTGCAGAAATGTATGGAAAAACCTTACATCAAATTATAAAAGTAAATGTTTATAAATTGTGTAAATATTTAAAAAATATATTTTTTAGGTTTGTAGCAGTATCCAACTAATGGAAATGTACAGAAAAACCTTATAACGAATTCTAAAGTTAAATGTTTATAAATTACGAAAATATTTAATTTTTTTTTTTTAGATTTGCAGCAGTACGAGGGCAGTTATGTAATCCTCATGCTCTTGAGCAATCAGAGAAAACTGTAAGTTTAACTTTTATAATTTGTGCTTTTACTTTGTTTACATAAGACTTAAGTTTTTATCTGTTTTAGTTTTAGGGAAATTTTTATCTTCTTTTAATTGTACTTTTTACCAATGAATTATTTTTTATTAATTTTTTAATGAGATGTCAGTATTTAAAATAATTAAAATTCAATAAATAATAAAATAAAATCATTCTTTATTAAAATGAACGATATAATGATAGAAGTGTGTATTGGAAATCTTGTTCATTCTTCCACAGCCGACCAAACGGACGGTATAGTGGTTAGCGTGCTAGCTTCTAGACCGCAAGGTTGCGGGTTCGAGTCCTGTGTAAGGCATGGGTGTTTGTAAATGTATGTTGGCTTGTCAAATGACGAATGTTTCACCGCATTATGACCCTCATGTTGCTGACGGCGCCAGATAATTTGAAAACAACCCACACATTATGTAAAATAACCCCACAACATATCCCAGCTCAAAAAGGGACTCTATTGACATTGAAGTTCAGTAGCAGTTGGATCACTTTTCCAACATTTATGAGACAAATAAAGGTGTTATAGCCAATTTTTAAATTTTTTTTTTTTTTTTGTGGCTACAGAAGTAATTAGCTGCGAAAGAAAGAAGAACCGTTCTCTAATTTGTGTTTTGTTATCAGTGCAACAATCCTTTTATTTATTCCTTTGGAGATTAAGTACCTTGTTTAAAATAATTATTTCATTCAATTTAACCATTAAAGACGACGTTTAAATAGTTTAAAACAATGATTTTTTATCCTATACCTTTTTATTTAGATCAGAAAAAAACTAAAATATCGATTTGCAAATTTTCTTTCCACCTAATGGCTGTGGGGTTAGTGCTTTGGCCTCGCATGTCAAAGGTACCGGCTTTGAATCCTGGGTTAGGCTTGGATGTTCATTGTGGCTCAGAATCCACGTTAAACTGTAGGTCCCTGCCTAATTAGGCGTTATTGTGGACAAAAATAGGTTGTTGAGCTTATAAACAAAACCAATCTTGCCAACTGTCATTAATGGGTTAACTAAAGGACAATAGTTAGACCTGTTAATCTGCTTTATAGTTATTCATTTGAAATATTAATAAGATCAACAAATAATATATTGGATTATTGTAAGTTATTCTTTTATATCAAATTTTTTATACGGAGGAAGATGTGTTTAACAGTGTAGAGGTTATTGGGGAAAATGTGCAATGCAATGGTGATTTGCTGTTCAAAATATGAATGTCTACTCTGCCACATCATAGCAACTATCACAACAGTGGATACTCTGCAAATATTCTGAGACTTTGTGTCTGTCATATTGCTGGTTAGTAAACAGAAGTTTTCCAATGTTGTGATCGCCATTATGCTGGACGTCTTACTTTCCTTGTTTGCATTCCATCTCTGGCTTGAATTTATGCAAAATAATTATTTTCTAAAAAAAAAGTGAATATAGAGAAAAATAAATTGGTTTTATAGAAAGTGCTATCCTTTTTTTATTGGAGATTTAAATGTTTGACTTTGGGTTCAATTGTGTTTTACCTCATCCTATAAGGTTCAATGTTTTTAATAGGGAGCTGTAGTGTGCTTGATTTCTAACTATCAAATATACTTTTTTTTTCCAGTTTAAGGACAATGCTGGGAAAATGAGTCTTGCTTTTCTTCGTTCCACTCAAGGATTGCATGCACCTTTAAAAATCATGTATGAAAGAAATGCTGCTAAAAAGGTAAAGACACAAATAATAAACTCCATATTTTGCAGGAAATTTAGGTTTTAAGATAACACAAGTGTGCCAACGTAGGTAGTTGGTAGCTAATAATTACAGTAAGCAAGGGTGCGTACTGGGCCTGGAAAATTTTCAAGGCCTTGAATAGTCTGGAAAAATAGGATTATTTCCCAAAACACCTTGAAAGTCCTCGAATTTTCAATTCTGAAACCTCAAAATTCCTGTCTTACCAGAACTCTGACGTCAAGCTTTTACGTCACTTTCCCGTCTCCGGCCTGTTTACTTTCCGTGGATCTGTCAATCACAGTTGAATCAGTTCCCTCCCATTTCTTGCTTTTGGTGAATAGTGACCGTTCGTTACATGGTTTGCGTTTTGAACGGTACTGGCTTGTCGCATGATATCCTGTTTAGTTCTGCCCGCTGTCGTTATTCTTTGAATTTAAATTGTCCATTTAAGAAAGTTTGTTTTCATCGTGAAAATTCTGACTCTAAACTGTGTTTATGGCTGTTTGTTTTTTTCCATTACAAAAACCTCTTTTCGTTCAAGATTACGTCGAATTGCTCCAAAAGATCATTTTTTGGCTTAAAAACTACTTTGCGAGAATTTTGGCACGAAATTTTTCAAAATTATCATGGAATGTCGCCAACAAAGCGATAGAGAGTATTTTGTACTTTAAGGGCGTTTTTCGTCAGTTAACGTGCCGGAAAGGGTCCGCACTTGAAAATTGAAATTACAATCTCTCAGTTTTGTTGTAGGTTTTTCAAACTGTAAAGAAGTAGTAAATGAATCTCTGTGCATCTGATTTAAATCTGTTTTCTTGGCTGATTTTAGTTATAGAAAATTAATATTTTTTTTTATACTTATAGAATACATGATTATTTTTAGATTTTTTTTTTACTGAGGCTCCGTGCTAAAAATAGAATACAAGTATTGTATTTTTCACACAAGCAGTCGTAGTGCATCTGGTTTAGATTTGCTCTCTTGCCTGGTTTCAATAATTAAGAAATACATAACTTTCTTAAGGCTTAAAGAAAACTCGAATATTTTTTTTAATTTCTAAACTTCTTAATCCAATTGACAGCCTCAGCCTCCCCCCCCCCCCCAAACACACTTCCGGGCTTAATTTCTAAGTCATCGGTAAAACGGGATTTGAACTTGCTGTGGTGATTAGGTGGAAGGATTTGTGACTATTTAAATGATTTTTTGGCAACCCTCGATGTTGGATCATGATTTTGACTAGGCCACAAACGAGAAAATGCATATTACGTCATTCTTTTATTGTAGCCAATTTGCAGAAAAAGCGCCAAGTCGTACCGTAGACTAGAAATTTTACGAAGAATTTAAATGAGGAGATTTAAGCTATGTCTTTATTTAAAAAAAAGTAAGGATTTCTTGTATTTACAAATATTTGTTTCTTTAAATTAGCTGTAGGAAAGATCAGGGATTCGCGGCAGTATGGCCCTTGCGACGTTAAACTTCAACCAACCAACCAACCAGGAATTCGCGCTTTGTATTCAAACTGTAGAAGGCACGAAATCAATCTTTATGCATCCAATTTGGATTTTTTTTTCTTGCCTGGTTGTAACTAAAGATAATAAATATTTTTCTCTGTACTTTGAGAGTACATGATTATTTTTTAGTATATATTAAGAAAATAATAAAAAAAATAACCAAATGTCTTTTTTCAAATGTTCTCCACCAAAAAAATTAAGTAATGCTGAATTTGGTGAAAATTGGACGATATTTAGTGGTGGCGTAATCAATTTGAATTTTAAGAATTTCATGCAATAACCTTACGGCGCTCAACATAATATAACGTACACTATTCAGTATAAAGGTTTTTATATTTTGCATGGAAAACAATCTTTGATGGTGTAGAATACAATATTTGATGGCATATATTTTGATTCTCACATCACTTTCTTAATAAAGTACTTTTTCTGAGGTCTGGATACTTTTTTCTCAAATTGTTCACCACCCTATGCCCCTTCGAATGTTTTCTTCAATTAAGTACTTTTCGTTTTTTTTGCCATTTCTATGGGTTGGTGAGAAGAAAATCTTTTTTGAATGCCTGTTACATCACAGAATCTCAGTGAGTTAGTAGGGAAATTTTTTTCCGAGCTTTGCTGGGGGGTAGTGTTTGCAGTGAGAGTTAACTTCTTTGTGATGTTCTCTAAATTCAGACTTTCATTATAAATATGGATGTGGGTTTTTGTACTGGAATTCCTTTAAAAAAGTGAGAAAAACAAGTTCCTCTCCAAGATACCAAAGTTGAGAAAGAACCTTTTGATTGAAACACAAGAAATACCTTTAATGATGAGTTCATAGTCATACAGCTTCTTCAAGATAACTAAGTTGTTATTTGGATCAGTAATTGGAAAAGTGGCAAGAAAAAATAACTCAAAGTTGATGCAGGAAACAAATATAGAATTGTCTCTTGGTACTTTTTATTTTCTCTAAGTAAATCTGAATTGCTCCTTGAGTATTTATACCTTGATGGCCTGCGTGGCTTTTGCCATTCATCTTGCCCAGTGAAGTTCACCTGGATCTATAAAATATACTGGTACGTCAGGAGAAGAGCTATCTAAGAAAATTAATATCAATTCCAAGAGCTTAAAGTAATCGTTGAGAGAGATATGAATATTTCTCGAACAAACTTATGATGTGCTTTCTGTCTGCTACAGATTTAACAGTGAATGCATTGCATTTATTTTTGCAATGCATTTCCGAATCGATTTAAAATGCTTGAAAAGAGAAGTATCAGGGTCAGAAGAAACGTCTTGTTGTGAACACTGCATCTAACATAATTTCACAGATATGCTGCCTGCATGCTTGATACAGAAAGCTCTTAACCAAGTTTTGCTCAATCAGAATGCATGCATTCGTGTGAAAATGCATAGCTTTCATATTTTAGGTTAATTTCCAATGCTCTAAAATTTCATAGATTGTAGTTGTTGCATAATAAGAAGAAATATTTGGCACCTGATCTATTCAACTTTGGAAGCAACTGCTCTAGGTCTTTTTGCATGACCATAGCTAATATTCTGTCAACTATGTCTTCTCTGGCTATATCTTGTAAAGGCTTGCAGTCCCAGTGGCACTGTTAAAGAAAATTGTTGGGTGATGCCTAAATCTGAATTTTTACACTGATTGCTTCTAGCTCATCGTATAGAGCTAAAACTTATGTTAAATTTAGCTAGCTCAGATTGACAAAACAACTTCTGTAGTACTTCACGAACAGTTATATTTCGAAAAGATATAGAAAATTTGCAGCAACTTTGCATTTCCAGAAGAGTTTACATAAAGGAATTGTGTCGGCTAACTGTCCAACCAACCACACCAGTATATTTTCGCATCTTAACATTTGTCCTCACAATCAAATCTACATTAAACATCAAAGTATACGATCTTTGAAATGACACAGAGCAACTGATCACTACTGTACAACAGTTCGATAGAAGATTCGCTTCCTATACATGTGCACTAGCGAGTACAAATCTGAATGTTTCTCTGGCATCATTGTGTCGTTTTACAACATCCCAACACCGAATTTTTTTGTTTATATGATGCTGTAATATGCAAAAGACGTTTTAGCTTATAAATTAATGATTTTAGAGGAATTTTTTTTTTGATTTAATAACATAATGTTTTAGTATAGATATTTGCCATATTTGACCGCTATGCGCCACCTCAAAATGTTAATAAATTATAATAAAATTTTGCATGGCATAATATTTTATTACATAGCAACTTTTGAGGGGGTGCCCCGGTAAAAAATCAAAAATTCGCAAAAATGAATCACCCTAATATATAGTATAGTTTTTATAAAATGCTATAAAGTGCTTTGCTGTATAAATTGGCAAAATTTGTATTTTAATTTAAGAATTTTGAAACTCATATTTTATTATATTTATTGGTGATTCTTAGAGTAATTGGCAAATCAAAATCAGATGTAATGTAAATGATTTAGTTTTCTTGTTGTATCCTGAATAATTTAACCTTTTTAAACCTTTCTCTTGATTTACTTTCATGTCTGGTGCATTGCAAAATTGCAGCATATTTATTTTATAATTTTATCTATTGTGAAAATCATTACTCTTTGAAATCGTAAAATTAGAATTGGAACAAATTGAACATTGAGTTTTATTTTTGTTGATAATTATTAGGTGCAACGACTTCCTTTCTTGCCAAGTTCAAACATAGCCTTGGAAACTTTAGAGGGTCGGGATGAATTTATCAGCTATGATGATTATATATTCCATGGTAAGTTTTTAGAGCATTATAGACTTATAATAACATTTATGAATTTTTGACTTCTTAATGCTCCATCATGTCCTTTTATTTAGGTACTCAAATGTTTGTGTTTTTAATTTGAGATTACATTATAAAATAAAGTAGTAAAAAGGTTTTTCTTCCTTTCCAAGGCTTGGGCGTATATTGATACATCGGTCAAAACCAGTGTGAAATCAACATCGTAGAACCGGTGTCACTATTTTTGCAAAATCGATGCATCACAGTGTTTTTTGACGAGTGCGCTATACTTTCCTAACACTTCATGAAAGAGAACAGTGATGCCACGATCCTCCCTATATTCATGCGCTGTGTTCCTAAGACTGTAAAAGTATAGTGCAACTGCACATATCGAGCCGTTTGAGACGAGTTTCATTTGCTTTTGTACATGTGCGATACTTCAGCGTGGTAATCCTATTCATCCCTCTAAGATCCACTCAGTAGATGCGCAATGTTTCGTAGACTGTATGAAAACGAAGCGCCGCAGACAACATCGCTCATAATCGACATCGTGACTTCACTTATACACACTCCAATCGCTTTTGTGCATGCGCGATTCCCTAACAGTAAAATCATATTACGTTTTACGATTTCTTTCTCAGTAATCTGGTACCATCGTCGTTTCTGCACAAGATCCATTTTTCTAATTGTGTTTGTTCCAGCCGGCCGAACATGTTCGTAAAGAATACTGCAAAACCAACGTCCTCTGTGGGGGACTTGTAAAACACTGGTAAAAACTGTGAGAAGGATGTTTAGCCACGATAGGAACAAGACGTTCCAAGTGCAATAAACCTGAACCGAAAGACAATTAGTCTTGCATTCTTCCAACGCATACAAAATAACCATAAAACTTACAGTCCACTCAAGAAGAATAAACCATTTGTGGTCCTTTTCAGTTCACTGAAATATAAGTTATCATTAAGATTAGTTAGATCAAATGAGGAATTCTCTAGGTGGTCTTGTTTCAAACACTCTGGCCCTTCCCACCAGAGCTTGTTGGTGATTAGAGCATTTGCGTCTAGTCCCCTAGAGATGATGTCGGCTGGGTTTTCCTTTGAAGACACATGTCTCCATTCGTAGTTGTTGTCCAGGGATTGAATCACCTTCACTCGGTTTGAAACGAATGGAATGGCTTCAACTTCTCGGGAGGTGTTTTGATCCAGGCAAGAGTGATTGTTGAATCTGTCCACAAACAAATGTGATCTAGTGGTAGCTGTAGGATAGGTACAACTCTTGATATTAAGCGAGTCAACAAAAGAGCTGCTGACAATTCCAAACGAGGAATCGTCAGAGTTTTGATGGGTGCTACCTTGGATTTGCTGCATAGAAGTCTGGTCTGTACTTGCCCTTGTTGATTTGTAGATTTTAAGTAGATCGCTGCACCAAAGGCTTGTTGTGACGCATCGGCAAACCCATGGAGTTGAATAGTAGTGGCATTGGGAAGAAGAACACACCTGGGAATTTGCACTTGATTTACGAGAGGTAAGTGAGTCAGAAAATTTAACCACTCCTTGAGCTCCTTTGGTGGAAGAAGATCTGACCAGTTGAGTGAAAGTACCCAAAGTCTTTGAAGAAAAATCTTGGCCTTGGAAATGATTGGTTGTATCAGGCCCAAAGGATCGAAAAGCCGAGCGATTGTCGATAACACTTCTCGTTTCGTGTAACTCTTTTCAAGATTCACAGTTACTTTGAAGGTAAAGTAGTCTAAACTTGAGCACCAAAACATGCCCAAGGTTTTGACAGCAGGATCCGACGATGAAAATGAGTACTCGGAGTTTGCGTCACCCTGTATCAATTCTGGATGGTTTGACACCCACTTGTGGAGCTCCATGCCTCCCTTGAGTAAGAGTTGAATGAGGTCAGCTTGTTTGCTCTTGGCTTGTTCCAAGGTTTGTGAACCGGATAGAACGTCATCTACGTAGAAATCATTGCGGGCTACTTCGGCGGCCACAGGATTATTGTCTTGTTCATCATCAGCAAGAGCCCTTAAAGTTCGGGTAGCAAGAAAGGGCGCACACGATGTCCCGTAGGTTACTGTTTTCAACTGGAATACTTCAATCGGTGCAGATGGACTCGACTTCCACAGGATTCGTTGTAAGCTTCTGTCTTCTGGCGCTACTAATATCTGACGATACATTTTTCTTACATCAGCACTGAATGCAAATTGATGTTTTCTAAATCTTGTTGCAATGGAAAACAAATCTTGTTGAACAGTACCACCATTGAGTAAGATGGAGTTGAGAGAGATACCCTGGTTGGTCTTTGGTGATGCGTCGAATACGACACGAAAAGGCGTTGATAAACTGTCCGGGCGTAACACAGCGTGGTGTGGAATATAGTAAGTATCCGATTCGTGCTGACCGTCTATAATTTTCTCCATATGGCTAAGAGAAAGATATTCATTAATAAAGTTCTTGTACTGAGATGCCATGTCTGGATTTTCGTTTAGTCTTCTCCACAATTGATTTAAACGTTTTTCTGCAACATCTCTGGAGTTCCCTAAATCGCTTCTGCAATTTTCCTTAATCGGAAGCCTTACGATATATCTACCAGTTATATCACGCTTAGTGGTTTCAATGAAATGTTTTTTGCAATATAATTCCTCGACGGAAATGTTTTGTTTATCCTGATTATCACTGGGAAAAGACTCAGTTTCAAAAAAACTCTGAAGCGAATGATTTAAATTTTCCCGTTCCGAAATTAGACCAGAAAAGGAATTTGGTTGCACACTATTCATAGATCCAGAAACTAAATATCCGAACACAGTGTTTTGCAAGACTAACGAATTATCGTTTGATTTAAATTTTCCAGGCATAATTAATTCAAAAAATAATTCGCACCCAATTAAAATATCAATTTTGTTAGGTACAAAAAATTCAGGATCTGCTAATTGTATTCCGCTGGGAAAAGTTACATGCGAAATATCCAGTCAAGTTACCGGTGTTAATTCTGTGATTTTAGGTAAAATCAAAAATGTTGTTGTTCTAGAATAACTTCCATTATCGTTTGAAATAGTAGCCGTTAAAGTATTTTTAACGAAGTGCTCCTTTCCATTTATTCCAGAAATAGAAAGATTAGATCTTTCTTTTTTTAACCCCAGAAATTCTGATGCTTCATTTGTAATACAATTGACAGACGAACCGCAGTCAAGAATTGCTCTCATTTTTATTTTTTCTCCGCACGAATTTGTTATATGAATCAGAACAGTACAAAGAATGCCCGATTTATGACCGCGAAGAATATTTGTAAGAGAAGCTTGGGTGGGAGGATTTATTCTCTGGACGAACGAAATACTCGTATTATTTACATCTGCTGATGAATTATTGCTTTGATTGGAATTTTCTTTTTCAATATGAAGCAAAGTGTTGTGTCTTTGCAGGCATCTAGAACAGCTAAATGATGATTTGCAAACATTTTTATGGCGCATCAAGCAATTTCGACATAATTTGAGCGCTTTAACGGTTTCTATTCGTTTGGAAACATCCATATCATTGAATTGAGAACATCTAAATAAATTATGTTTTTCATTACATAACAAACAGGGTTTAACATCTTTATTAGAATTAACTAGCAAATTTTTTGGTTTTAAATTTGGATTATGGAACCCCTTAACAAATTTGTTCGTTTTGAATTCATTTTTAGTTGTTCTAATACCATCGACCTATTATCAATGAATTGTAATACGTCTTCTAAAGGCGGGATTTCTTTAGTAGTCACAGATAATTCGTACGCTTTTCTTGTATCTTTATCTAATTTTTGAAGAACTATGTTTGAAATTATAGCATTTGAAAGATCATTAGATTCTAATTTAAGAACTTTTAAGCCTCTTATATTTTTCCTAACAACATCGGATAAATTTCGCAATGATTTTGCATTTTCGAAATTAATTTTTTCTACTTTCAAAATTTTCTGAATGTGTAGGTCTACAATAGCACGTTTATTTTCATATCTAGTCTCTAAAGCAATAAATAATGATTGATAAGTATCTTCACTAGTTTCTATCATTTTTGCCTCGCCTTGTAATGTGGCTTTAAGATAGAACAATTTTTGATTTTCAGAAATGTGTTCATTGATACAAATCATGGATTCAAACTGCGTTTTAAAGTTAGCAAATTCTTCCATTTTACCGCTAAATTTAGGCAACGGAATATCAGGCAATTTAGAAGCTAAATCAAAGTTAACAGATTTAATAGCTGAATTATTTTCATTTTTGTATGCATTAGTATTAAATTTTGAAAGAAAATATCTGATGTTTACCTCCAGAGTGTCGCATAACGTTTCTAATTCTTGGATAGCTGTATCGCATTCATTGGAAGTATTTTCTTCCAACTCCAGTTCTCCATAGCATTCAAAGAGTCTGCTCAGCTCGTTTTTAAGTTCAGTGATGTCGCACAATTTTTTCTCACCTTCAATCTTGTTTTTTTCGTCGGCTTGTTTTTCTTGTTCGTCAAACTTAACAATGGCGGTGAGCTTTGCTTTTACTCGTACACGCATTCTGTTCAATTCCTTTAGACTGTAGACTTTTGCCATGGTTTTTCTCCGGTATAGACTGACCACAAATGGTTATTCTTCTTGAGTGGACTGTAAGTTTTATGGTTATTTTGTATGCGTTGGAAGAATGCAAGACTAATTGTCTTTCGGTTCAGGTTTATTGCACTCGGAACGTCTTGTTCCTATCGTGGCTAAACATCCTTCTCACAGTTTTTACCAGTGTTTTACAAGTCCCCCACAGAGGGCGTTGGTTTTCCAGTATTCTTTACGAACATGCTCGGCCGGCTGGAACAGTGTTTGCTACCACGTTTTACAAGAGTACATCGATTATAAGGATTGAATTTTTCAAATTGTATGGTAACGAATGTAGCAAAATAGAATGTTATGAAAACATTATTTTGTTGTATTTGGTCATAAATATTGTTTACATCGCGATGTATTGTGATGCAGAAATGTTGACATCGCCCAGGCCTACCCAACGCTCTCCCTAAAATACAACCACCAAAGTAACTGTAATACTCTTAGCCTTCAAATAATATTATAACAACCTGCATAAAATATTTTTTTATGTTGCTGGAATAGTTTCCTCTTTTACCCTCTTTATTAAAGAGTTTCAAGATACGATTTTACAGTATTTTAACCAGTGTTTATATATAAAATAATTTACTTACGATTGTATGTTTCAGAAGTTTATGTAATAAATGACACAAAATGTCTTTACATTACAATAATTTTGCTTAAACGTTTTTAGCTATGAACACATTAACCTAAATGAGCATGCTTCATTCATTTATGTTTATATTTTGTAAATAAAGAACTATTAAATTATAAATATTTGTTGATGCAAATTGCAAGAGATATCTCCATATCAGAAACACCTCAACATTGTTGTAGTAATTAATGGACCTCCTTAAGTGATTTTGCATTCAGATTAATTTCCAATTATATTCAGCTGTGATAAGATTTTATGCATCTTTATCTTTATTTATATATTATTATAGCAATAGATATTCATAGAATTCTGAAATTTAGGCTAGTTTTCGACACTAAAAATTTGCTATTGTCCCAGGTATTCACTGGGATGAAAATCTGCTTTTACACAGGTTTCCGCTTTTTTCTCTGAAAGTTCCACTTTATCTACAATTTTATTATTTTTAGTGAACTTTACAGAGGTTTATGTGACTAAACTTGCCTAACACCCCTATCAGAAAAAATTCTGCCTGCCCCACTGTTCTGTACACACATTAGTACACATTCTTATCCAACTATTTTTGTAGTTCAAAATAACGCTTCGTATGTTTTTCTCTTTTTTACATTTTGACTGTTTTCCCCACTGTTTTCAAGAAAATTTTGCTGCGAGTAGTGTTTATGATCATATCAAAACAAAATATAATAAGCAATGATCATGCTGGGAAAGGGGAAAAAAAAAGATTAAAGCTAACATTTTTATTGCAATTTAATTCTCAAGTGCATTTTTATTAAGTAGTGAGATGAATATTTAACAGAATTAGATTGTTTTAAATATGATTTTTAATTATCACTTGTTAATAAAACTGTTACTTGCTTTTAGTAAAGTTTCAATGTGAAGTCAAGTAAATTGCAATATTTTATACATGGGAATTGACAGAGGCAGTAATATGTATACCTACATTAAAAAGAATGAAATTACGAGTATGCTATTTGTGTTCATAAGGATAATCTGCGAATGAATGAATTTTTATATCAACAGCTGATTTGTTACAAGGTTAATACTTTGATTTCTGACTCAATTTAGTCTAATGAACTTTCACATAAGCTTTCCTAATTTTATTTAGGTTATGAAAACTAGAAATACAGAAGCCATTCTGTTTTGTCGTTACAAATTATGAGGTCCTTAAAAACTGCTTATTTTTTACTTTTTCAAAGCTGTATGAACCCTAATCAGGGTTCCCACGGTCATTGAAAGTCATTAAAAGTGCTTAATATTTTTTAACTTGTTTTCAAGGCCTTGAAAATGCTTAGAGGTGCTTAAAAGTCCTTGAAAATGCTTAGAGGTCCTTAAAAGTTCTTAATTTTTGCGGCTGTTGTGCCAACCGCAGATTTTATAAAAATGCTACTCAGACTTGCTATCCCCGCGTGACCACCACTTATCCGCACTGTATCAGAATTCTGTGATGTATTTTATTACGCATTCGCCAACATGTACATTTTCTGGTAGAATATATTTTATTACAAATTTATTTATAGACATGATGCCTAAAAACAAATTTTTTAAAGGTCCTTAAAAACATTATTTAGGTCATTGAAAAGTCAGTGATTTTCATTCTGTGATTTGAGTGGGAACCCTGCTAATGATTCCCTTGAATTGTTTGACCTATGATGTTCAATTATTATATTCAAGTTACTGGTGACCATGGGACCTGACATTAAGGTTTTCGTCAAAATTGTGCATGTGCTCAAGTTCGCTGCTGTGGAAACAATTTGTTTTTCAGCAATTGTCCAAAAATGACTGTTAATGATTTTAATCAAAATGTAATGCCTTATAGGATGCAAACATCTACACTCCTTTAACCCATTAACCTTCTGAGGGTCACGGGCGTATATATCCGTCACTTGATCCCCAATTTTTCCAGCAATACACAACCTTTTTAAATTTATAAATAAAATATTTTTTAAATCTTTTTATTAGGATGATAGTTTAAAACCTACTTAAAACAAAATAAATAAAAAATAATTAAAAAATTTTGTATATTTGGATCAGAAATAAAATTTAAAAATTATTGCAGGGAAAACAACTGTAAAATTTCGCCCATTCCCTTGACGCTCAGAGGGTTAAAGATGGTTGGCAAGAAAATTTAGCAATTGCCATATTAGTTTTTTTCTTCATTAATAAATTACATTAAAAATCATAAATATAATTTTCCAAAAAATCTGAAAAATTCAAAATATACTTTAAATGATCTTACAAGGTACACGTGAAACACAAAGACTTTTTATCCATTTCAAAGTCGTCTTTAATGGGTTAATTTGATAATGGTGTAAAAAGCTGAAAATGAACGTCTTTAACTTAGAGATATTTCTCTTTCATCATTGATCATCAATGACTGTTCCTCCTGTTTTACTTACACAAAAGGATAATGCAATAGTTTTTAAAAAACATGTTGCCGATTTTAGCTTTTTGTTGCCAATATATTAATTATCACCAAATATTATTAGAAAAAATTCTTGTATATTAGACTTCAATTTACTTTCGGTTGTTTTTCCTTGGCAAGCACCAGTGTGTTGAAAAATTGTGGGAATTCACCTTTTATAACAACTGATTAACTTCACTTTAACGTTCCAAATCAAGAAGTTTGGTGCATTTGGTTTTGGCATATAAGTTTACTGCTTTTACACTTATGTTTTAATAATTTCTGAAAGTTTTGTATATTTCTGAATTTAAAGTAATCAGTAAATATGGAGTGATTTTTGCAAATATCTTGCTATCCGGTCATGTGACAGTCTTTCGGCACTATATAAGCTACTGTACTCTACAATACTCTCTCTCTCAATAGAATGAAATAATTTTTATAGTTTTCCTGATGCAAATGCATCACATGTAGTTTAAGTGATATTCAATGCACATCGCTCAACATTAATTTGGTACAATGATAAAATAATTTTTATCTTATAATTAAAAGTTATGATTTGTTTCAATTCAACATCTTTAATTGCATAATGAGTTTTTTTAATGGTGATTCTTCAAGTTCCACTGCATTTTTAGATAAGTAGGACTAATAGTCTTTGCACGCACTTAATGAAGCATAAAAATGGTACATTTCACCATTCCATATCAAATTTAAATGCAATGACCAGCATTAATCCATTGACGATGGCTGGCAAGAAAACTTGTCAATCAACATTTTAGTTTTTTTCTTTGCTGATAAATTGTGATTGTAGTTCCACTTAGTGATTTTTAAAAATCATAAAAATGATTTTCAAAAAATCTGAAAAATTCAATATATACTTGACTGCTTTCCATTTCAAAGTCGTCTTTAATGGGTTAAGTATAATTCAAAGTTGTGCAATGTTCCACACCCCTACTTTAATTTAAAGCTGTATTATCTTTAGTTGGTTCATATGGATACTTAATGATGTTGCAAGTATTGTTTTGGCTTGGAATGAACGTTTTTATATTAGCCAACCTGACTTTTTCTAAAAGTTTGTACCAAATGCACATTTTGTTAAATCATTTATTGATAGAAAAATTGTGTATTTTATGTGTCACTTTATTTATTATTTTTTTTTTTTTTTTCAGATCCAGAGGAAGGAATAGAATCTTTGGCAACGCCTCACATGGTTATGGAAAAACACTTATTTTCTGATAAAAAATAATGATTGGATGTATTTTTTTTTTGTAAATTTTAAAAACTATCTAAATAAATGCCTCAAATTCTAATAAGTTTTTTTTACATTGATTTAGACACTGGACTGATATCTGTAAACTTGCATTGTTTAGATATACAATGTACGGTTGTGCAATAGCTCATTAAATTTCATAAGTATTTAACAAATTTCTTCTAGAAACATTTGTTTTCATCAAATGCTAAAAAAATTATCCTAATCAGTCAGCTTTTACGTTTTTACGAATTACCAGATTTTATTTTTACTGTCATGTAAGATAGTACTCGCTCATTAATTTCTATGCGTTTTTTTTTTTTTTTTTTTTTTTTTTCAAAACCTGAATAAACTTAATGATATGACTGAAGCTGCTCAAGAAGGAACTTTAAGAAAAGGATAAGTTGTTTGAAAACTAATGCTAGGTAGAAATTTAGTTTATATTTCTTAATTTAATCTGCTCATTATAGCAAATATCTCCTGCATTCCTTATACAGGGTTCCCATTGAAATTACACAATGAAAATTGATGACTTTTAGGGACCTTCAAAAATTTGTTTTCATGCATCAGGTCTTTAATGTGTGACTTTATAGCTGCTTCGCTCGGAGGATTAATATCAAAATATTTCATGCACAATTTGTATTTTGTCTTACAAACAAACTTTGATAATGGTCTTTGATCTTTTGACTCGCAAAACATAAACAGTAATCTCATGTGCTTCTCTGACAGAGAAAGTACAGTGTGTAATTAAAACCATTCGATTTCTACTCCCTCAACCAGCAAATACAAATATATACGAGCATTTTGGTGCAACGCAGATAAGTGAGAAAAGTAAGGACCTCTAAGCATTTTCAATACTTTTAAGGCCTGGAAAACAAATAAAAAAATATTAAGCACTTTTAATGACCATGGGAACACTGTTATATTGGGTATTATAGGATAAAAGAAATTAAATGGTAGGATTCTTGTCCTCCAAAAAGGGAAACTATTTTTCTCAATATAAACCATCTTTGTTATTTGTACCTTAAAAAACAAAATCATGCAAATAATTCAATAAGTAGAACATCATGAAATAATGACTTTAATTTATCTTGAGTATCAGCTATACAAATCTTAAAATCACTCATAAAGCAGTATTTACATTAAAAAAAATTAAAATGTGCAAGGCTCATGCATGAACTTCATGACTAAGGTCTTCTGGTTCTTCATAAGTACTCTGATTTGGCCTGGGAAGTATGCCATAATCAGTATTTGTTCCCATGCTGCTGTAATTTATGGAAGAAACTGACGGATCATTCATTTCATGGTTAGGTACAAGAAGTTGCTTTTCCTCTTCACTTCCAACTAAATGTCGTCCAGAGACAGACATCTTCACTTTTTTACCTAAATAGTTTATTGGGGTAAATTCCTTTGTGTAAATAATATTACACTTAATTGATTGAGAAAAAGAATTGTGTCTTGAATTTTCTGTAGTTCATTAAATTAATGTTAAGAGCAATATTAAGTTAATATACTTGGAATAAAATGTATGAGTGTAACAAGCGTTTAACTTCTATGTATATATTTTATGTATTCATTATGTTTATATTTCCATGTCTCCCTTCACATCTAAATTTAATGTACGTGTTACATGTTTGTTCCTCCACCTTCCCCCTGTTGTGTCGAGGAAGAAATCAGCTAAGTCTGTGCTGCCCCGCAGTGTGTATGAGTGTTGGGAATGTTGATGTCTAAATTTAAACTGTTAGTCTTAATTAGCCTAAAACCATTTACAAATGATGCCCTAAACGTGGAGCTCGAAGCATTGTAAGCGCTGCAGAGTTGGTTCGCTTTTCAGGTTTACGCCACTTTGGGTCTACGTTTGAACATCAAAAGTGGCGAGAGCTGCCACCTTGAAAGTCTGTTAGTAAAATGAGGTATGTTGCTGTTTAGAAAAGAATGAGTGTTGGCCAAAGCTAGGATAAGTGGTATTTTGTTTTATTTTTAGTGTTGGATCGTAAGACAGTTAAAAATTTTGAAATGCAACGTTTCTGTTTTCAGTATATAACGTGTATATTCTGCGAGACAATTTTGCATAGCATATGCTAGTCCTTGTTCGTATTATTGTGTCTTAAAATAAATATAATTGGTCTAAAATTAAACCGCAACGGTTTTTCTGATTAACACTACATTTAAAATTAAGAGCCGCATTAGTTCCATGATTACTGATTCTAAAAATAGAATTTACAAGAGTAATTTTATGAATTTATTACACAACAAATCTTATGACGTTTAGGCTGTGTGGTTTTACTTGCCTAAGATATTGATATACTAGAGATGAAATGTAATGTTTTAATATATATAAGGAATTGGCAGTAGCAAAAAGATTGGTTTCAATTGCAATAAAAGCAATTTATTCTGATTAGATATCTTACTCAATAATGAGGTGTGATAGTTAAAAGACTTATATCAATATGAATCGATAACACTTTTATCTTAAATTTTTAATGAGCAAGGATGCAAATGAATGTATTAAATAACTGAGATGCGTGATAACTGAGTTTTAAGGTGTTGAATAAAAGAGTAGATAACTCACCAACATGTCGGATGTGATCTGAAACATCTTGTGTAACATCCGAGACATCCCACATGCTCATGAAGGACAAGCAACATGGAACTTGCTGGGCTGCCATATCAATGTAAGGTTTATGTGAGAAGGCATAATAGTGAGCTACTGATGCTATGAACATTTCTATGCAAATTAAGAAGTTCTGAAATTGAAACAGGATCCAGTTAAATTCTTATTAATACAAAATATATTTGCAATGTAATAAAAAAAATTAAAATAATATTTTCTCACAAAAAATGCTATTAAAAGTATTTCAGAACACTGATAATGTTTAATGTGTACGCACATGACCTAATTTCAAAATCAAACTTATTTTTCTGAGTGTCGCTGGATAAATTTAAAATTTTTATATATCAAGTTAAAAATATATCACAAATTCTTATATAAGGTAGTGATTATTTGTCTGAGTGTTAAACTAAGTAAAAAATAATAAATAGTATTGTACATTTCATTTATGAAGACAGGAGACCTCTCATACTGATAGAAAAATGGGCCAGTTATAAGGGTTTTTACAATATGAGAAGTGCCAAATTGTCTAAAGTATTATAGATATTTGTATTCAGTTTATTGTTCTTATTACAAGAACCAAAGGACTCCAGATAAATCCCAATAAATAAGCTCATATAATAATAACCGTTTGGGTATTTCTGTCCATACTTTATTGTATAGAAGCAAATAGTGAAAAGGTGATTAAACAATGATATCAGATATGACTTTAAAATTGATCTATTTCAATGCTCTTACTGAGGATGTATGATGTTTGCTTTATTGTGTTATAGGATAATCGTGTGCTAATTTAATTATATATACACTACAAACCGAACATGTAAGTTAATTTTATTGTAAAAAATGTTTGATGAAAAAAAACAAAAAACATTTTAATTGCACACTTTGCCAAACATGTTTCAGTTTGTTGGGTGTCAGTAACCAATTGTACCTTTTTATTTAAGCTATAAATCCTTAATAATTTTCTTTGTTGTATTTTGTAACAACAAAATGTAAATAATAAAATCCAATTGTGCTTATTATGTTTTAGAGTGCAAGTCATTTTTATTTTCATCAAACTACAAGATTTTATTTGACTTTAATTGATTAAAATTACATATCAAACAATAATTGAAAGATATTTCTAAGTCCAAGAACTTGAACAATCTAATTTTTGTTAATTTGTTATACTCGCTAACAAGTATAGACTGTTTATTCACTTAAAAGTGATGCTAAGTTCAAACTGATTGTTTAAGACATAACTACATCCCTTAAAGGTAGGGTTGGTATAAACTTGGCACTCTAACAAAAATACTATTGCATAGAAATAGAAATATGTATCTAGAAATATTAATTACAGTTTAGAAGATGAAAAATTAGTTATGCACTAATCAAATTCCGACTTCAGTCTTTGAGTTTGAAACAGAAAAGAACATTATATAAAAATTACTCAATGCAAAACAAAGTACCTGTAAGCTTCTGCCAACTTCAGCAACATCTGCGCCAGGAGCAGTAAAGGATTCAGTTATGATGCCCACATAGGTCAAAATTGCAATTATCACAGATTGGCTGGAGAAAATTGCAAGTATAGGGAATTATATTCACATACACTAAAGTGTAACGTTGTAATCTAATATATTCAATTAAAAAAATTGTTAATTAAAAAGCATTGCAATTAATAAAGTTACAAATGTGTGCATATGTTATACTTGCCAGAATAAAATAGAGTAATGACTACAAAATGTCTGAGGGTGTTGAATGAGAGACATTTTCATTTGAAACAGAAACATCATATTGTTGCACAAATTGTCTGTAAATAGTGGCGTATTACTTTAAAATTTTATTGTAATTTATTTTATCTTATTTCATTTATTAACAGCGATAATACAGGTTAGAAAAATGTGGCAACACCTAAAGCAATCGAGAAATTTCGAGATGTTTCTTTTTCGACGAATTGGCTGGATATTTTGAGAATGTTCTCACGCGCCTGTTTATATCAGACCGCAGATCGAGAAAGTTTTCAGTTTGACTTTGGAACTCGATGGAAGCTGAACGCTTTGAGAGTGCCTGACTTCAATTATCGCTGAATTCGGAGTTGTTTTTATTGATGCTTGTGTTGAAGCTTGATATTGATTGCATTGTTCTTCGAATAACTTTTGTGAGTTTTTTAAGTGAATAAATAATAGTTTTTATCTAATAAAAACTGTGCCATCATTGCCTCTGTGGAAAATTCATAACAGTGGTGACAGAAGTGAGGTTTTATCAGCTAGAATGCTGACAACTAGAGGATTGATGGAAGAGCAAATGAAGCAATTAATGGAAATGATTGCTGGAATTAAAGCCCAACAGGAATCAATTGCCACCGGCCAAGAATCCACTGCGGCTCAAATGAAGGCAATAAAAGACGGCCAAGAATCTATGGTTACGGAAATGAAAGCCTGTCAAGAATCCACATCAGCAGCTATAATTGGGATTAAAGAAGAAATGAAATCCGAGCTAGCTACAATGGTGGAATCTACGATAATAGAGACTACTACAAGTGTTCTACAATCGGTAAAAGAAGAGGTTCTGAATGAAGTAAGAAAAGAAGTCAGTGAGAATTTTAAAGCTGTTAATGGAAGAGTTGACTGCTTGGGAGAAAATGTTTCTACAGTGGGAGAAGATCTTGTGACTGTGAGGAAAGAAGTCGGAAGAAAAGGTTTCCATCATGAAAGAGGAGTAGGTAAAGTTCAATTCCGCTATGGAAGAAAGATAACAAAAACTAAAAACTCGCGGAACTGTGGTAATCGCAACGCCGAACTGGAAGAGGTTTCCACTCCAGTTTTGGCACCAGGTTCTAACATTAAAGTGGACACTTTCGATGGGAAGGCGTCTTGGTGTGTTTATCAAATGCAGTTTGAAATTATTGCTTCTGCAAATGAATGGGACGATACTTCAAAGGCATTCCATCTCGCCGTGTCACTCTGCGAAGAAGCCGCCGATCTCCTTCAAATACTACCGAGGGACAAAAAAGGAAATTTGTCTGCTTTGACATCTGCTCTGGAGTTGCGGTTCAGTGAACAACATCTGAAAGATTATAGCAGGCAACAACTCAGAACAAGACATCAAAAGGCAGGTGAAACACTTCAAGAATTAGCCTCGGATATAGAAAGACTGTCGCTCCTTGCTTTTCCTGACTGTCTCCAGGATGGGTGAGACGATCTTTCTCTGCAGTATTTCATCGACGCTATTCAAGATCCCAATGTACAGCAGGCGGTAAGGTTATCCCAAAACAAAAACCCGAAGTCTGCCCTCGTGTACGCCATGAGAGTGGAAGCCGCGCAGCTATCCTCTGGAAAAGACTGACGATATGTGTGTGGTGCATCAGCCGAGGATTCTTCTAACCTTGTTACCAGTAAGCTTCGAGAACTGGAAAGCTAAATTGAGAATGATGAGAAACTATTTTGGAGCCAGGAATCGAAAGACCAGAGTCATTTGCTGGCACTGCAAACGGGAAGGGCATCTACGACGTAGCTGCCTTGATTTGAAAAAGAGAAGGGATAACACTACCAAGGAATCTCAACAATTGAATCTAAGAAGATGCCATCTCGCAGGGCAGAAGCTGCAATGTAGAACAAGTGAAGCCCTGACAAGCCGTTTCCACATTTCATCCCATCGAGGAGGAAACCAGGGTTTATTCGTGAAGGGGGAGATCAATGGAACCCCATGTCGTCGATTCGGGAGCGAACGTAACGATCGTAAGGAAGGATGTGGCTCGTCGCCAGAACAGCCGACTCCTTTACACAGCGCCCTTTGTTTTGCAACAAACTGTGTCTGGTGGCAATATCTCCGTGCACAGGAAATTGGAAGTGGACATTGCCTTTGGATTTAACACCTACAAGCACACCGTTTATGTTGCCGAAATTGTGGATCCGTGCATTCTCGGACTAGACTTTTTGAAGAAAAATGGAATTAAGTTGAATTTTGAGAAAAACAAGCTGCAAACATGGAGAGGGGAAGTCCTTTGTACGATCTAGACATGAAAGAGCAATGCGTATATCGGATTATGGCTCATGAAGACAATGCCATAGAGAATGCTGAAGAGTTTGCGAGGATCTCCAGATTTGGAGAGACAGAGTCCACATCTTTGAAAAGTACCTCTCCAGCCCCGAAAAGAGAACCAAAGAAAGCAACGTTGATGAAACCTTCCCAGGAACTGGTTCATGTGGGAATAGACAACGTTAGTGAAGAGGGAATCGCAGGGGTCGCAGACGTCCTATATGTCCTATAAATCCTATATTTTTTTTTAAATTGGCAAAAACGTCCTATATTGTCCTATATTTTACAATTGTCCTATATATCCTATATTTCTATATTGATTCGATCTATATTTTCTTCGAATTCGTAATAACGGCGCCGTTCATTGCCATTTTTTATATTTCGGATTCTTTGGCGCAATCGAAAGCGATGTTTGTAACTGCGGCGTTTTATTTCTTGTGACGTCACGTGCTGCAATAACCTACAACTCAACTCTACTGGACCGGTAGAGGCGGGAGTTGTAAAATGTAAACATGTTAACTTTTCCATTGCACGCGGTCGGGAATTTCATATTTGTTTTCTCTTCCAACGTAGTAAATTAATTGGTCATAATACAGAGAGATGCAGCAACAAAACTCTGCCGTGATAAAAATGGATGAAAACAATTTGTGATTAACTTGCAGGACTACTAAAGAACATTTTGAGTGCTCAGTCAATAATTGATGAAGGAAACAAAAGGGTTAAGATTTACGATGTCGAATGGCGATTTTTTGGATTTTTTTATTCCAATACCGATACGGATTCTGCACTACGTATTGTTTAAATCAAATCGCTCCTAATTATGGCAACCATAGACAGTTCTCTTGCTCTTAAAAAAATGGCAGGCTGCCATTTTTTGACGAAAATTAACTTCGCGCAGAATTCATACCGGATTCGGAATATATAGCCCCGATTCGCCAGAGAGAGAATCAACAGCATGACGGAGCACATGAAAATCCAATACGATGCCAAGGCCATGGACCGTTCATTCCAGGAAGGTGACAAGGTGTGGTTATGGAACCCTAAACGTCGGAAAGGACTCTTCCCTAAGCTCCAGACGAACTGGGAAGGGCCGAATGTGGTCCTTAAGAAGATCAACGACGTGGTGATAAGGATTTAACGGACACCTTCCAGTAAACCTAGAGTTGTACATTACAATAGGCTAGCCCCATATTATGGTAGAAGTTATTGAATGGCCTTTCCTCTTAAGGACTTAACTGCCCGGGAAGTGCAGTCTTTAAGAACGGGGAAATGTTGCACAAATTGTCTGTAAATAGTTGCAAATAGTGACGTATTACTTTAAAATTCTATTGCAATTTATTTTATCTTATTTCATTTATTAACAGCAATAATACAGGTTAGAAAAAGGTGGCAACAACTAAAGCAATCGAGAAATTTCGAGATGTTTCTTTTTGGACGAATTGGCTGGATATTTCGAGAATGTTCTCACGCGCCTTTTTAAATAAGACTGCAGGTCGAGAAAGTTTTCAGTGGAAAATTTATAACAATATATACAATGAACACAAACCCTTCAAGTTGCTTTTTCACTTACTGATCTGATAATGACCCAATCAGCCGATACAAAACTCAATGACTTTTTGCTATTTTATTGTTTCATGGAAAATTTTTAAAACAATATTATTGGTCTCAAATATCACTCAAAACCACGGTGTCTTTTGTTAGTGGTCCTTGCATTATAGTTCAATATAAAGTAATTAAAAGGAGAAAAGTAGTATTGAGTCAAGAAATGAAAAAGCTGCTATATGAAGACAAATTTAATGTATTGTTAATTTCATAGAAGCAATAATATTATAATACAAGAATCCCCAAGCAGGAGAGGATATTGAAAATTGTAAGTTTCGCAAGAGGTGTTGCATTTTTTTGTTTGTTTGTTGTTGTTGCTTTCAGGGTTAAAATTTAAAATACAAATACAGTAATACACCAAAACAATTGAAGACTGGGGATATTTGGATAACCGATCATTTGTGATTTTTTTTTTACTCCAATCAATCATGGGAGCAATATAGACGGTGCTATTAAACCAAAAATATATATATATATTGTATCATACACCATTTTAAATATAGCCTTACATAAAATATTACATTAAAGTAGATTTAAAATTTAGAAAAAGAATGAAAAAATATTGGAATTCGCAAATGAACAGATTTGGTTAATCAGTATTTGGATAATCTATGCTCTATTGAACTATGAATGGATTTTATTACAATTTCTTTTGACACTAAAAACGTAATATTTTTATATATAACCGTTATGATTGTAATAATCTTGAAATACAGGATTTAATGTAAGTTTATAAATCTGCAAATAACTGATGATACAAAATTCGTAAAGTTCAATAAATAAAAACTCTAATTAGTATTAATAACATAATACTTACAAAAAGGAAAAGAATACTACAGCCTTAATGCATAAAAACTTGGCTATTGGTTTCATAGGTGCTAGTTCGTCTTTATTAGCTTGATAAAAGAGCACAAGGGCATACATGGCAACCTATACAGGAAAGAAAACAGTAAAATAGATTTATAAAAAAAATTCCAATGTATTTTAAACAAGGTCAATTGTGAAAATCATACTGCATACTAGCATAAACATTTCCTCTGCAAACACTAGATTACATTTTCATTGGTTTCAATAAGTAATTCAATCTAAACATCTGCACTTAACTTAGTAATATGCTCAAACGGTAATTATTAATGTTTTTGAAGCTTGTAATGATAAAAATATGTAAAAAAAACTCATTAAATGCCAGTGTTAAGATTATGATAATAGTTAATAAAAGTAGAAAGTAATAGGTTTTATATTTAACAGTATTTAAAGAGTAAAATAAATTCTGGTTACAAAATTCTGCAGAGAAAAGATTTTATTGTTTTTTTATACGTGTCTGAGAACTGATGTTTTAATTCTATAAACACTAAATCACATTTTAAAACTTCCATAGATGGTAAACATTTATATTTATTCAGCAAACTATGCATATCAAAAATAAACTCGGGACATTCAATAAATTTTGATTCTATGATATTGAAGAGTGGCTTTATCAGTAAGGCATTTAGTTTGATGCAAGGCTCACGACATACTTCTAAATGAATTTTAGCACTATCGGTGCTCACATCTGCTTGCTGTAAGTAGATACTAATTTTACAAAGAGGTAGTTGGAAACTATTTTTTTTTGTTTAAGCTTCATACTGGGTAACATAGAAGCCAAAATAATATAAATAGTAGCCAATGAAAATTTAAATATTTTTGGATTTAAATTTTGCTTGTGTAGGATAATAATTAAGTTTAAATACAAGAACGACATAATTTGCATAGAAAACTATCTTTGTTTAGCAACACTTGTTTAAACAACTATTAATTTAAAACTATTAATATCTACTTATTCCTGTTAAAAATTATCTCAAATTTTCAGCCTTGAAATAGACAAATATTATAACAATTAATGATTATAATCAGTTTCATGTAAATGAATTTTATTTTTTTTAGCTTCCATCAAAATAGAGTTCAGTATTTCTTAAGCTTTAGCCTGTGGATCCTTTATTGTACTAACATCCTTTCGTGTGGTACCATATCTTACCATTCACTGAAACTACATTTTAATTCAACAGAAAAAATACCTCGCATATACTATAAACAAATGACTAACACAACATTGCAGACATTGTTTTAAACATTGTAATAATTGTTCAACTTTTTTATTAGTTATATATTTTAAATTTTAAGTAGAGAATTTTCATCCAGGCTGACCCTAATGAGGCGCATTTGCCATTCCCTTGGGGTCCATGAACACAAGTATGAGCACCAAAATTAAAAATGCTAGATAAACAATGCATAGCAAAGTCTCTGCAAGGAAAGTAATATTTTAAACAAGGTTCCCACTCAAATCACAGAATGAAAATCAATGACTTTTAAGGACCTAATTAATGTTTTTAAGGACCTATGAAAATTTGTTTTCAGGCATTATGTCTGTATTTAAATTTTTAATAAAGTATATTCTATCAAAAAAGTTACAAGTTGGTGAATGCGTAATACAAATATGTCGGAAAATTGCTATAAGGTGCAGATAAGTGGCGGTCACGAGGGAATAGCAAGTCCAAGTTGTATTTTTATGAATTTTGCAGTTGGACAACATCTGTGAAAATTAATGACTTTTAATGACCTCTAGGCATTTTCAAGGACTTTTAAGCACCTCTAAGCATTTTCAAGCACTTTCAAGGCCTTGAAAACAAGTTAAAAAATATTAATCACTTTTAATGACTTTCAATGACCGTGGGAACCCTGTTAAAACTCAACTAAAAATTTGGAAATCCATAGGCGAAACTGACAATAGCTAAATAATGTTGGTAGAAGATGAGATCTTTTGATAACAGTGACTGTAATGATATAACTTATAAAAATGTCTCTTAAAATTAAACAGTTTGAATATCCATAACATAAATGTGATTTACAAAAAATTGAATGCTTGTACATTTCTACTTAAATGAAAATGAGTTCATCTCAACTTTAAAATGAAGTGTACTAGTTTGAGTGTCACACCATACATTTCTTCAATTCAAGCTACACCAAATTTGCACAGAATATATTTTATTAGAGATTTGTGGGTCAGCACCCTTGTTTTCAGAATAATATGTTATTTTGTTCTACAGGGATAATAATGAGTTAATTAACTCAATAAATGAAAGAATACTGTTATAACTCTTTCCTGTGCTAAAAATTATTTCAAAGTTGAATAAAATATTTAATAAAAATAACAAATAAATAATTATGAGAATGCATAAATATATAATAAACTTTTGTCTGGGGATCAATAAGTTTATTTTTTTATTTTTTGAGTAAACAATATATGAATGATAAGTTATATCTGTAAATCATCTAATAAAGCTAAAACTAGAATAATCAATTTTATAATATTAAAATGAAAACAAAAGATATGATTTAGAAACAAAAATTAAACTTTTAATAATAATTTGAATAAGGTATACTTACAAATTGTGACACATTATTTATAGCAACAATATAGGGGTAGGCATATGTTGGAGAAAATTTCCCTTCTCCATACACATCACACATTTCAGTTATTCTAAAAAAATAGGAAAATTTCGAAGAAATAAATTAGACTTTAAAACAGATACACTATATATTAACAATTTTTTTTTTCAAAATTAAAATGCATACTAAACACAACTTTTCTAAATATATTTATTATAAGATATTTTGAATGCAAAAATCAATGAAAAAAACAAAAAAAAAAAAAAAAAAAAAACCACAGCAATTCCAGTGTCAGCAAAATATATAATCTAAAAGTTAAAACATATTTATAATATATTTTTTATCAATTTACCCCAAAACCAGTTAATTTAGTTTTAATTAAATTTTTATATTTGATGCTGATATTTAAAGAGTAAAACTAAAAAAAATTTCTGAGAAGTAAATCAAATAATATGTTTAGCTAATTCCCACAATCATTATTAAAAACAATACTAAGATATTTGATTATAATTTTGTATTTTAGAAGGATTACCAAAAAAAAAAAAAAAAAAATATGTTTTAATAACACAATCATAATTTTAAATAGTTTTGAGACAAATATTAAGCTAAAACAATAAACAATTTTCCCCTGAAGTTATTCAAATGAGTTATCATCCAAAAAGTAGAAAAAAATATTGAATAGTTAAAAAAAAAAAAAAAAAAAAAAAATTGCTTAAAAAATCTTTACTTTGCATTCAAAATGTATCTGTAGTATACCATTATCAAATCCCAATAAAAGACAGAATATTCATTTAAAATAATCAGCAGCACAATTGCTATAAACTGATTATTCTAGCAATAGCAAAAAATCTTTTTTAATAATTTACATAAATTAAAATGCTAGTTTCTACAGATGACATACAGGAATTTATAATTCTGAAATTGAAACAAGATCAATCTTTTATCTCAAGTATCACAAAATGTTAAACAAATTATTAAAAACCAATTATAATAATAAGTGCAGTGGTAGAGGGATGTGTTGGAACACCTTTTATGGCAGTGAATACTTTATAGTTACACCAGTTCTCAAACTTTTCTTTTACAACTTTACAAACAAGTACATACAGATAACATAAAACTTACAATGTTTATGAAGTTTCATTATTATTAAAATTTAATAATTGATATCTTCTTACCTTATATTCAATTTTTTTTTTTTATCAATTCATACTCAAATCTTTATGAATTATTACAAAACCTCTAAAATATAAATTGCTGATAATGTATTAAATTTTTTTTAATAACTTACAATGATATCAAAGTTGTAACTGGACGAATAACAGTGTACTGCAGAATACCATGCTTGCAAGCTTGTATAAAATAGCTAAAGAAAAGGAATATTATTAAACACGGTAAAGCATTTTAGAAAAAACAGAAATAAATCATATTTTAAACTAAAATAATTTTTTTTAAAGCAATTCAATGCATAGATCAGTGATTCTCAACCTTTTTTTGTCGCGGCACACTTTTAATGATTTCAGAATTTGGCGGCACACAAAGAAAAAGATAAGTTTAAAAGTTGTTTACTTACCTATAATACACTGTGTAAAATAGTTTATGATAATAATTTGGAATGTAAAATAAAATAATATGTACAACAAAGATCTACTACACAGATCACCATACAACGTCTTGTTACACCAAACACACCTTGAAAATACCAATCAGTTTTGGTTTAGCTTGAAAACCCATACAGCACAGATGGGCGGCACAAGGTTTCGGTGTATCCATTTTGGTTCAACGCGAACACACACATAGGGAGGCACACACAGGGAAGTAACTCCTCGTAAGTTTCAAATCGAAACTGCTTTCACAAGGCCTGTGATGGAATGGAATTTTGTTGTAGCGCATTGCAAAAATGTCCGCAAAACCGAGGAAAGTCACTGCATTATTCAGTGAAGATGTGAAGTGAGACGTACTGGAGAATATATGTGAATTCGAACCTACAGGCCCAAAAAAATCGTCAACTCCTCTCAAAACTTTGCGAGCGCTCAAAATCCACGCCTCTGAAAATATGCCAAAAAAACCAGCCAACAGGTTTGCAAACATGCCAACACGGAGCGGCGACCCTCCCCCTCCCCCGAGAGGAACGGGAGGGTACAATCCCCCAACTCGAACGGCGCTCACGAATCAAACAAATGCTGCAAGGACCTGACCAATGAACACAAGGCGGCCAATGAAGCAAGATGTCCACGTCACAGCGAAGCCAACAGCACAAAAATTTAAAGATGGTAGCCCACGCAGAAGCAGTGACTTCACAGCCAGCCGGCTGTCAACATGGGTTGAAAACACGGGGCAAAACTTGTCATGAATTAAACACTCTGGTCGCGAATTATGATCAAAGGGCTGAAGTTCAGATGGTACAGCTGGGCGAAACTGTTATTTTGCGTAGAAATCTAATCCAAAAGTGTCGAAGTGGTCTTTGAAATCGCACGCAGTCTCAACGGATGTGCTTTCCAAACATCAGACAACAAGACGCACATTCACACACCTGCAGGGGGTTGAATGTAAAAAAATAGGTCAAAAATGAGACACAAAGAAATATGTAACAAAGCGGTGAAAGTGAAAAATCTTTGTTACAATATTCATATATATATAAGTACTTTTCTTTAATTTAAACTTAACTCGTAATAAAAAAAAGCATTATAATTTTCACTATATACATTTCTAAAATTTGGCGGCACACTATAAGAATTTGGCGGCTCGCAAAAGTGCCGCGGCAGAGTGGTTGAGAATCACTGGCATAGATAATACACATCCACTCCTACATCTTCCAAAGTTTTATTTCAAATCTGATTTTGTGGAATATTTTAAATAAATAATACTTAAAAACATTTTCTTAATTATTTATCTAAGCAAATAAAATACAAAAAATAATAAATCATAGGCTAAGATATGTTTTACTTTCCGGCAGGGCAAGGTGGGAAACAGCATAATGGAAATATGTATTTCACAGGAGGCCTTGACTCTAAAGTAGAGGACATATCCATTTCATAGTGTAGAAAGTTCAAAAGAAATAGCATAAAATTATATATCACATAAGCTTCATAGCACTCCCTGCATGTGTCTAAGTAAATGCCAGTCTTTGGAAAGGTTAAGGCGAGCCACTGAAAATTAGTTAAAGAATTTTAAATAAGAAATAATGTGAAAAAACTTTAAGAAATTAAACAAATTGAAACACCAAATACTCACAGCATTTAAAGCATATATTGGAACCATCCACAATATCCTGTAAAAAATATAAGCTATTACAAAAAAAAATATATATATATAAAAAAAATCAATAACAAGTCAGAAAAAAAAAATGCATTTACAACTTAAAATCAGTTCTCTCAGGGCAGAAATTTATGTATCTATACCAATAAAAACATTTGGGGCAAAGCAATTTACTGTTTTTAATTATACATAAACATGTATAACTAATGTTATTGCGTAATAATTGTTTCCTAAATATTAAAATCAAATATCAAGTCCTACAAGAATTGAACACTCTGACTTTTATAACGGATCTCACAGTATTGGATAGACATCCATTTGTTATTAATTTATTCGCTAATTTAATTATATACTTTTAAAATATTAGCATATTAAATTATATTACTTTATAAATTAAATGTAATGAAATATTATTCTACATTTAATGTTTTAGGATTGAACAGAGCTCTGTGGTTAGGTTACTAATATTGGGGGTTTGATTGCAAGCAGTTTGTTCTGCATTTTGAAAAATTGGGTACTGTGCCATTATAAAAATCAATTGTAGAAAGCAAAGGTGACATGCAATGATCACACATTCACTTTTTCATCTTCTGATCATAAAATTGTAGAACCCTTGCTTGTTGGACGTTTTAAATAATATCATAGTGTTTTTTTTTGTTCATATATATATATATATATATATATATATATATATATATAGAGAGAGAGAGAGAGAGAGAGAGAGAGAGAGAGAGAGAGAGAGAAATTTATACAAGAGGGAAAATATAAGTATAAGGGTCAGGTAAATATTAATATTTTTAAAAACTTTACTAAAAAGTTACACTTTATATAACCAAGAATGGTCACATAACAGTGTTTGAAATAGATATTTTTGCCCAGATCGGGTAATATCGGAAGAAAGGGAAGATCAAAACGTTATTTGAAACCTAGGAACTTCACAAATGAATATTAGAAATTTTGGTGGCCAACAAGTATGCCAGGATCAGAATGCCTCGGCTAAATTTGTGAAGTCTTGCCAAGAATGGTGGTGATGAAGAGATTTGAAGTAAACTCTGTATGTAATCTTGAACAGAACAAATTATAATTTTGAGTATTTACAAAGCCACTTTTTATCTCAATTTGATTCTATCACAATGAACTAGCAAATCCTTTGAGATCTTTCCAAAAGAAAAATTCAATACTGTTCAGAAAAACTATTACAGTAAGAGAATTTTTTTTTATCTGCAATAACTATACTGACTTGGTATATAAAAAGAGGCTCATAATTGTTAATTATACAATTTCAGACAGCACACCACTTTTATCGACCACACACAAGATAGTTTGAAATTCTGTCTTTGTAACATTCTCATGCATTTTCCAATTTAGCTTTTTGACTTACATTCCAGATCAGCGTTAGCTACTATGCGGCCTGATTTGGCCCGCGACAAATTTTTCTGCGGCCCGCCGGCACTACAGAAGATAAAAAAAAAATCAAATTTCACAGAATTGACTTTTTTCCCCCATAATTGTAATTCATCCAAAATAATACGAGTTAACAATGTAGGACAAAGTTTTCCATTACGTGCATGTAGAAATTATATGAAGAAGCTTTCTGCAAGGTGGGTTTATCAAGAAAAACTAATAATACAGGAATAACTTAACTGAACCTCATTTGGACAATTTATTAAAATTAACTGCAACAAATACTCCTAAAGATATCGACTCTATCATAAAATAAACTGAATAATTTCGATAGGCATCGTCTCACAATTGATATTGACTAAAAAGGAGTAATCTAGAAGTACAGTTTAAATATTTTAATTAAGAGTTAGGTCAAGTTGTATTTTTAAGTTGAAACAAAAGATTAATTTCTTTTTTAGACTTTGATTTACTATTAAAGAAACCTATTATTTTTTTAATTATTTGACAAAAAAAAAAGAATCAAATATTAATTATTTGGTTTCGTCGGGATTTTATGGCTCAAGGGCTTCACTAGGGACATGCTGCACCTCAAATATCAATTGTAATTTTATCAAGAAAAAAAAAAAGAAGAAAAAAATTCTAGTCTTCAGAAATACTATATATTTTTAAATCGTTAACAATTAAATATACATATTTTGGCATATCAGGTCAGCGAAAGGCTCCAACATATGTTACACGGCTTGCCTCTATAAGTTAGTGGCGAAAGCTGTTCTAGATGAAGATGAATTTCATCACATTATTTCAAACTCGAAAATATAGTGGTTTGCCTATCAATTTATCAAATTTAACAGATGTTAATTCTTAAGTTAAAAAAAATAACAATTAACTACGTATAAATTAGTATACCTGAATTTGTTACATTAACAACATCTGCAATTGTCATATCAAAATGAGAAAATATGTGTTACACGTATTGAAACAGAAACTCAAGATCGAATTACCTTATGATATATCTCTGTAAATGGGGCTTGTTGTAATGCACTAAATGCTGTGTAATTTCCCAAAATGTGATTGGAAGGGCCATTAGTACAAAAATACCACTGGTAAACCATGCTGAGATTTGTGGTGAATAACCATTCTGCTGAAACTTTACTGCACATAAGGGTAAGACGATTAAAATTATCAGCCCATAGGCCATCATGACAACAGGCCGAATCCACATACGCCATCTTGTAATAAGCCAATTTGTGCACATTGTAAAAATATTTCTCAGATTAGTTGACAAACATTAAATAAAATAGAAAGCAATCATGCACAACATTCGGCCATAAGTCACATATCATATTTTGGAAAAGATGCGTCGTCTTGATTAGTAATTTTTGCAATTTTATTTTTGCCTCCAAATTATTTAAATGTTCATTCAGTTTAAAAATGACTTGAATTTCAGTTTTAGTTTTTGTTTACATAACAAGGACACCCATCGCTCATGTTTACATTCTTTGGATATGGAGTTGAGATGTAGCAAGCAATAAAATTAGCACGTGACACCAATATGGGTTTTTTTTAGTGGGGAAAGACACTTAACACCACTTATTTCCTATTAAAAAATACTTCTAGTGCATAAATACAAGTTTAACAAAAGCGCTCAGATAAAAGAGTGTTTGATAAGAAGTTGGAAGCAGCTTGAAAAGGTTTGATAAAGACTTTAAACATGTGCAAATTTCTCTTAGGATTTCGTGTATTCACAATATAATTTTAAAAACTAAGTTCAATTTATTACTCAATTACAAATGCGTACATTATTTACCTCATATGTGGCAGTCAAGTGAAACGTAAAACTATAAGTTTAATTATCTTGATAGAATTTGTACCAACATTAAAATAGTTGGCATCAAAATACATCAATACAGGAAGAAAAGAAAAACTGGACAGACAACATATGACGACACAGGGTAGCAGCTTAAATTAAAATAAGTAAGGATATTATAAAACTTCGATTCAATTTTCCAAACCATTTTCCTTCTTCCTTATTTTCAAAAATTGTAAGTATTTATCGGATATTTTTAATCATTGAACAAAAGCTTTGTCTGCGATTACTATTTTAAAATGCATTCCATTGCTTCTTTATTAAGCCAAATATACATTTTCTACAGGCGGCGGGTAAATGTTTTTACCTTTTTAGATAGTTTTATTTTAATTGTTACTTTCATAATTAGACTTATTATGGAAACTGTCTCCTTATTATAATATGTATTTATTTTTGTTGTTTTTCTTTCATGTTTAGTTGAAAGAAAGTATACCCTGTCAGATTCAAAAAGTGTTGTTTACATGTAATAAATATTTTATTTTGTAAATTGAAGTCGGAAGTTCAGCAGTTTTCGGTTGTCATTTCATTCATCTGGAATCATATATTTTTTGCTGTTCTCCACAAAATTATATTTCCCCGTAAACATATACTGACTGTAAATTATATCATGTCAGTGACATTGTATAACATTGCTTGCATATTTTAGCTCTTGTTTTTTTTTTGAATAATTGCTGACATAGATAAAATCTGTCAAAATGAAATAGTGTGCCTGCTGTGAAATTTTACTGTTGTTTCACAGTAAGAAGCTTGAGAAGTCTGGTGTCAGACTACTCAGCTTTTATTTCAGCTCTTACCAAAGAAACTGATAATAAAGATAGGTTTTTAATCCATGGCAGTTCATTAATGTTGGAAAAAGTAAATTATTGACACCAACACATCACACCTGTAATAGTTTTTAATAAATATTATTTTAAAACCTTTTTGAAAGTGCTATGACAGAACTAGAAAAATTTAAATGGTTTCAATCATTCTTAGCAAGTGTAATAATATGTTTAATTTAACATTGTTATTATCTATTTTTTCCATAATTTTTTCAAAAAGAATATAAAAAAAAAAAAAAAAAAACACTTGAAATCATAATACAAATTAGTTCTAAATGTTTCAATAAGTAAGTGCTCATAAAGCATATGTTCAAAAGCGTTAAATCTTCTTTTAGTTGGTTTTGTAAATTGTGTCCTTCTAGTGGCATTTATTTCATGTAGTTGAAAAGTAACTAATTTAACTTGTTTATCTAATACCTAGGTATTTATGGCTTTAAGTTCCCCTGAGGAAAATCTTTTGAATGGGCATAGAGAGGACTTAGAAACACTTCAGATAAATCATGATGAGGCATATCTATATGTTTCGCAGGGACTCTCATATCAAGAACAAGAACAATTTGATCTTGCACGAGACATGTATGTCAAAGGACTGGAAAAAATTGACAAAGCCCTGAGCATACGATGTGACCAGGACTACTGTGTCGGAACCAAGTGGGAAAATGCTAAAAAACTACAGGATAAAATGAGAAAAAGTGCACAGATGATCAAAAGCCAGCTTCGAGCTATTTCTACTGAAAATTCCTGTGGAATAATGCCTCCTTACACCCCTCCAGAACCGTTTGAAATGCCACCAAGTTACGATGAAGCCTGCGAACATGAACTTGTATCAGCACGTAGAAGTTATTCGTATCCAGAGGGTCTGTTAGAAATGAATGGAGGTGTAGTGAGTGCAGCTACCAATGGACACCGTAGAATGAGCTCAGAGGTCGTCGATCTTTTCTTTATACCGGAGGATGTGCAGCTGTTTTTTGTTTCTTACGATGGGTCAGTTAGTGCAACAAATTCACAGGCGTCACTTCACATTTATCAGTTTGTGGAGAAAAAGGATGTGGAGAATAGACCACCTGCTTGGTTGCAGATTGGGAGTTGGACCTATCCTCTGATTCCTGGGCAATCACCAGCATTAGAAAGTGGTTATGGAGCTTTTCTTTTCCCTAACATTGGGGCAGGTAGAGGTAAGTTTTTGTAGTTTTGTTAGGTGATTGTAAGTATTAGATGATTATGCTTTTCTCTTTGATACTATGTAATACAAGGTGACTCGAACAATTTCCAGGACAGATCTAATAATTTTGGAAAATATTATGTAAATTAAATAATAGTTTCAAAGTAATCTCTTTTATCTTACTTTATTTGATGATGGAAAGGTGGACTTTTCACAAGTTCCCATTTGACATTGTAGAAATTTTCATAGAGTGAAAAAGGAAATCCAATGAGTTCTGAAACTAAGAATAGGATTAGGACGTCATTGGGAAGCTAAAATTTCAATAAATACTTTCTTCTAAATAGTCAAAAGAAAAATGCTAGCAAAACATTTGACATTTATAAGAAAAAATAAAATTAAAGTGTACTATTTTTAAGTTTATTTTCTGTATTCCATAAAATTTCTGGTTTGGGATTTTTTTTTTCTTCTCATTTATCGAAGACAAAATGATATCTACTTCATTACCATTGATTCTATAGAAACATTCTAAACCTTTTAGGAACAGCATATTAAATTACCAGTCTTCATTAAAGATTAAATCCAGCTATTTAAAAATTATTATGTTTACATATACTTTATATTTTAAGGTATTTGTAGCTGAAAAGTATATTTAAAATAATATCTATTTTATTTCAATAATTTTAGATTCTGCTGTTGGTGTGATATTGCCTCCATCTGTTACACCTACTCAAAGAGAAGAATTTTTGCTTATATTGAATCAACTGACAGCATTAAAGGAACAAAAATTAAGTGAAGCTGGATACTGGAAAACGGAGGAAGCCAAGCACACACCTGAATCTTCATCTCTGAGTGAAACAATTTCTCGGGGGATCGTAATAGGTACTTTTACATCTATTTATATATTGTTCCACACAAATAATAAGGGTACCTACTTATATTAGTTAAAGATTTGATTTTCATCATATATTATTTAAGTTTTAAGAACTGGTAACATCTTTAACATTTTAGTAATCTGGTTTCACTCTAGATTTTTATGTCTTTTTTAAACTCAACTTTAATTCATTGCTTAGATAATTGCAATAAATAACTTAATTCTAAAGTATCAGGATTTTTTTTTATTTTTAATATGCTTATTATAGTTACTAGTTCTATTATAGTACTTGCAATATTTAGTTGTTATTTGAACTGAGATGCAATATTTTATTATATCTTATAGCTCTTAAATATTGTAAATTTTAAATATATTTTCTCAAATTATGTATTGGTATAAAATGTTATGGAATAATATTTACATGTATATAGGGGCCGAATACTTATCTGCTGGTATTGTTAAGGGTGCAAATCTTAGCAGTGATCTTATTCATAAGGGAGCTTCAAAAGCATGTCAAAAAATACGTCCTGACATGCAGCCAGTTACTGTCGATCCCCGTGTTAAAGAAGGCTTGAAAATTGCTCATGATGCTTCTGGAGTTGCTTTAAAAGCTACTGGCTTCCTTGGTAAATGGAGTTTTTTACTTATTAGTTTTTTTAAATGTGTGTGTGTGACATACTGTAGAATTTGTTGATATTGAAAATTCTGAGTAAATTTAGAGAATTTGCAGCTTAAAAATTGTGATTTAGTAAATCAAACTTCACACTGATAGAAATTATGAAGTAGTGGTTGGATTTTATTATTGTTAAAGAAATATTAGAAAATGTTTGAAAAATATTTTTAACAAAAATAGTAATTGTTTTCTGATCTTTATTTTTCTAGTTTCTTGAATATTAGCTTAATATTTTTAGCCTAGGATAGCTACAATTTTACCATTTTATCAAGTTTCTTAATGTTGATTTAAAAAGACTAATTCAAATAATGAATTAACATTTTTGTAATTTTTATGAGTTAGATAAATCACTAATTTCAAGTTTTCTTTTTCCAATTAAGGACCATCTATTTGAATAAGTATTCATGTTATGATTTTATTTATTACCTGCATATTTATTCAAATAGGTTAATGTTTATTTGTTTGCTTAAATCCTTTCTAATTTCTCAATCTATTCATAAAACAAAATTAATTTACTACTTTCACATAATTTGTGGTTTGCAACTACTTCATTTTATATATACCACCACTAACATTAAATACTTTTCAACACATATTTGTTAAAATCCCTTCATATACTTAATTTTGCATAAACTTCATTGCTTTATTTATTATTTTCCTTTGGTCAACACTTTTTATAGTATTGACCAAAGGAAAGTAAGAATAAGTGAAACAATGAAACCTATCCAAAAGTAAATTTGGTAAAAGAGTAGGAAGGAATTTTAAAAGAAATTATTAAAAAGGATTTGAGATTGGTGGTGATACAAAATTACGGCATATTAATACATCCATATTATCCATAAGGTTATTTTAAAACTACTTTTTAATTAAATGAAAAATATAATATATATATATATATATATATATATATATATATATAACATTCAAATTCAGTATTCCACATTTTAACTTTTATAAATTATAGTAAATAATTATAACTTTAAAATATATCCCTCACTATCACTGGCACAATTCATTGTATTTTAAATATTTCAATCTGTTTTTGACTAATTACATTACAACTCAATTTTAGTGAGAAAACTGGGAGATTTAACTCTTGCTCTTGGAAAACAAATTGCTCCACATATTCGTGAGCAAGGAACTAGGCTTTTAGCTTCCACATTTAAAAGTGATCCTAAGGAAGCAGCCGATACTATGGATGGTGTGCTTACAGTTGCAGCTGGTGGTGTGCAAGGTAAGATATTTGAATGGCCAATTTCTTGAAATTTTCTTTGCTATTCAAAAGCATAAAAATAAAGTGTATAACTTCTTAAATTTTTTGATATACTTCATAAATACACAGCATCTAGTTAAAGTGTTTATTTGAAAATTGAGTATTAAAACATTTCAGTTGCTAATTAATTCAAATGATTAATTTAATTCTTAAAATTATGTAATCACTTGTGTGGGTTTAGTTGCAATGAAAAAATAGCTTATCATTAAACTATACAAATAATTAGTGCTAAATTAAAAAAATTTGGAAAATGCTGAGCTTATCTTAATATTATATAAAATATTTTACTGAGTTAATGGAATATTAACTGTTAAATTAATAATGTATTTTTATGCAACAAAAGGCAGACTAACTTTTTCAGTAGTAACTCTTAACTTCTTCCATTAAAATGATATATTGCAATACTTTAAAAAAATGGAAGAAGTAAAAAAGTTTAAAGTTTCTCATCAATTCCCCTAATTCATTTTGGGGTATAACAACCACCTAGGTTGGTTTGGATTGATTTCAAAATAGGAGTCTTTAATGATTGTGTCAAAAAATAGTACAAAATAGATACAATTGTAAATCCAAATGATGAATACTAAATTTGCTTATTTTGATGTAGTAGTGGAAGAGGTTGGCGGATATTTAATCACGATAAGCTGCTCACCTTCTAATAAAATAAATCCTACCGGACATAGTGCCATGCATTTTCAATAAATAAATTTATCTATAAAATATTCTATTTGAATTCTTATTCAGCTTACAGATTATTTTGAAATGCTTTTTTATATTTTAAAACATTATAATTTGATTAATATGTTATATCTATTTTAATTTTTAAACATGTTTGCCTAGGTTTTTCTACTATTTATATGGGATTAGAAAATGCAGCAAGAACTTTGGCATATAGTCTTAGTACAGAAACAGTTAACATTGTTGGTCACAAGTAATATACTTTTAGATTCTTAAATTTGCATTAACTTTTATATTGAATTATAAAAATAAGTTTTTACAACTGTATTAATATAATTTGATTTGTATTAGGTATGGCTCAGAAGTTGGAGAAGTGGTGGGCAATGCTGTATTCTCTATTGGAAATTTGGCTCTGACAACACATAATGTTCAATCGCTTGGAGTTAAATCAATTGCAAAGAAAACAGCGAAAGATGCTGGGAAAGCAGTTTTAAAAGACTATACTGAGCATGTGGATTTACCTAAGAAATAATTTTACAATAAAAATTTGGTGGCTTAATACATATATTGGAGAGGGTATTTTATTATGGGAATCTAATAAAGTGTAACAATTTTACATGTTACAGGTACTTGTTTGCAATCAAGCTATTTTGTTGTTGCAGCCATATTTTGCTAGATATGCCTTATACCTACCTATAAATGCATTGTAAAATATATCTTGTTTAACAATTATTGAATTGTCTAGAAATAATATAATTTCTCATTCATTTCCTTTTAATAAAATACAGTAACTCCCTGAATAATTTAGAAATAAGTTGCTTGATTCTTTTACTTTCTTTATAAAATGCAATAAATTTTTACTTGTAGTCTAGATAAAATGTCTACTAATGAAATCAATGGAAATTGTCTGAAACAGGGTAACCTCATCTTTTAATATTTTTATTCTATGCAGCTGGTGGGGGCATTCATGTGATAAGTGTATGTTGGTAAATTTAATGACCTTTCAATGTGTTTAGGTTGTTCGTATTGAATATTACTGTAAGGTATGTGCCTTATTATTAAATCTGTAACTATTTTATAATTTAATGTTGTGTTGCTATTTCTAGTGGAAATTAAAAAAAAAAATTGTAAATCAAAGTACTGAAATATTTAAAAAAATTTAAAGGTTATCTCACTGGTTTGATCTGCTTGAGCATTTGATTTCATTTGCAGAGTATTATTTCACAGGAAATGTTATGCTATTTCTATAATATTGAACATAAGCAATAATTTTTTACTGGTTACAACTGTTACACTATAAGTCTTGTATTGATGATCTTTTACAAATGTTTTCTGTGGATATGTTTTAAAACAAACATATTATTTTAATTTTTCTTAATTAGGAAAGTAGAGCATACCTTTTTTTTTTTTTAAATGGGGGGGGGGGAGAAGGATTACTATTATGAAGTATCTTTAGTAGACTTATTCTACTACAAAATCTGTTTGGGATTTTAAAGAGGAACGAAAGGAACAAAATGCATATAGTTTTCTAAATAATCATAGTTCACTTTACCTTAATAATGTTGAACTAGGTCAGGTATGTAGTCGATTAACTTCTTGGGATATACAAACTATTTTCCAGAGGGGTTAAAAAAGCTGAAATATATTACCTGCACTTAAACTCATTAAATCTCCATATTGAGATATTAAAATTTTAAATTAATTTATCGTTATTAGATTTCAGATAGCATTATACTACATATTAAATGTAAAGAGAATATTTTTTTCCCCCTGATTTTCTCTAGGAGGGCAAAAACTTTATTAGACTGAACAATGCCTGCCCAATCTCCCATCTCACTATGAAGCATGAGCTAGGTAAAACAAAAATTTAGGAAGTCAATATAAGTTATGTCAATGAAATTTAGAAAGTCAATATGTTTAAAACAAGTGTAAATTTTCTCCAGCAAATATATTAAGTCAAGTACTTGCACTCGTACAATAGCAATATATTTAGATATTCCATAATTATCAATGTCTTCATTTATGTTACTGTAGTTTTAGATTTACTGTTTTTTAAATTTTAATTAGTTCAGTATGTATACTTTTTGTGCCTAGTAATTTTATATTGATAGTGTAAAAAAGTAAATGCTAGTTGTTTTCATTTGTTATCTGTTGATATGTATATATTTTAACTATAGCAAAAAAGGCAATCTGTTGCTATGAATGAATTTAGATAGAAATTAATTTGTATATGTGGGCAACTTTAAGTAAATACCAAGTAAGCGTCGATCATAGAAAAATAAATCAGAAGATTTTTCAAAGTATACAATTCTATAAAATCACAAGAGATAGTTAGAGATGGATGAGCTAAATCTAGCAATATCAAAAACTCAATTGGAATATTTTGTCACTTAACTGCTATTTGCATAAATCCGTCCTTATTTTTTTAAGCAAAAAACATTTTTTACTTACCAAATAACGTGTTGAAAGTTTAGCAATATTTGTTTACTTTTAAAATGTTGAAAATTCAGAATTCTTTATATTTGCTTGTTGTCTGAAATTTTATTTAGCTGTTTTATTTGAATAAAGATGTTTTGTTATATTTTAATAGTTATTTTTATTTTACAAATATTAGATAATATTTCCATTTGCACTCAATAAGAAGTAGAAAAATGTAACCCAAGTCTTAGTATACATAAATATATTTTTCTATCTTGTACATTTACTTCCGACCCATTAACATAAAGTAATCTGTATGTAAAGCAAAAACTGTTTCTTCAGGAGATTTATCTTCATTCAAAATTGTTAGGAACCTGAAATGAAAAGTTCTATTTGAATTCAGTTTTAAAATGTACTTGATATTTTATGAAATATTTTAATAAAACAATATAAAAACTTAAAAATATTGAAAAATTATAGGCATGCAACTTTTTATTAATAAATTATAAGTATATTTTAAAAAAGTTTTTTTTTTGTGTAAGAAAATCTTTTGGATCCATTTTGTTACCTCTGAAAATTTTTGAGTATCATAACCAAAGTGGCTATATATATATATACATATATAGTACTATTTAGGAACCAATTTCTGTTACTGCATGGCTAGGAATTGAACTTTCAAAGCTAACTCTTCACATAACAGCGGATCAAACGGTATAGGGGTTAGCGTGCGAGCTTCTAGACAGCGAGGTTGCAAGTTCGAGTCCCATGTAAGACATGGGTGTTTGCAAATGTTGGCTTGTCAAATGACGAATATTTGTGGCGCATTATAGCCCTCGTGTTGCTGACGGTGCCAGATGATCTGAAAACAACCAACTTCACATAACTATGATATAAATATCTTAATTTCGAAAAGTAAACCTTGAATAATCAGATATTGCATTTAAATATGCAAATTTAATTTTTTTAATGCAGGAAACTTCATTTTTAAAATGAAAAAGAAAAAAATCTATAAAATAACTATGTGATGTACTTATACTGCTTCACAGATTACTATAATAATTTCTAAAAACAAAAAAGAAAAAGTTAACTGTTTAATTAAAATTAATTTTTTGAAAATTACTTATTTTTTATTTCCTGTAATAGATGCTCAGCTTTTGTAGGATCTTCTATAAACAATTTCTGATACGAACTCCATGTGCTTAGGTATCCTATATAATCTGCAAGGTTGGTCTCAGTTTTCTTAATATAATTAAGCCTATTAAAAAATGACATTGGATAAAACAAAATTTCACATTGATTGTGCCAGGTAATTAATCTTAAAAATTATTATAAATATATAATACTAGCATTAATTCTAAAATTTAGCTTTTTTTAAACAAAGGTTTAAGAATTTTATAAAATTATGTCAATGATCCAGTTATAGCTAACACTAACTGTAAAATCAAGGTAAGCCTTACATTTTTAAACATTAGCAATTTTTTAAGTTCAAAATTTAAGTGTCTAGAACAAAATTCTGGAACAACTATGATTATTACCTTTGGCTATTTTTAAATGGTAGCTTAATGTTGGCATAATGATTTTGAACAATATATCTTTCTTTATCCCAGTAACTTCCTAGTTTTTCTTCATGTAGATACTAAAGGATGAATGATAAAAATGTGAAAACTGTCAAATTATCGAAAATGTCATTTAATATCTAGTATTATAGAAGTCTAAACTTTCTTTATTCAAGATACTTTTTGTATGGATGGAACTTAAACTATTCTAAGTATTAATAAAATTAAAAATAATTACATTAAAGAAAGAACATAAAAATTATCTAATATTGTACTTTTTTTTTTGTGCTACAGTTAAAAACTTTTTGGAATTATTTGATTTATTAATAAATTTACTAATATCTTATTCAATATCAAGTGTAAGAAGAATATTTAATCTTGATATTAGACGTTTATTAGTCAGAATACTAGTACACATTATTATTACATTTAAAGAAAGGAAGTGACTTCCTTAGATTCAAAGAAAATTAAGCAAGCACATGTTTTTCTACAAGTTCAATTAGAATAATATGTCTCCCACTTGAAAACTGCTGTTTTTTTTAATAAATTTAATATGTCTTACCAGAGAGTATTTAATAACATCAATAAGGTATGTATTTATTTCAAAATTGAAAGCAGAAATATTCATATTTATGAAAAGGTCATTATTACTTGCATTATCAGCTCTTTAATCTGATTGTTTTTTGTTTCATCTTTTATGTTTGGTAGAGGTATCCAATAACCATATGCAGCAATAACTCCATTAGGCGCAAGAATTTTTTCAACTTTTGAGAAAACTTCCTCTGTATTAAACCAGTGAATAGATTGACAGAAGGTCACCAATTGTACTGATGATGGCAAAGCAGGCAATATCTCACCTTTTGAAACTCTTAAAAAGAAAATACCAGGTTCTGTATTTTCCTATTTTAGTAGAATCTAACATAATCTGACAATAATATAATTTAGTATTATTATATATGTAAATTTTTTTAACTTAAACCATAAGCCAATTTTAGAAGTTGGAAAGATTTGTCTTTTTTACCCCATGTTAAAAAAGTATGTCCGTTTGCAAAATAGATAAATGTTAAAATATCACAGAAATTGTAAATCAGGGTGAATTTATAATTTTTGTGCAATAAATTAGACAAGAGGAATTCATGTAGTGTACGATTTATAAAAAATTGAATATAATACAAGGTATTGTCTTGCTTGTTAAATTTCATGATTAAAAGAAATTTTAAACAACAGATTAAATGTTAAGTGAGAAAAAAGAATATCCATAAAAAGTACTCAATATTTTTTTTATTAAAATCATAAGTATATTTAAAAACAGTAATACAATTATGAGAATGTTTTTATTATTGAGTATTTTATTATTCTTTTATAGAGTGAATCATATTGGGTTGTTATATGCAATTTTTAGAAAGTTTTTTTAAAGGAAACTTCCAATATCTGCATCACAAATAGGAGAAAACCTGGAAAACTCCCAACACTGTCTAACAATTGAAAACATTATTGATATTTATTTTTAAACAACTTATTTCAGAGCTCTAATGAATGCAATCGATTAAAAGGCATTTTATTTGCTAGTTACTTATTCAGTCTCCAAGTCAATTTCAGCTAAATTACTTTCCTTATTGGCAGCAAGGCTAATTTTTTTTTTTTTTTTTTTTTTTAAGTTAATTCCACAAAAAAATATTTTTTATTCTATATTCCATGCTGTCAGTTTGTTTAGCGTATATGGCAGCCAAGAAGATTATTGGGCAAAAAATGTATTTTATTTTTATCAAGTCACATACAGGATGCATTACTGCAATAAAACTTTTTATGATTTCTAAAACCTGTTCAGTTCAATACCATTTTGGATAATTCAACGCATTTTTTTATCTGTATAATTAATCCTAGAATTATCTTTGAAGGAATTTGTACTTGAAGATCCATCCTTGAAGTTATTTATACTTAATCTTAGAATACCTTCTTATTCTTTGATATTGACCCAGAGATTTCATATGAAAAAGGGCACTCTTCCGTTAACTGGGTATACCAGTTTGCTCTAAGCCTAAACGTTTACAAGTTTAAAAATAATGCATAAATATATGTATCACCAAACCCAAATGTTTATGGTATGCTATAGGAATCATAAATGATTTGACCGTTGTTAATTTGGATGAGTTAGGTTTGCAATTGGACAACTTTCAGTTACTATTCCGGCAAAGGGAATAGTATCAGAAAGAGATTTTAAAAAATGTATGCTTACTTATATTCAATGTTAGAGGCAGGATTTTGTTCTTTGGCATATTTAATTTGTGCTTCACTAATATCTAAACCTATAACTCTGTCGAAATGCGGAGAAAGAACTATAGTACTTTGACCACTACCACATCCAATATCCAATGCTGTCTTGAATGGTGGTTTAATCTAAATGCCAAGGAGAACAAAGTAATTTAACTCTAATATTTGTGTCAGAACATATAGATATTTTTCACAAAATAAATGTACAGTATATGTAATATAATATTTGCTAAATAAGAATATAATATTGAACCATGCACAACAAAAGAGATTCGTTAAAGAAAAACTTAGTTTTCTCTGATCTACATTTGGAGTAAGTCTATTATTTGGATCATTGAAAATTGGACTATTCCAATAATTTGGGTTATCAGTCAGGATCTATTTTATGTACAGATAACATTAATACAAAACATTATTATTTAACGTTGCATTGTTCTCCTACAATTTAAAGAATGGAAACGCTACCTTTTGCTCAAGGTAAGCAAGTATTGATTTTATTAAGGAATCAGGTGGGTATGGCCGAAATTTGGCATACAATTGTGCATGTTTTGCCGCAGTAAACAGAGCAGACGTCATTGTTTTTCTCGTTTTTCTTTTGACTTTGGTTTCAAAATCGGACTTGGCTGAGTTGAGCTGTAAATGTTTGTGGTTAGTTATGGCTAACGTCATAATCAATTTCTTTATAAAAGAATAATTAAAAGTTGTATTTTAATTGGGTAATAGAATAAGAAAATTCGAGTTTGTTTTTGAAGATGTATTGTGATTGGTTTGATGTACGTCCTAAAAATTGCCATTTGAAGGAACTTTACTTCTATCCCTATGCAAAAAATTTCCTTCATGAACCATTCAAAGATGTTTGTGATTACCTAAACTGATAGAATTATGTTTTTTAGATGCTTAAAATAGTGTATTGAATAGGATATACTGTAATAAACATTATACAAGCAGTATAATTTCATTATTTCAAGCATAAAATTTCTTTTAAAATAAAATAGGCTGCATGCAAGGGTTATTTCATGTGGATTTCATCGATTGAGAAACTTGCGATATGCTATGAACAATTATAGTACACTTTTAAGATTCAATTCAAATGTTCCCATTTTATATAACAAATAAAATATACATTTTATTTTCTCGCATAACATACAGTGGATTGTGACGTTTCAATAACCTGTATATTTTTAAAAATCAATCTGGCAGTGGTGTTGTTGTCATATTGTGACGTCATAATTCATCCCGACAAGAAACAGAAGTTTACCGTATTTGTTATGTCTTCTGCTGTGACGTAAAAATTTGACAGGAGTGTCTTTAAACTACCGAGATTCAAATATTTCCATCCGGCGTGAAGTCTACCATACATATCTATGGTATTGACACACTTTCTTATCATTCATTCGACTTATTTCCGATCACTATATCTAACATCTGGAATCGGATCATTAAAATGGGTGAGAATTTAACAAGTGATTTAAATTCGCACATAGTATTTAAAACCAACCCAATTTATATTTTATTTTGCAATGCATTTTTCTTGTTCTACTTTTATTCTTTTATGCATTGTAAATTGTCAAAAAATTTCCAAACATTAATGTTGGATTTGTATCATGGTTTCTTTGAGACTTCACGATTCTAAACGTAAATAAAAATAGACCGAAAATCAGTGATGAGTTCGGAATGCTGATTTTCACTAAAATGTTTGCATTTCGGATAAATATTTCAACAATTTTAGTCTTTTGCTGAGCTTCTACTCTTAGTATGCCTTTTTTGTCCAGGTAATCGAATCCAAGTATGTTATTCCAGTTACGTTTATCACTTTCATTACTTATTATTCTTTCGAAACTATCAATAGAAAATATGCTAAAAAATTAACTGATTATGATTCAGGTGCACCACAGAAATTTAGAGATTTTTGTTAACTTTGTTTGAAGTTAAAAAGTAGAGACAAAACTGTTTAAGTTTGCTTTACAAAAAATCAATATATTATTAATTCCCCAATTATATATTTGATTCTTTGTTTTTAAACAAATATCTGCCTCTGTTCATTGATATGATCTGGCTCTCAGATTTCAGATATTAGACGTAATAAAATAAGCGAGATATTTTAAAACAATTTTTTGTAGTTATATTTGAAATTTTTTTATTAATATAAAATGCACTCTAACAAGTTAAATATTTGTTTATGTTGTGATGCTATTACTTTTCTTGTTATTATTTTTACTATGCTATTACTTTTCTTTAAAAATGATGATCTCTATGATAAAGTCATGAGATAGCATTGCATACCTCTAGAAATTACTCAAAACTTGCATAATATCACAAACATAACTTAGAAATATCAAAAATCAAGGTGTCCTTTTCATCTGTGATTTTAAAGGCTCATACTCTTATAAAAACTGATTGGATGCACCTTTAATGTGTTGTATAGGTAAGGAACACTTAGCTTGAAATTATCATTTACACATGACAGATTAAAAAAAAAAAAATTATACAATTTCTTTACATTTTTAGTGACTTTATGATAATTAATTTTCATTTTAAGATTACCTGTTAGAGTGTAGGCAAAATGATTATCCTATTCAGATGATATTCTGCTCTTCTGAAATTAAATTCTCTCACCAAGTATTTCTTTTAACTTTTATCTTATAGGTGATATAAATGTAACTGATTTGGTTAATATGTCAGCTGTCTCCCCTGTACCAACTGACAGCAATATAACTACGGACATCATCACAGATGATAACTCGACAATTAATGGAACTGATGTTGACATTCCACCCACCTTTCTTCAAACAACTGGAGCTCAAGTGATATCTGGTGTATTTGTTTGGTTTGCTCTCTTCTTGACATGCCATCAGGTATATTGAGTTGTTTTAGGTTTTCAGTTATTAGTGATTGATTTAGAAATTTTTTGTAATTACTTTGTTTTTCAGATTTATCAACATTTGCGATATTACACCAGTCCTTCTGAGCAGCGATGGATTGTGAGAATATTATTCATCGTACCTATTTATGCTTTCGACTCTTGGTTAAGTCTTATGTTTTTTCGTGATAATTACTACATTTATTTTGACAGTATTCGAGATTGGTATGAAGGTAAGCTGCTTCTATTTTGATTATTAAAATAATACAGGTTAGATAATTGGGATATATGATGCAGCTCAAAAATCAATATAAAGTTAATAATTTACTATTTAGAGTACACTTTACAATTATCTGCTTATCCTCAAGAAGTATGTGTTTTATTAGCAAAAAAAAAAAAAAAAAAAAATTAGTTTCCTAAGAATTTAGGGTTTAGATGGCAATTGGTTCTGATGTCTTCTATAAGTTTCATGCCAACTTTTCCTTGCTTGTTTTGAACTTTTAAAGAGGAAAAATACATTTCTGAAATACGAGGGTTCATAGTTATGTTGTAAGATTCATATAATCCAAAGATTTTGATGCAAGAAGTATATTTCAAAATTAAACTGATCTAAATTTATTGTAGCCTTTTTTCTCTCTCCTAATTTACCTAACTGAACACTTATATTTTGTCACTCATGATTGGTGTATATTATTGACTATTAAGAATACCATTGCTGGGATTATGCACTCAAGAGGTCCACAGAACATTATTTGAACTATATAACCGTAAGTTCAAAAGTTTAATGTTTTCTAGATGGAACTTTTAGAAGGAACTGACTCACAATTAGCATGGAAATAGACAGAAAACTTATCTCTCGTACTACATGGAAAGAACAATGTTTTTAGTAGATACAATCTATATAGCCATATCCATTTATCCACTTTCATAAAAAGTGTCTGTAACGTCAACATTTTGCCACTGGATTTCAAAAGAAACATTATTCGGCTTTGTTATAAGTTGAGCTATTTTAACAATGTATATGTAGCTCATCAACTGAAAATTATTATTATTATTTTATTTTTTTAAAATTTCAATTAGGTTATCCATTAGTTTTATCAATTTTTCATCTTCTTCAAATTGTTATTGATTTACATTATTATTTTTCAGCATTTGTCATCTATAATTTTTTGAGCTTGTGTTATGAGTACCTGGGTGGAGAAGGGAATATAATGTCAGAAATTCGAGGAAAGCCCATCAGGTAAGTTTTTTCTAAGATATTTTTTGTTTTAAATTTAACTACCAATTTTGCTCACTTTAAATACAATGTAATGTTTTGGAATTAGGATTTGAGTTTTTTTTTTTTTTTTTTTTTTTTTTTATTCTTTCGGTTTATTGATGTAAATCTTACGGTTTTTAAATTGATTCAGTATGATGAGCCTTGATTCATAATTTTTTTGATAAATTAAAATTTTTCAATTGGAAAAAGAAAATGCTTGAAACATATTTGTTGATTTTATACACATTTTTTAATCTTACTTTTTTAAACTCTTTAAACCATCTTCAGTAGTTGCAATTTTGCACTTGCCAAAAAAAAAAAAAAAAAAAAAAATTGCTTAACTATTCTTCATATCTATAAATATTTAATTGTTAAGTAAAGTTCTTTCTTTTTGAATGAAGATGGAAATATGCGACCTTCAATGTATGAATTGTTGGCTTTTGAAAACTCTGATTTGTTGTCATTTCAATACATCACCATAAGAGATTGAAAAATATTTCCAAATTTTGTTTTGTAAAATTGTGATTTTTCTTTTCTAGTAGTTGAGGTTTTCAAATTGTATTCAGACATAACTACAAAGAAATTTTCTTTGCAAAAGTACCTTTGCCTTTGTGTTTATAAATAACACTGTAGATTGTATAATTTTGTGAACATAATACAATAATTATTTAAACGCATTTTTTTTTCAGTCGTAAAATGTAGTTAATTAGCGTCAAATATTCACTTGTCATATTTCATTTTCTGTTAGGTCCAGCTGGATGTATGGAACATGTTGTTTGGGTGGCAAAACTTACACTATTGGTTTCCTACGTTTTTGCAAGCAGGTATGTAAGTTAATGTAGTAGTATATTTTCAATCAAACTTAAGAGGAAAACTAATAGTTCATATTTTATATCTTTATTTAAATATTTTTATGTAGGCCACTCTTCAATTTTGTGCTGTGAAACCTCTGATGTCAGTAATTATTCTTATTTTGCAACCTCTTGGAAAATATTCTGATGGAGATTGGAGGTACATTAAACTTTAGTGTTTTTCTTAAATATACTTTTAAGTGAAAGTTCCATTATCTTTTTTTTATTTATAATCTCTTTTTTGTCAGACCTGACAGTGGATATTTATACATCACAATAATTTACAACATCAGTGTCACTCTTGCATTATATGGACTAGTATTGTTCTACTTTGCTACACATGAACTGCTTTCTCCTTATGAACCTGTTTGGAAATTCTTAACTGTGAAGTCTGTTATATTTCTGTCCTTTTGGCAAGGTAACTATACATGTTTACTTTAATGGAAAAAATAGATAAAATATTGGTTTATTATTGTTAATTATTTTTCTAATTGTATTTTAAAGTCCAACTTTTGCTTGTCAGAAATTAAGGGTTTGTTTTCATGTTTTGAAAATGTGATTTTGAATTTTTTTTTTTGCCAGTGTTTAATTATATATATATATATATATATATATATATATATATATATATATATATATATATATATATATATATATATATATATATATATATATATATATATATATATATATATTGTTGTTGTAAGTATACTGCTATTTGCAGCTTAGTTAGGGCCTCTTTTGTAACTGTTTAATATGGAGATTGTCTATGCTAGGTAGAACATTTCAATTCCTTTTAAAACTTTGAAAAAACTTAATTTCAGTAGAGAGAGCTTTATTTTTATGTCTGTCTTTCTGAATCATTTAAAGTTGAATAAGGCTACAGGTTTTGATTGAAATTTTGCACTCTGGTAGCGCATTTATTAAAAAAAAGGTAATTTCAAATATTTGAGAAAAAATTATTTTATCAATGAAAGCTGTTTTGGTGTTTAATAGTCTTGTCAAAGCATATGCTGTAAGAATACTACAAATCTGAATGAAATATTATAAAAAAGTCGTGAAATATTTTTCACGCTTATGTAAGAGATTATATTTTCTCAAATTTGTATTGTAATGAATACAATATATTGCTATCACACTTCTTAGTACTTTACTTTTTCTTATTTAGGATTTGTCTTGGCCATTCTTGAGAAAGCTGGAGTTATAGCACCTATCTTTGCTACCCGGATGAGTGCTCATACAGCCAGTGCTGGTACAGTTTCTGCTGGCATTCAGAATTTCTTGATTTGCATCGAAATGTTTTTTGCTGCACTTGCCCTTCGATATGCTTTTCCTTACCGTGTGTATATGCAGGATTGCGCAACAGATTCCCAAGGTCGATCTGTTACTATGCAGAGCATATCAAGTAGCTTGAAAGTAAGTGTTAGTTGTGTTCTTGTTGAAATATATATTGTACAGATGAAATCAATATGCATAAGTTATCATGAAGTTATTTCCTTTTTGAAAAATTCTTTGTTTGAAGGCTCAAGATTTTATATTTTTTCCTCTGGTCAAAATATCTTAAACATTTGTGCTACTACATATTTAGATTATACTGTAATTTTATAGTTTACTTAAAAATGTAAAATTCATGTTTTGCTTTAAAATTATTTTATTATTTGCATTAATAATTTATTTAAATAACTGTCAGCATATGCAAACATAAATCCTTTATAATTCTTCTAGCATTCAATTCCATGCTATATCAATATTTATTAAATTTTATAGTATGTTTTTACTTAGTATGTATTTTTAATAACTCAGTATATTAAAGTTTATTTGAAAGATATTAAATTCAGTTATTCTTGAATCACTATATTTTATTGCTATTTTAAAGTATAAATTTAAGTACAATTGGTAATTATACATAATAATTAGAAATATGTTGAATATACTATTAATGTAATTGCTTTTTAAATTTTATAATCTTAAAAAGTTTAGCTGATAGATTTTCATTCTTTAGTTACCTTTTCCTTTAAAATGTTAGTTATATAAAAAATAAATTGTACAATAAAAAATAAATTTTTTTCTCCGAAAATCTTTATCTTAATCTTTTCTATACATAACAAGTTATATTTCTAAACATTTCTTCTAATTTCCTTTCAGGAAACCATGAATCCTAAAGATATAATGAATGATGCCATACATAATTTCCACCCCCAGTATCAGCAGTACACTCAATACACGGCACCTGCTGCTCCCGTCAGCCATTGGGGAAGTATCCAGGACAACCCTGCTCCTCGACGCAGTAATACTTCACAGCATCGCCAAATATCAACTATAAGTCACAGTTACAATGAGAAATCCACCCTCTTAAGCTCGGATGATGAATTTCAGTAAAAATTGAATTTAAGAGGGCAACGTTGTGCTGACTTTCTATTTAGTTGCTTTGTTTTGTATTTAGGCTTTCCAAGTACAATGCTAAATGGGTACCGTTTTTATCTAGTCATCTGAAATTTCTGCAATATTAGAATCTTTTTGGAACTGTTTTTCTTTCTAACTGTTTATTCGCATGATGTGCTTTGTAGATTATTTTAAAATTTCATGGAAATTTTTCTTTGTCATCTGGCAAAGTATTTTTTTAAAATATGTGTTTAATTCTTATTCAGATATATGTGGTTATTTTAAAGACTTTTATTTTCTTTGGTAAATTTAAAAGCTTTGGTGACAAGATTTTTTTTTGTTGTTGAAAGAAAATAATTTGAAATAAATTTAAATGTCCTGTTCAAGGTATACTTATCTTTTTAGTATCTCAAATGATAGTATAATAAGTTCTTGCTTACTTGAGTGCTCAGGAAAGATATCTAAAGTTGACCAACCAAATCTTATTGAAATATTAACCTTTCCTATGGGTTAATTAAAAATGAGATTTAAGTACTTTTATTTATTTAAAAATAGATATTTTTGAAGAGTATGAGGCATTGGGCATGTATATGAAAGTTTTGACGTATGCCCATTTTAAAGCATATAAGTACAGAGATAGAGATTGGTGTATTTTTGTTGAAAAATGCTATTGTTATTGAAAGCTTATTTGTGATAGTATTTACTATACTTTTTGAAGTTACTGTCTTAATTAGTTTTAAATTGAATCAATGAATTATCACACTTATTATATGCATTAATGTTAAATATATCCCCAAAGCAATATTTATGATAAATCTATACTTTTTTTATTGCTGCTAAGATGGATTTTACTGTGTGTTCTTCATTGAGTAATCATCTCTATTTACATCTGTGGTCTCGAAATTATTGTGTATGTTTTTTAATGTATCTAATGCTGAATATCTTAAATCTTTGTTATGTGGCTTCTGGAAATTGTTTCTCTTTAGTGTCACAAAAAATGATTTTTCAGTTTAAATGTAAATAGAAACAATTATCATATTCCTCAGATGCATTGATGCATAGTTATATTTTGTCTTTGTTTCAAATATTAATACAAAAATAAGGTAGTCCTATTTTAAGGCTTCTCAATTACCTAGTGTTTTTTTCTTTATAATTCATTATTAAGTGCATAATCATTTTTTTTTTTATAACTGCTAATGGCTGTTTTATTCCTTTATTTTTTTTAATTTATGAAGGTATAGTAAGCATTTTAATAGAATTTTTATATATATTGAAAATATTACTCTTGAAGTGATAATGTTCAAAGTGATATAGATAACATGCAAGAAACTCTTAACTTCTTGTATGCCATATCACTGTTAATTCATGATCTTAAAATTTGATGATGGAATTTCAAGAATATTAAATATAAGTTAATATTCCTTACTATTAATTTAAAATTCATTAATTTCATTTTGGCCATTCAATAATAGATGTCATATTATGAAAATTGATGCTGATTTAGTTTATACATCCTAATTTTATAATATTGATAATTAGCATGCTCAATTTTATAATTTTATAATTGTAAAAACTGCAAGATCAGACCATTTCTATAATGTTTATTAAACTAAATTGTCTGTTAAATTTTATAAATTAACCTGCTAATATATATATATATATATATATATGCTTAAAAAAAAATAAGGTATTTTAGAAATAGAATTAATTTTTTGATTATCCTTGTTTTTGATTAGTTTTATAGTGTTTGCTTTTTAAATTTAAGTAGTGCCAAAGTTTTAATAATATATTTTTTCCATAAGACTAGTTTGTTGAATTGTTAGTTTAATTATTTCTAATTATATATGTCCCTACTACATGGCTAAATAACTTAGTATATTACAATAAATTATTCATTAAACTACCTGAAATATTTTGGTGAAGTAATAAACATAATTTATACCTAATAGTTTAGATCATGTTAAAAAAAAAATTTAAAGAATTGAAAAATTAAGGCAAAGCTTCTCTGTTTTATATTATGCATTTAGTTTGTCAATCAAGATAGTAACACATAGTTGTGTAATTCTACATTTTTGTAAAATCATTAATACTTTATTTGTTTATTTTTGACTTAGAGCATTGTTTATTATATCAGTGTTTTACATCAGTTTAGCTCTAGACCATTTGTGTATGTATTAAATGAAAATGTTTTGCAGAAATTCAATGTTCATTTTATTGTCATTCAATCGTTTCAAAACTTAAAATTTTTCTGTAAATATATTTTTTATTTATCTTAATTTTGTACAAAGAGGCATTTATTTACATTTCATTTGTTACTTTTATAAATTTTGTATCCTTCCTCCCTATGCAGTTTTTTCTTTTAAAGTGATTTATTATTTGTTTGCTTTGGTATTTTTACGAGCAGCTACTATTTTTACTTTGGTGTTTATGTTAAACTTCTGTGTGTTTTTGTTTTTTGAAGCCAAAGAATAGTGTTTATAAGTAATAGTTCATTTTTAACTCATATTTTGTCGTATTATGTTTCAGTTGAGACTTGTTCTTGAAGAGTTAAAGTTACTAATAATCGGTAACAATAATGGAAAATATTTTTACTGTGGTAGTTGTTTAAATGTTGAAACAGTATGTACACATAAAATTTTCTAAAGCAAACTTTGTTTGATTTTAAATTTAAGTATTTTCAAATGTATCATTTGATGCATTAAGTTTTAATTTTACATGAGAAAGTAACCTCTGTATTTTAGTTGATTAAAGATTGTTCTGCATTAATTAAAGTCCTTTGAGGATGTTTTTAATGTTTTCCCCAACTCAATTTTACACTATTACATACTTATACTGAAACTTTAACTACAAATTTAGCTGTTTTTATTTTGAGTTTATTAATCTTATTAATTGCATTCATAGCTCATGGTATTCAACTGTGGCACCAGTTACCAATTTTTCTTTTAGTTTATTTCAAAAATCCCTGTTGTAACCTACTCCTTTTAATGCTTTTCTAATTCCATGCTTACGAGTTAGTAGGTCCTATAAAGAGGGAAATGGATTCAAGTGTGATGGGTTAAGTTAAACAGCCCTCAATTTTGTTATTATAACAGTTAAACCCTGAAACATTCATTTGTTGAATGTATTGATATGAGTCTTGAATACTTTGGTTGAAGCGACATACTGTGGATTGTAATATAAAAATATATATTGACTATAATGTGATCCCATTCATTAATATTTTCCCAAGCTGTAGTAGTTAACAGATGAATGGTATATTTGTCATGCTGGATGTAGAATGAATGTACTAAATATGTAATAATGTTGTTGGTATGATCATCCAAAAATGTCATGTTAACTGTTATGATGTTAACTGTTATATATCTGTGAAGTGAAATATCCAGGTCATTTCTTTTGTTAAACAACTGAGTGTTGTCTGTTTTTGAATCTCACTATCAGAGTTTTGTTTTTCTGTACACGTTTAAAAAATATGAATTTCAATGTCCTGTTTTATTTGGCTCCTCATTAGTAAGGACTATTCTATTGACTTTGATTTTTCTTGGAGATCTGTTTAATGTATTTTTTGTATGTATTATTTGGCATTTTCTCTTCTTTTTACTTTGTATGCATACCCTATTAAAGGGTTAACTATTAAACAACATCAATTAACTTCAACATCATGTGTTTTTGATAAATATACTAGTTCAATATCATACATATAATACATAGTTTTTCTGATCTGTAAGTATAAATGGTATTTAAAAGTTATATGAAGCAGTCACTACATTTCCCATGTCTTGATAGTTTTGCAATGATTTGATGTTTAACATAAATAACTCTCTATTATAAATATAAGTTGAATAAAATGTAATGAGAGTTTTGGAAAAATTGAAAATTCATGCCCATTTGGGAGTAAGAAGATGCAATTTTCAAAGAAACACCACATAAAAAGATAAAAAAAAATTTCTATACAAAGTAAAAAATACTTTTTTTTACTAACGGATGGAATTTTGCATCACATCTTGATGATTAGTTTGTGTTATCAGCCCACGGAAATAACACTGAGTAGTGTCTCACAAATACCTATAGAGTCATCTATTCATGAAGTAACTATTTTTGTTGGAAAAAACTAAGATTTTTTACCATTTTTGAGAAAACATCTTTCTACTTTCAAATGTTTGCGAATTATCAATTTCTCAAAAGGCCAGTTACTTTTCAATCATATTAAATACTCTGTTAGCCCTGTTTGATATTGGTTGTCTTGAATTTTATGTGTTTAGCATTTTTCATTCTTCTAGTCTTTTATTTTTCTCTTAATTTTTATTGTATTTTTCTAAAACTATTTAAAAATTATTTCTATTTATTTTTTATGTACTTTTTCCAAGTCTTTCCAGACTAAATTTAATATTCACAGCATACTTAACCATCTGCTTTCATAATTGTAACAATGTGCAATATTTGAACGGATTCATACTTATTTGGGCTGAGAGCATAAATTGATAAGAGTGCATTCGCACACACTTTTAATGATTAAAACCTAATAGTATTTAACATGGGTAGGTATTTCATTAACTGAAGTTTTACATTCCTTTTCTAGTAACATTCCTTATAAAAGAAAATATATAAACCAAAGAATTTTATAACTAAATAAAACTATAAATTACAAATTATACTAAAAATTTGTATTTTTAATGTTGTAACATTCAATTTATGTTTTCAGCCATGATGTGTGGTAATATGTACATAAGCTGAGAAATTATTTACAAATGTGTTTTATAGTATTGAGCTGTCATTGTTGTATAAATGTTCTTTTTTTTTTTTTTAAATTTTTTTTATATATATTGCTTACAGTAGTTTCCCTCTTTAGTGATAAGTTATTTCCTTTTATACTGCAATTACTTTTTCCTCTTTCTATTATTTGGTTAAGTGAAATTTGCTTAGTTGTGATATATTATACAATATTCTACTTTCTGTTTTTTTCTTCTTATTTTTTTTCCCTTTAAATAATAATAAGCTATTCTGATGCGGTAAATTGTTATTTTTCACATTTGTTTTTGTGATGCTTAAGTTAATTTTTTTAAACCCTCACATTTCTATATTTGTTGTATATGATCTCAATTAAAATATATTTATTGAAGCTAATTGTGTTTATTCCTGATTCCATAGTTGTTGATTTGTACTGATTATATATTTCTCTAATTTTTCAACGTCTCTCAACACATCGTTCTTCTCTATGTATGTGCAAGGCAATGTTATCTAACAGAAATACTACACCTTTTAAAATCGTATGATATATCATCAAAGTTTGTTTTGCTTTCTAAATTTGTTCACTTTAATTCCAGCTAACATAAAATTTGTTTTAGTATTGCAAGCCTGTTTGTGACAGATTTTTTTAATGCTACAACTATGAAATTAACATTTTTATTTATAATCGTACTTTCTTTAAAGATATAATAAAATCAACATATGCATGCCAAGAGGGTAAATTTAAACCCTCCTCCTCTATTGGAAAATTAAAATAAATCGGTGGAAAATAGTGAAATTCAGTAAAAATGTTTTTATGAATATAAAAGTATTACTTTCAACTAAAAATTAATGCATAACTATGAGTATTTCAGTCAGAAAATCATTTATCATTTTTGAAACATCAATTCTTGAACGAAAACTTAAGCTGCCTTACACATCCTCTCCCTCCTGCAAATTATCATGCCAGTGCACATGGATGTCCACCTTCAGGTACTGGACTAATTAATATGAATAACAGGGTTATTGATTTGATTTATAATTCAACAAATGTTAGTTGCAGTATAGCCATTATTGGGTTCTTGTGTCATAAAACCAACCAGTAACATAAAATGACAATTCTGGAAATATAAAATTTTAGAAAATTTGTATTAAATTAGAATTTTTTCAGATTTGTTTCACCAAACTGAGTACAGTTGTTACTGGTTTAGCACGTGGAGATACACGCATGCGAAGAAATAGTAATAACTTTTCTTTGCCGACATAAGGATATGTGGGATTAATACCCTCTTGTCATCACTGCGATGGCCCGATGCTTAAAGGCACCAAGCATAAATTTTTATGAAAACGTCTTTAAGTTTGTTTGATTATTCAGAGAGAAATTAAACTAGGGGTGTGGAACATCGCACAACTTTCAATTACACTATAATACTGAAGTGGATTTGTGTTGTTTGTATATTTTCATTCTTCATTTAGAATGAATGGCCAGTTTGGTGATATTTTTTGTAATAATTCTTGTATGGATCTATATAAAAAAAAAAAAAAATTGCCAAAATGGTGATTTCGGCGATATTCTTTTCGATAATCCCTATATTATCCTTTTTTATAAGTGAAACTGAGAAGAGAAGAAAAAGCGATCGTTGATGAGGTATGCTCAAGGAAAGAGAGGTCTGTGTTGAAGCATTCATTTTTCAACTTTTTTCGCCATCAAAACATTTTTACGGGAATTTTGGTGGTGGGGATGTTTAGAACACCTTAAGAAGCATTACTACAGCTTATTTTTAGTAATCATTGAAAAACATGATTTTTTTCCAATGGCAGCTACCTTATGCGCATGCGCGATTTTGACGAAAACCCTAATGGTAGGTCCCATGGCCGCCACTGACCCTCGTACCAAATTTTAACATCGTAGGTTAATTTGTTCGGGAGTTATGCTGACCATATACACACAGAGACAGAAATTTTTTTCTAGATCACATTTTCGAAATCAGGATGTTCCAAAACAAGGAGGAATGCAAAAAAAAAAAAAAAAAAAAAAAAAATTGACCGAATGCTATACTTTTATTACCCTATGTATATATATATATATATATATATATATATATATATATATATATATATATATATATATATATATATATATATATACATACATATGGGTAATTGAAAGTAAAAATTAAATGCATAAGAAAGTTGAAAATACTATGGTTTTAGGTGATGATATTATTCACCAAATGTGGATTTTTTTTCAAACTTATTATCAGCAGCTTCTATAACTACAAATTAATACCCAATCCAATAAAATTTAAGAGTTGAAATTAAAATTTTTTTTTTTTTTGTGACGAATTTACCTTTTTGTTAATTTTTTGTGTAAAAGTTTTTGGGAATATATATACAGTGTCCAGCGAAGGACTCCCTGATTTTAAACTTTAATCACTCAAAAACAAAGATCGATAGAAAAATGAAACTAAAAGTATAGTTATTTTGAATGCAGTAAAAATCTGATATTAATTAGTAACAAATGTTACCAACAGATGAAGCTGTATACTTCTTATGAATGAAGAGAAGAGTGCTTTGAAGCTCACAGCGATTAGTCTTCGGACAGTTCCACTGTTTAAATGTTAAAGGAAGTTAGCTTGATTGCAAAAATTGATTGCAGATGACAAATTTATGCCATATTACTAGAATTTTGCAACTAGAACGCCACCTATTGGCAACATTTATAACTAATTTTGAAATTTTAGTATACATTTTTACTGCATTCAAAATAACTATACTTTTTGTTTCATTGTTATATATTTTAGGAGACGTTCATAAGTTACGCCATGCAAAATTTTGATTTTTTTTTCTTTGCTCCTTCTTCTTCCACATGTCATGCGCAGTTACGTTCGAGACAAGGGCGTATTGAATGGTTGTTCGGTGCAATCACCTGGCCGGTCAGTATCTGTAAAAAGAATGGGCCGGTAGGGGTAATAGCAAATTTTAAGAAAAGTATGGGGTTATTGGGGACTATTGTGGAAGAGCAGCCGAAGATAGCTCAACGCCTGAGGTGAAGAAAAGTCCAAAGAGGTCCGAGAACCATCCGCAATCATCCAGACTATCAATGGACTATAGACCCATTACTATAACTATTCGTCAAGATTTCTGGTGACAGCATCTTGTTTGGTCATCTAAAAAACCACTAACCTTATAAGGGAACCTTCTCGGGGGTCACTTTTTCGGGGCGGGAAAGTGGGTTGTTGTGTGGCTGATGACATCAACACTAGAACGAAATCAACAAACGATGGAAGACAACTCAAAAAGAGAGTAACAGATGTTTTGTTGAGAAGCCATATTCATTTTCTAAATTGGTATTGTTCCACACAAAGCTAAGTTGGACCGTTTCTGGTCAATTTATATTTTAGACAATCAAGAAACTAAAGATTATACGCGTAATAAGTGTTTGTGTTTTAATATCTAATGATATAATTGGCCAGTGGCGTAGCCAAAAATAATTTTAGTGAGGATATATGAAATTATAAGTCAGAAAATCTTGATAATCATTTTTATAGCAATCAAGATAGCAGTTATTTTTCCTTCGTATATTTCAAAATTTAAAATCATTTCTAATAAATTTACTATATCAAACAATAAAATCCTTTAATTTTGGTTCTCTAATAGTGAAAGGAAAAATTTCAGGAGGGGATATATCCCTCCCCCTGGCTATGCACATGTAATTGGCAATCAGATAGATTATCAATACCAAACAAAAATATTGCAACTGATTATATAAAAAAAAGTTATACTGTGCTGTTCACCGTTCGAGTTCTTCAAATTATACACATGTGCTGTTATCTCTCATGAGCCCAGTTGATTTAATGTGAGTGTTCTTGGATCTGTTCGAACTGATTTCAACCATTACACTTCAAATAAGTGTCATTATTTTAAATTACTTATGTATAATGGCTCGCAATTCTTAAAAACTTTAGATTAATTGATCGAATTCATACGTCAAACTATGTTATGAAACGAAAATCTTATTTAAATGTTATCCTTCCACATTTCGCAAGCTTCTTGTAAGTTATTATTTTCATGAAGCGTTTATGTTAATGGCAATTGAGAAAGATATTTAAAAAAATATGTCATTGGAAGATAAAATGAGATGTGCAAAAAGAGCAGTGTATATAAGACGTTTTTTTTTTTTTTTTTTTTTTTTTTTTTCACTCCTTTTTTCCTAAATTTAAGTTCATGTGTAATATTACTATTTTTCACATGATTCAATATTGAATAAGAATTTCATTGATTCATTAAATTGTGCTACTATGTTCGTACTTAATTTTAAACTTAAACTATTTTTTAAGCATTTATTTGCATTGATTTAATAATGGGTGGTACATGCAATGATAGTAATGTGTGATATATGCGATAATAATAATAATAATGTGAAACATATAATGATAATTATATGTGACTGATATGTGCAATGACAATAATGTATGATACATGCAATGATAATAATATCCACCAGAATGAGGAAATGTTATAGGCGCTAAGGTGACGGTAAATTGAACTGATTTATTTTGTTGAAGTTTCTTATACATTTGTATTCTATAAAATACAACATTTTAAGTTATGTTCTTAAATTCATGTTTTGTTTCCACAGGTATCCATAGTAGTTATATAATTGAAACTATCAATATCACTTTAGTAGTTTGAGAGACATAGTTTGTATAATAAAAATTGCATCAAAATTTCACATCACTTTAATTTTGTAGATTTTGTTTAATTTTATAGATTATTAATTAATTTAATAGCTGTTCTAAAATTTATATATTATAGTACAACAACTTTTTTCTTATTTTATAACTTTTAAAGTTAAGTATATACGATCCCATTAAAAACATCTCTATGAAAAAGGCACAAAGTTCTTCATATAATAATATGGCTGTGAAAAGCATTGAGATCTAAAGTAGAGTGAATTAATAAATAAAACTATTTAATCATTGAAATTAATAATAAAATATAAATATTTAAGTAATAAAATGTATTAATTATTAAAAATACTAAATTATTATAATTATTGGAATTATTTTATTATTAACAGCGATCATTAAAAATTTGTTTAATGATTATATTGAAAATTTGGGCAGGCATAAATCTAAAATCACATGGCTAGTTTTATGTCCAGTACGCCCCTGGTCAAAACTTTCGAGCAGCCCCCTTCCCTAAAATTATATCAAGTTGCTTCCCTCCCCTAAAAAAATTAATTTTTTTACCCTGTTTCAAAAATTAAAAAAAAAAAAAAAAAAATGCATAGTTATGTAGTTTCGAAGTTAAACTCAGATAGGTAAATCCAACATATTGCAGATTAATTTTCCTTGTCAAAATGATCTTTTGTGACTGAAACTAATTTAATTTAAAAAAAAAAAAAATTTAAATAGGAAAAAAAAGGAGGTGATTAAATTTTTCTTGTAAAAATGAAGTTGTTAGGTCCTACAAGTGATTCTCTCCTTCTTCTTCTCTGTATTAAGGTGATCAATGACGTAAGACAAACTCCCTCCCCCGTCAATTAATTTATGTATTTTCCCATACATTAAACTGCTCGAGCATATAATTTCGGACTTCTTTATAAAAACAATGGGAGTTGACTGGATGAATTTTCTTAATTTTTTCCATTTTTGTGTAGAAAGCAGGTACATAACATGAAGAGGGGGGGGGGGGGGTAATCGCTTGCGTGACGTAACGATTTCTTTTTTGAGGAAAACTGCAATAATTTTTTTTGCTATTTAAAGTTAAAAAAAGTAATATTGCACACAAAATTTTACTACCATGATTAAGGTTAATTTGCAATTAGTTGAGTTTATTCTGAATTAATTCTAATCGTTTAAACTATATAGATACGTATTTTTTTAAAAAAATTCATAAACAGTGGGTGCTGGTAAAATTACATTTTTTAGGTAAAAATGGGATGGCAAGCAAATATGACTCAGCGTGACATAGCGGAGGAAAGGATCCTCAAAAGTCAAAATTTTGCGTGACATTTTGTATGTCCACAGATGGATAAAAATATCCCCACCCCCGAAGTCTAGTTAAGACCTTGACAGCAAAGATATACATCTCCAATTCTATTTTGTGTAATTATATATAAAAAAAAATGTAAGTTGATTAGTATGGAAAGGGTATTTCTTTCTCGATGTGGGAAACATTCTTACCCACGGAGTTAGTGCCATCTCTGTTTTCACTCTTAAAATCGCTTGAAATCTTATTGTTGGATACTTTATTATCCTTTCTAGTATTGCATTCAACACATTTTAATATTAAAATGTAGCAATGGACAAAAAAAAAAAAAAAAACTGCCTTAACTTTTGTCCATAAACAAATTTAGTAGGTGACCCAGACAAGGCTTACATGAACTTTCTTAACCACTATAACAAAATAACGCTCTCACAAAAATACAAATAATACATTGTAGGTTTTGATGGTAAAAATAGACTTCGATGGTATAGAAATGTTTGAATCCCCGGCAGGGATTTTTAAGAAAAAAAGAAAAAGCTAAGGGATCGTACGTATGCATATGTCTCGTAAAAGGCTGTGGCCCAAAGTCACCCCGCTAGGCACTATTAACATTTCGTGGAAAAGCATTTGATCTGTCGGGCACAGATGATTTTCTCGCTTCATCCTATCATCTATTCGTATGACAAGTACTATATATTTTTTGCTTGAACTTTTGCATTTTCTAAACATCTCTGCCGCCGAAATTTCCGTAGAAATTCGATAAAGACATAGAAAGTTGAAAAACGAATGTCTTCTCTTCTCTTGAGTATTGCCCATCAACGATTGGTTCCTCCTCTGTTTCACTTTTTCTGAAAATAACATTGTAATCATTATTGCCAATTTAGAGGTGTAATTTTTTAGGCTAATGTAATAATTATCGCATATATCCAAAACGGATATTTGTTTTTAATTTAATAATAAAATGAAAACGGAAGCGGTAAATAACACCGATCCATGTCAAATTTAAATGCAGAGGCCAATATTAAAGTGTATTTGAAAGTTATACGATGTTCCACATTCCTGTAGTTAATAAATGTTTCCTTCTTTGAAAGTGGATTTTTAAATAATCTGCGTTTTGGCATCGAAAACTTTGGTTGTAATCATTTAACATATAATTTTAGTTTCTGTTAAATATATTGCTTGTTCAAAAATCTACTGTACTAGTATAGATAAGTTAAAGTCTGAAGAATTATAAACAAGATGTTTTAAAATATTTAAAAAAATAAATGTGAACGCTGGAATACATAGTTTCCAAAATATGAGGTGAATAGGAAAACCAGCACCATGAGGATGAAATTCTATTGTGTTTCTTTTTGTTGTTACTTTTTGGTTGGTAAAAAAAAAAGAAAAAAAAAAAGGCCAAGTTGGCGATATTTTTGGCAACAAACAAAAAAGAAACCCCTCTAAATGATGAAATTCGAATATGTTTTTCGATAAAGTTAGTATATTACCATTTCTTGCAAGTGAAAAAGAGGAGAAATAGTCGTTGATGAGCAATGCTCAATGAAAGAGAAATCCGTCTTAAAGAGATTAATTTTACAACTTTTTACCCCTTTGTCGAATGCTTGCGTCAATTTCAGAAGTGGGAACACATTAAAAGGCATTACCATAGCGTTTTGGATCAAAATCGTTAGAGTCGGTTTTCTTTGGCGATTGCTAAAAAACATAAATTTTTCAATGGCAGCTTCTTTATGCGCTTGCGCAGTTATGACGGCGGCCTTAATTACAGGTCCCATGGCCACCACTAACTCGTATACAAAAGTTGAACATCTGTCAATGCGTTCGGGAGTTATGATGAGTACAGACACACAGGCAGATATTTTCTTAGATCACTTTTTTTAGCCTAGTTACATTCCAAAACCTATAGAAACGAAAAAAGAAAAAAAGAAAGAAAAGAAAAGGATTACTTCAATTAAGGCAATTGAAAGTAAAAACTGAGAACCATTAATTGACATTTTTGAAAATGAAGGCCATTAGAATGTGCTACTATTATTTTATAATAAACACCAGTAAAATATTTTAAATCCCTTCCGTAGCCGGTGAGAAAGTCTAATTGTAGTGTATTTTCTTCCTTTAATTATTCTTGCATATAATAAATGGAATTTTGTTTATATTTTTGCATTCACCATAAAATTACTTTGATTTTTACTTATTGCCATACAGAAAAAAAAAACAAGAAAAAAAAAACCGTTAACCAATGTTTCACCAGTGTTGTTGTTTCAAGGCGATTTAACTTGAAACTTGGGTATAGGATAGGCTACTAAATCCTTGACAATGATAATGAACTTTGTTGGTTGATTATTTACTACTAAAGGCAGTACAAAGTTAACTACTATTTTAAATGATGTTGCTCTGCTAGAACAACTTACTAATCATACTTTTGGTTTTATGTTGTGATTATTGTGTCATAAATCAAACTTTTTCCGTTTAAACTATGTGCTATTTCTATAAATAATGACGATCTATTTATCATAAGATTTGATTAGAAGGGGATGGCATTTATATCTTGATAAATTCAAATAATAAAGTTTGTGGATAGAAAGTGTGAAAAATCGTAGAATGTATAATTAATCTCATCTGCTGTGATGCGTGCAAAAAGGGTTTTATTTCTCCCCTTCAAATGGTATTACTTAACTAGTTTAGTAGAAGATGCAAAAAGAAATACTAAGAAACGCAACTAGACAATATTTTCTTCAAAAATTAAGGGAAGAAAAAGTTCACATCACGTTTTAAAGCTATTAATCATTGTTACTTGTCACCAATTGCTCGTTAGCAAAGATTCGCTTATACATTAATCTTAGAAGAACATATCATTTTATTTACTGTACACGTTTCGTATTTTTTTTGGATCTTTTCTGGACAAAAATAACTTGTTAATAATTTTGTCAATTTTTTCGCAATTTGACGTAAGCATCTATTTATAAAGCGTATATTTTAAAATTAACGAAAAGATAATTATCTTGAAAACAGCTGTTAATTTTCGTAAAATGATAATACCGGAGTATGTAATCATCTTGTATTTTCAGCAAGCAACAATAAAGTTGTCAGAAAGATTTTTTTAATGAGTGCAAAAAGGACTTAAAACATTCGGTTTACAAGAAGCAGTTGGTAACAACATTTATGCAGCTTTTATTCTCTCCTTTTCAATCATGAATTGGCCTCCCTGAGAATTATAAGTAAATTTTTTTTCCAAAATACAATATTATTCAAAGATAAGACAAACCCTTGTATGTTTAGTTCCAGACTCGAAATATTGTTAAAAAAATTTATATTAGTGATTTGTAATTATAATTTATGAACATTTTAAAGAAAGATATTTGTTGTTGTATTTGCTTCTTAAAATAATAATGTATAAATAAAAAATTAAAATATGATTGTGATTGGAAGTTTCTGAAACGGGCGTCAAAATAATATCGTTAAAAGAAAGAAAAACATCATCATCAATTTCTCTAAATCCTTTCTTATATTAGCAAACTTAAAATATTTCTTACCATACATGCATATTTTATGATTGCTTTCCAATATTAAAATTTGATTCCAGATTATTGATCTGAATAGTGAATTGGGCTCGCTGTTGTCAAGTTGCTTTTACGTAATTTTTTTCTGTAAAATTAGTAAATTAGGTTAAATAACTATATGCATGCAATTAAGACAAGCGTAACATTGGACTGATTAAATGGATACTATTGAAACTACTGTAAATTGTTATACAAGTTAAAGTTTAATAAAACGCGGTCATCTAACTTTAACTAGATACATTAAAAAATTAAAGCTCTAGCTAACTTTCAGATCTTGTATTCTGCACTACGTACGATAACATGAGGAAATAGAAGATCATATAAGGTTTTGTGCATGTGGTTGCTGGTAAAGAGACTACATCAACATTTACAAAGAACTTAAAGTATTACACACATTTACTTAATGCTTTGTAGCTTAGATCACAGGAGTTCAATAAATTAATTTCATATTAACAGCATTTGTTATTTTCTCATCAATACTTTGTGTCAACTTTGAAATACTTGGTTTTCGTTTCAATGTGTCAAACTTTGATGTAGTTGCTTTATATTATGTTCTGTACCTGTTGCGTAATCACTTGTAGTTCAGATTGATTTTATTTTTCAATGATAAAAAGTAAGTGTAAATAAGCTATACTAAAAGATATTTTTAGAATGAACTGAAGTCAAATGTCTGTTATTCCTGATTGAGTACGTAAAAAGATGTTTCGTCATGGCTGTTTAGATAAAAAAAAATATACTGATTAGGAATATAACCAGATATACGCCCGCAGGTTGATTTAAAAGTAACTTGACATTCGAAAATTCAATAATTCACCAACTTTTGCTTAGGAAGATATGGTTTTCACAGAATTGCTAAAATAAACCCGGATTTTTTTCAAACAAAGGGCACATTTATTTTTTAATTCCAATTATCCATATGTTAACATAGGATAAATGAAAGCATTGTATTCTGTCAATTTTTTCTTCTTCCATTTCTAAACGTTTTGGAACATGCTGAGTTAAAAAAAGTGGTGGCCATATGGAACCTGTCATTAAGGTTTAAGTCGAAATTGAGCATGCACTGCACATAAGGTAGCTGCTAGTAGTTGACATTGAAAAATTTATTTTTTCAGAAATTATGCTTTTTTATGTGCTCTGAACATCCCAACCTTCGAAATTTCAGCAGAAATGCGATACAGGCCTAAAAAGCTGGTAAATGAATGACTTTATACAGAGCTCTTTCCTTGAGCACCACCCATCAACGACTATTTTTTCCTGTATCACTTACAAGAAAGGATAATATAAAACTTACCAATGGAAACTTACCATAAAACTTACCAATTTCACCATTTTGGAAGGGCTAATCGCTAAAAATATTTCCAAACGAACCATTTTTTAAATTAAAGAAAATATGAAAACGAAAATGGTAAATTACTACAAACGGCAAATTTAAATACTCTGACCATCAGATTTGAGTTGAGCGATTTTCCACATCTGTAGTTTTTAACAACAGATGGCTCTGTAGGTATCTGTTAGCCACCGTCTAATTTTATAACAGTAGGCATTGGACTGCCAACACACTAAAAGATGCTATGTAATGAGCATCTAATTATAACAAATAATTATTTACTACTCTGTATTAAAAAATAAAAAAATAAATTTAAAAAAAAATAAATGATTTTTTCGGAATTTTTTTTCGAAACATTATCTATTTGCTCTCAAATGTATATGAATTATCGTTTTCTAAAAACACTCGTTACGTTTGCGTTAATAATTTATCATTGTTTTGGATAAAAGAACATGCATTACCTAACTAGGAATGTTAAAGTTTATTATATTTCTCGGGAAATGTTTTTACTTTGTTCCAGGTATTACGTTTAATATGAATACTTAAGTATTGGGAATATGAATTCAATACAAGAAAAGCAAAAAAGAACAAACCACCAGATATAACTTTATTTACAAACAATTCATTTTATGATGTGCAACTGTACAAAAGTAATTGAAGAAATATAATGAAAGTGCTCTTGATTACAAATTCTGGAATCTAATCTATACAGTGCTCTCTCTAGTCACTTTTGAGGCCAGAACATGTTTTGTTATAGACTCGTGTAAACTAACTCTATAATTCTCTTCATTGTCCGTTTGAAATTTTCTGAAAGTACTTATTGGTTAGTAAAATATAAAATCTATGAAATTCTATGTTTGATACCTTGTTTTTAATGATAATTTTGAGTTTCAAATCTAAGATCGTAAAATTGACGTAAGTTTATCAGTAAAATACTTTTTCGAAAATACTTAATGCTATTCTAATTTTGTGAAATGTATTTTATTTGGATTAATATTATAGTACTTAACTAAGTTGTCTGCCTTCCTCGCCATGTATTTGAGATATTCATTTCTATTAACTGTGTAAAATTCATTAGGTACAATTTCTTATGTTATAACTGCACTTACAAAGCTATTTTATTAGAATTCATTTACAGATGATTTATAAATTAAGTTACATTTCAATCTATGAACATTTCATGCTCTAATATGTATGATATCTTCAAATTTTTAAACTGTTTAATAAATCAACTTTTAAAATTTTTTCTACAGTAAACTTTGTATGTACGGAATGTTTCAAGGACATTGGTACTTTGATGTAAATATTTCTGACGGAATCAGTTATATGTTGGCTCATCTAATATTACAATTTCTTCTAATGTTTTATATAATATTTTTATCAACTGTCTTTTAAAATTTTCTATCCGGTCAAAAAAATGTAGATTCCTCCAACAAAACAAGATATAAATAAATAAAGAGTAAAATTACTTAAGAACTGAATAAATGCAAAAGTTCCGACATAAATGTTGGTCGTTGAAATATTTAATAATTTTTTTTCTCAGAGACTTTAGTTCATGTATTCAACAAAACACCTATTTGTTAATCAAAACAATATATGTTACTTTAGTTGCTAAATAACCTTAACTCTTTACTGCTTTCATTTTCATTTGCAAAACCTTTTTATAAAAATTTCTCTTATCTTTTTTACTTATTGATCATTATTCATGTGTGGATGCTTTGCTAAATTTTAAAAATAAAAATGAACAAATTGCTTAATGAATATTTACGTATCTCTAGTTAAAAATTCTTTATCAAAACTTCAATCACACATTTTCTTAACAAATAATCACTTACATAATTCTTTAAAAATAGCTAAAACTATACTCTTAAAAATTCTTAAAAATTTAAATTATAAAATTAAATTTATTATTGAATTTGTAGAAACATGTGAAATGAACTGTTTTTAAAATACACTAGTTACTGACTTCGATAAATTCTTCTGTATAAATAATGGCAAAAAAAAGAGAAAATCATACTTCAAAGCAAATTGAGACGTAAATATTGAGTGTAGAAATGGTGTGAGAAGATTAAAATAACTATTTTAATAGCAAAAAATTGTACGTTAAAAGAAATTAAAAAAAAAAGTCTTCAGGCAATATTAATTTAGATAAATATTAATATTGATTTTATAGTTGTTTGTTCTTTCGGTGAAACTCTTAAATAATTACATAAAAGGTATTTAACGGTACTAAAATGTTATGTTTGTTTTTCCCAAAATACTCCCGTGATTATTAATAAAATTTTAGATCATGTTTACTTTGCTAAAGAATTACGTGAGATACTCGTGAAAACTTAATTACGTTCCTAATTTTTTAAACGGAAATAATTTTTCGTTGAAGTATGCTCATGAGCTCTTTTTATGATTCTTGCAGTTGATAGTTTATAAGTATAAGCAATCATTATAAAAGAACTGTAAATCAATAGATTGTGAAAAAAAATATATAACAGTTAAGATATGCAAAATTTGTTTTGCGTGATGTATAAAAACGTTATTGATGAGTTTAATTTTAACAGCAACATATCACTAATATTCACACCAAAGAGAATAAATCACGATAAAAGCATTAAACTTAAAATTTTACTATAAATTCATTAATTGTGATTATATTAAAATAGTATATAATTTATCGTAATAAAATTTTATAACGTATACAAAAAAGAGTTGCAATATTCAAGGTAACTCAGTGGCAGTGCAGTTATTTGAAATAAACTTAGCTAGACCCTAAGCAAATTCTTCGTAAACATAAAAATAAATCCTTATAAAAAGAAATTTACCGATGTTTGCAATCAAATTTCAATTTCTTCTTATATATATTTATATGTACAGGTGACAGAATACTTAACAGCTTATTTTTTTATTTTAAATTTAATCATGATGGAATACAATTCTTTGTTAACGTCTCTTTAATACTAAACAGTAGATATCTGAAGAGTTTTGTAACATTATATTTGCTCCTTTCATAGGGAACCCGTAAACAAAATTCAAACCCGTAAACAAAAATCTAGAATTTTTATTAATAAATCTAGAGGCACCAAATTTTTTATATAAGTAAAACATCTATTTTTAAACAATTATTGACACACTATTTTGTTTTTTCATTTAATACTTTTTATATTTTTGTTTTTAGTGTTATTGGCCGAAATATACACCTTTTCAAAAAGACTACTTTTCCTTCAATTTTTAATATTTTTTTAAAATTAAAATCTAATTAATTATATTAGAGTATACTCGAATGACGTAGGGAGAGATTTTTTTCGATTTGTATGACATATGATTTAAAAAAAATATGTGTTTTTCACAAGAAATGTCTAAATTTTCCCAAAAAATTCCTACTTTTTTAATTCTTAAAAAAAAGTTAATACAATTTACTAAAAAAAAAATAACTCTTCCTACATTTATAAAACAGATATTCAAGATTTCAAAAATATATACAGTTTAGTTTTAAGTAAATTTTTTTCAAAGCCTTAGCATTTTAAACACAGTCAAAATTGCCAAATCAAAATTTTGAGAAAATTAACTTAAAAATAAAAACTTGCATACTACTTAATAGTTGATCGGTATGTAAAAGTTTAATAATCAAATGTTTGGCCTTCCCTAAAACTCTGAAATTTTTTTCCATGTCTTCTTGAATATATATAGCTTAAATTTATGCAATAAAATAATTTTTTTTTTTCTTTTTTTTTTTTCTTCAATTTTTTTCCCTGCGATATTTGGGGTACGGGTCTCTCTTAATAACTGATTTTTAAAGACTAGATTTAATTTATTTTTATCTCAATAAATATTCCACTTTTAAATCAGATTATGAAAAAAAAACAAAGAGGCAAACATCTGATGAGGTATAAAGGTGACAGCTGAAGTTTTTGCAATATGTTACATTCAAAACTGGAAGGCATTATAGTTATCCTATTATGAGCCATAATAGTAATTCGAGTTTCTAAAGACCATTAAATCAAAAAATTTCAAAAAGCTAAATTATTTTTCTTATCCTGGAATTAAATACAGAGAGTGATAGTAATTAAAATGAAGCAGCTTAGAGCATTTTGGCGTCTGTCGACCATGAACAGATCCTCATAAAACATTGTAACTGTATTATTAAAATATGGGAATATGATCTATTAAAAATTAACATATAAATTCTAAGTGTTTAATACAAATCTTTTACATGCATTACCAATATTCATGTGCAATTGCAAATTATTTCAGCGATTTTTAACTTGATCGAGTTTTCATAGTGTTAGACCACTTAGTAAAACACACATTTATTCCATGCTGTTTGCAAACTTTTTTTCTGCCCCAAAATTTGATAGAATTTATGTCATTGACAACGAATCTATTTGCCAAATTTTAGATCGATTGGATGACTGAAAGTGGTGGGTTAATTAGCACATCTAAGCATTATTAGAAAGTGTGTAAAAGCGACATTTTAGTATCAGATCCCAAAACTTAATTGAATGCAATGTTATACATAACGAGGCTATTTACCAAGCTTCAGCATGACCGTATCACGGTAAGGTGGTCAATTACCCACCACAAATAAACGAACACAAAATCGAAGTTAGTCTAAGGGATTAAAAAATAGAAAGTTTAATAAAAAAATAAAATGTTTGGAAAGGACGCTACACTGACAAAAGTTATGTGACAGGTATTCGAAACTGTATTGAATCATTTTATTTTTGGTTTAAAATTTTATTCAAACTTTTCCAATGAGAATCAGCCTGTAAAATTAGCTTCTATACAAGTCCTCAAAATGTCGCATTTCTCTCTGGTAGTGAAAATTCGAACTGATTAATTTTTCTTCAAATTTCGTTTTCCTATGCACTCAATAATATGTCGATCTCATTTTATAAAGATATATTAATTAGAACAGGTTATAAACTGCAATAAACAGGTATAATTTAATCAAAGTCAACCAATAGATAGAATTGATAAAAATTTCCATATTTGGATATAATGGTACAGATGTTTTTTTATGAGATTTTCTTTGGTTTTGATTTGGTTTCTTACTTAAACGTTAACTTTCAAACTCCCGAGTTGTAGGAAAATACTGTTTCTCCAATAAAAACTTTTTTAAAGTTCAAACTCGAATATTACTGTAATTTAACCAGAGTATTACTGTGATCTTATTTTTGAAAGAGTTTTTTTCATATATATTTCTTTAATTTCAATATAGGCATATGTTTTACATATCCAGGAAATAAGTTTTCAGTTTAATAATTAATTCTTTTAACTACTCTGGTACAAGTTTAAGATTAAGAGTAGTGCTAATGTTAAAATTAGTCGACAAAAATGCAATAGAACAATTCTAAAAAAATGACCGATTTAGAATGAGGGAAAGAAACGCGTTTTTAATAGCCTCACGACTGTAAAAGGTAAACAAAAAATAGTTAACTTATTAGAATTGGGCATTTTGAGATACTTAACCTATCTGCAAAAATACATTAAGAGTTCTCTACACCTGGATCAATGAACAATGCAACTTCCAATGACGCTCCTTATATTTCCTTTGATGTTCTTTGTCAGTGTTTAGAGTAAAATCGCCCAACTGCACAGTCACCTGACAAAAGACGGACAAAGACAATTTTAAAGATGAAAGAGGTTGCAACTATTCACTTAATTTTGTTGGTTTATTAATCTTAAAAGCATCACAGAAACAAGACTTGTATAAGTTAAGATTTATTTTAGAATTATTGACTTCAAAACGAATTATTATTATTTTTGATGGTGCATTTATTTACACGACTTTCTTGCACGGTGTTGATTTCAGATCTTTCAAATATTACTTTAGTTTTGTCCTAAATGTTTTTTTTTTAACAAGATACACTTGAAAGAGTGAAAATGTTCAGAATTATCTCTCATGCCTGTGTATAATATTCATGTATAAAAATGTAGAAACTAGAAAAAAATATTATTTAAACATAAAAATAAAGAAAAATTTAATTTTTCTGAAAATTTTTAATGTGGATTTTAAAAAATGAGTATTATATCTTAATAATTATTTATCTAAATAAAATTCAGTAGCGTAACCAGTAGAGTGTTGTGCTGTTTTGACCGTTCCCCTCTTCGGAGTCATATTAATTTATTATAGTATTTATTCATTATTAGAACCCATCTCTCTTGTTATTCTATCATAGATATGCAACTGAAATAAACATACATTCATTTTGACTACCATTAGTGTAAGGAATTGTTATTTTTTCATATCAGAGAATTCAAACACTGCAACATTTATTTATAAACGTAAAGGAGTAACACATATTTTTTTACTGATTTTCACGATTTCTAAATCACCTTACATTACATTTTCTTTACATCTTCCAGACATTTTGTACACTTATACATGCTATAAATTCAAAATTTACATTTTCTTCACATTGACCAAGCAGCACATCTATAAAGATTCTGAAAACAAGCTTTTAGACACTAAACCCTCTACGAGCACATCTTATAACCATACAAATATCGGACACAATTATTTGGTACAAGTACAACGTAAAAAATTGACCGTACTATCCTTTCATTAGTGAAATATTTTTATACAGCATGAATAAGGCAATTTGCTCATGCATGTATAGAGTTGAATTAAACTCTGCTCGAAAGAATTTTAATTATTTATGTACAATAAATATTAATATTTACTTACAAAAATTAGTGTTAATCTTTTGTGCTACTCATTTAGAGTATATGTATAAAAAAATTCTTGAAAATAAAGAATATTAAAATTCATAAACAGTTACTTTTATTCGATTAAGAGTAATTCTTTCCCCGAAAGGGTCTTAGCATGTAAAATGAAAAATACGCCATCAAAATTTAATTGATTTTAAGTTTTCATTTAAATAGATCTTCAGACAGATATATTTATTAACCCTTTGCACTCCAGGCCTTTTTCGTGCGGAGGAATCAGCAACTCGAGACATTTTAGGTTCGGTTGGTGTTTATGGATTTGTTTCATAGAAACTAAACACAGTCATTGGCCTTGCATCGAATTTCCGTATCACACCTAATGGTCCTCTCGTGGTTTGGCATCCAATCGTGTGGCGCCTGAGAGGAGCCATTGAAGTGCAAAGGGTTAGATTAAATATGAATAATACTTCAATGATATGATGTCAGTCAATTGAATTTGTTTAAAAAACGTAAATTTCCATTGAATATAATTAAGGATTGTTGTTTAAAGTGTATGATTATGTCATGCTGTCAAGAGTGAACAATAATTAAAGTGCAGTTTCTTAACCTTATTTTTTTTTAACAAAAAATGAAGTTGGATCATTGTAGGATTTCTTACTTTAAGTAAGTTTTGCTTATTTAAAAAAATGGTTTTGTTTTGAATGCTTACGTAAGTTAATTTAAATAATTGAATGGCTAAGAAAGTTTTTTTTTTTTATTAAATTATATCATAAATTATTTCTTGAAACTCCAAACATAAGGGAAGTTTGTGAGTTATGAATACAAACACTAAATAATGTATTTTAGTGATATTTTTATGTCTATAACTATCACTACCTGTAATAGAATAACATACGTAAATAATCAGAATGATGAACGTTTTTGATATTTTAACTACTTTAGATTTATTTTTTCTTACATTAAAGCAAGTAAGAATTTGTAAGTGTTGGTTATGGAAATTGAACGCACTGGTTTTGGATTCGTTTTTGTTTAATGATCTATTAGAGCTTCAAGCCTTATAATGTTTTTTTTTTTTTTTTTAATTTATGTCTTTTCAGAATTTGATACTCAAATGCCTGAGAACCTGCTAATCTGACGATGCTGTTTATATAGGTGTTAATATTCGATAATTTTTTTAATAGGTCTGATCTAAGTCTTACTTTGTCCCCTACCTTGATGATTCCAACTTGTCCTAACTTAATACTTTTATTTGTTTTTAATTTCTTTACACATATTAATATTAAAATTTTAGGAAGGGTGTTTTTATTTTTATTTAATGAGTTACGAAAGACAATTTTGTGATACTAGTACTTCTGAAGTAATTATTGGACCTATTTAAAAATCTCAGTTTTGGATAGGTATTTTTTTGTGATTATATGACTAGGGAATTCATTATAATTATAAATGCAGAAATAAATTTAACCGTATCTTGATGTACCTTATTGCATTTAAATGAGAATTAATTTCGATAAAAAATTATATTTATTTATAGGAGATAGTTGTTGAAAACATTTCAGAGATTTGGTTTCCCTTTATATATATATATATATATATATATATATATATATATATATATATATATATATATATATATATATATATATATATATATATATATATTTTAAGTACGTAATTCCAGATTTTCTCTATCCTTTTCTTCTCATTTACTTTACGTAGTTTTTTTTCTCTACTAAACCTAAACGAGAGTATTTATTGAAAAAGCTAAACATAAGTTGTAAAGTGAATTGTTAGCACAATGTTCTTTTTTGACTGATACGTTTCTGAGAATATTTTTTTACTGAAGCAAAATTAAAAACAAATAAAAAGACAAAATTAAAAAAAAATAAAGAGATTTTGTATATTATATATAGTTCAGAAGTATTTAAAAAGAAACACACCCATTATCTGTATTTTATTTCACTTCCAAAATTCAAAAAATACTTTATCTCGAGTTACTTTAAATCTAAATGGGTAAAATTCCTCACCATTTGCCTGAAAAAGTTTATCCCAACACTGGACAACCTTTTATTAAACATATTATCAACTACGATGTTATATACGCCCTTGCACAACATAAAAAGCACACAGTTCTCAAAACGAAAGCTGGAAATGCATCGAGTACATTATTGCAGTGGGCGTTTTGCAGATCTGTAGTCCTCTACAAGAAGCACAGCATTTCAGAAAACTGAAAACCTTACATGCAAATGTAAACTGTTGCAGAGGACATTAGTTTAGATCCAGTCCACTGCAAAAAGTACAGCATTTTATAAAATCACACTAAAACTTAAAATTTATCAAGTTCATTGTTGCAGCGGGAGTTGGCGTTAATCTTATCCGCTTCAAAAAGCACAGCATTTCAAAAAAAAAAAAAAAAAAAAAATCAAAAATCTACATAATAGAAATGCAAGCAAATAAGCTGTTGTAGTGGGTGCCCTTATTTGTTGCACGAAGAAAAACTGTTTAAAAAATTGAAATAAGAGCTTAATACACGGTAAAGGGCCCACCAACCCGCACACATGATTTGGCATTAACAAGATCACCACCTGAGCGAATACTGCTGCTGCCTGCTTCTTCGGCAGTAGCAGATGCGACACCATCAGAGCAGCAGCCTTCTTAGTTCGTCTCTTCGTCCACTGTACACCCTGTGCTCCTCCAGGTCATCTTCTTCGTCGTCTTCGTCATCCTCCTCTTGAGCCTGTTTCACCCTGAGCTCGTAGTCTGACCAGTGGTCCAGCGTCTCCTTGTGCATCTCGAGTAGCATCAAGCCGTCGAAGACTGTGTCACAGATGGAGCACATGTAGTGGCGTTTCCGTTGTTGGTGTTGCTCTAGGCGACGGACGCTGTGGAAAGATCGCTCGCAGAAGTTGCACGTCAGCTCTTCCTCTTCTGCAATTAAAAAGTGGTCAAGGGTTAGTGAAGAATACAGAGCAATGTAATAGTAGATATTTCATTAGTGCCTATTTCAAAGAGAATACGAGAGAAGACCCCCCTCCCCTTACGACATGTTTGTGTACGACAAGTATTCGAGATATGTACCTATGTTTTCTAAGCAACAAATACTTAACTTTTATATTTTTTACAACGCTAATATTCTTTAAAAAAAATTTAAAAAAAAAGCGCATTACATAGATAGAGCACGATTAAAAAACCCAATCTTTCAATAAAAAGGATAATTCCATCCATCCCAAAGGGGACATTATTTATACTATATGTCCCCCCCCCCCCCGATCACTCAATATTAAAAAATTTATCTTTCAAAAGTTGAGAAAAGATACTTGGCTGCAACAAATAATGCATTTGCTACGCAAATTTATTTCCAAACGAAAAGATGACTCAAAGTTGTTTACAAGGACTAGGAGCATGCACGCAGAAAGAATGAGGTTAGTATATCTTTTTGTCTGTAGACTTGTGGTGATTTTGATGGTTGTAACAAATAGTCTCACAACATGAATTTAGCCTATGTTCTAAATTTCTTGTAAGCCAATGTTTTTTTTTTTTTTTTTTTTTTTTTTTTTTTTTTTTAATTTCTAATACACTGTCTGGACTATGTGCACTAGGTGAGAAACAAATTGCTGTGAACAAGTATGCCTTCGTTTAATCCTAGGTTTCATTGGAAATGGTGTCCTTATATAGGTACTATTGATACTTTTTAAAATAACTTTTATACGAACTACTTATAGTGTTTTCACAATAACTGATCCCGAAAGTGAACATCCAGGAAGAGTTTTGAAATATTTACTTCATGGAAAATATAGGCCATCTCTTGGCTATTTTTAAGTAAAAACCTTGTCAATTGAGGTACCTTTAAATCATTAATATATGAGATCTACAGACCCTTATTAAGATATTTTAGAAATACATTTCAAAAAGTGTAACAGTTATACAGCGTAACAGCAAAGTCGGGAAAGATATAAGTATCAGAAGCAAAGCAGTTTATCCTCAAAACTGTATAACGACATCAAAACTAAATTTATAGCTAATAACTTAATGCTAAATTGATTAAATTATTTGGACTTGAGGTAACTTTAAATTATAGTAAGATGCAATTATTCTACATTTTTTTTTAATTTTTCAGATTTAAAACTCGTCCTAAGATTGTGATGGTCAATTCTTCGCCCTTGTTGAAGTGCAATGAAAACGTTAATTCAAGATTCTCGAAGACAACTACTAGAATTATTGAACTAAAATACTTTTAATCAACAAGTGAAAATCCTATTAATTGATCCTTTGTTTTCTACTCTGAATCGCCGAATTTGTAGTTTCGCCTCTTTAAAACTTTATATTGTTAATTATAACGTTATTTAAAAAGCGACTGTAATGAGTATTTGCCTGATTTAGCTCATGTTCAATTAATGTTATAATGGATTATAATTTAAATTTTAAAAGGACTTTTATTATCAGAAAGTTTTAGAATGATAAAGTAAGGTAAAAACAATGATTAGAAATCAGATGGAAACTCATATATTTTGTAGTATTTGTTGTGTTAATCTTTAAAAAGCTTACTAAACACTGACTGCCCACTAAAAATTTATAATCGAAATTAATAATTATATATATCAAGTCGTCCTAAGCATTTTTGGAAAGATTCGATATTTTGCATAGTAAAAATGAACCTTAACTCTCCATTACAACATTGTAAGTCAAAAAATTCTGAACATTTTTCGATCGATTAAACTTTGTTTGATAACAGCGAGCAACTATTTTCTTTCTAAATTAAAAAAAAAAAAAAATGCTTCATAATATATAGATTTGAATGTCAACTCGAATGTCTTAATCAATTGTTTCACTTAACTTATTAAGAGTTTGCATTAGTTAAAATTAGTTCCTTGTTCCAAACATGATAATTCATAATAAAAAACAGAAAATAATGAAATAACATAATTTATCCTTCCAATTGGATTTGCGTATCTTTCCTTACGAGAATATAATCTATTAAGTAATAACTAGTGTTCGTTTTGCAAGCAGCCGCAACCTAAAATACATATTATACATATAATACATATTAAAGTAATTTTTTTTTTGTATCACGACATGTTAGAGAATGTTTCAGTAATAATTTAACAAATGCGTTAAAAAAAATATCATTGAAAATCGATGTTGCATAGTTGTATTGTGGGTATAGTAATGTATTTAGAAAAGTAAAATTTTATAATTAAACAGGTTGTCCCAAAAAAGTTGTCAAGGGGTTTATTTTTTTAACTTTTGGAGGTATAAAATCAGTGTAAGTTTCTAAAATGCTGATAATAAGGAAAGGTATTGTAAAAATATAATGTAATATGCATGATAATTTATTTCAAAAGTTATATCACATCTCATTTTATACCAGCTTTGTAAGGGAGAAAATCCCATTACATAAAAACCTTGAGGTCTAATCACGTTAATGTAAAAAATATGACGTATCTTAAAAATTAACCAAAAAAAGGAACGCTTTCAAAAACGTGACTTACAGCAATTTAGAAGAGAAAAATTAGACACCATTACCAAATTGATAATTTTATTGGTGCAAGTCGTATTTTTGAATGCTTTCTATTTCGGTTCATTCTAAAAAATAGAGTGTAAATTCTTTTCGTTTTATTGTAATTTGATCTGTGAAACATTTTACCACATACAAAATTAAAATTCCGTAACTTTTAATTAAACTAAACTATGCATAAAAACTATACTCTCTTTTATAAAATAACTAACTGAATACCCAAGTTTGGCTACGAAACCTTTACTATGTGCATTTCAGCAAATCAAATCAAAATCATTCCACATCTTGGATATTCAATCCCGTTCCGACCCCTGAAAATTGGTTTTTGTCAAAATCGGAATACTTTACTTTATCTATGCTTGTCCTTGTTGAATTTTTTTTAGATTTTATAATTGTGATTGTGTTGGAAGTGAGCATCGGTATATTCCTCGCATGGAACATTTTGATACCAATTCGACACTTAAATATTAGTATGTCGAGATTGGAAGAGCTTACTTTTTCTATGTTTTCTTCGCTGATATTTGTACCAAATTACAGATTTGTGGCCTTATTGGAAGTGTAAACTCGTTTGGAACGTTTAAACCTCTTTCGACCCTTTAAAACTAGTTATTCGTTATTGGAACAGCTTACGGTATTGATACATTTATCAAATTGCAGAGTTGCGACTTTTTAGAAATGGGAAATTGTGCGTCTTCTCCAATCGAACGTTTTGACCCTTTAAAATGAGTTAATCGACATCGAAATAACTTACTTTATCCATGCTTTACCTTGCAAACAAATTTCAGAGATGTGACTCGATTGAAAGTGGGACTTTGGGTTGTTTGGTTGTTTTCAGATTATCTGGCGCCGTCAGCAACACGAATGCTATAATGCGCCGGAACATTCATCATTAGACAAGCCAACATACATTTACAAACACCCATGCCTAACACAGGACTCGAACCCGCAACCTAGTGGGACTTTGGGATAATCCTCATTTGAAGCTTTTCGACTCCTTAAACTTAATCAATCAAGATCGGAATTGTGTACTTTATCTATGCTTCCTTTTGAAATAAAATTTCGGAGTTGTGGCTATATTGAAAGTGGGACATTGGGATATTAGTCGTTTGGATTGTTTCGACCCCTTTTTATCCTTTAAAATTAATCATCCGAGATCGCAATAGTTTACTTTTTCCATTCTTGTTCTCGTTGACTTTTCTACCAAATTTCAGAGGTGTGACTATTGGAAGTGGGGCATTGGGATATTCCTCGTTTGGAACGTTTCGACTTTTATTACGACCCTTAATAATTGGTTAATCCACATCGGTAATGTCTACTTTTTCTATGCTTGCCTTTATTGACATTATTTGTTCCAAATATCAGAGCAGTGGCTAGATTCAAAGTGGATCATTTGAAGATTCTTCATTTGGAAAGTTTGACCCTTTTTCGACCCCTAAAGTTGATTAATCGACATCAGAGTAGCATGTTTTTTCTATTTTTGTTTTTGTTGACATTTGCGCCAAATATCAGAGTTGTTACTATACATTGGAAGTGGTACATTTGAATATCCCTCGTTTGGAACGTTTGACCCCTTTTCGAACTCTTAAAGTTGGTTAATCGAGATCGGACTTTCTAACTTTTTCTAAGTTTGTCATTGCTGACATTCGTCCCAGTTTTCAAAGTTGTAAGCATATAGGAAGTCGGAGAATTGGTGATGAGTGAGGGCTTCCGTTGAAGATTTCTCCAGGATAGTCCATTTCTCAATCTGGTCTGCCTGTCCCTCACTCCGATTACTTTAAAATCCAACAGAATCGAGCCCTCGTCTTTTATATAGAGAGATGGATTAATTTTTTCAGCAATTTTGCAACAGCATTTTTTCCCTGTCTGTTATAGCTAATGAAATAAAACCTTCAATACAGGACAAATTGAATCACATAGATTCAGGGTATATGTACACTTACTTAAAAAATATAGTTTGCCTTAAAGTCTAGTTATGTAAAAAAGCTGGCATAGTGTGAAATAGATTTAAAGCAGGTGTGGTTTAATGAAAACTCAGCATTAGTTTTTATATGAACTAATCCATTGACAACGATTTTTGTAAAATTATATTGTCCAAGGTTGCGCTTCATTTTATATCTAAAATGTACCTTTATTGTCTACACACAAATAATTTATTAAATAATAGTTGAAATTTTAAAAGAATACATTTAAAAAAATATTTATTTTCTAATGCAAGCTTAAAATGAATTTTGTCTTTTTAATTCTCATAGGTTATTTGATTTCTTATTTTTGAAACGTCACATATTTATTTTTATAATAGTAATATTTTAGAGAGAAGAATAATAAGTTTTGACAATGCTTTTAAGATATTCACCATCTTTCTTTTTAACAATAGATTGTTTAAAACCATGATACTTTTCCATACATTAAAGTCTTTTAATGAATGCCATTCTCAATTACTTCAAAAAGTAGAATTAGTATTCTTTATTTTTTTATTAATGTTTCAATATAAGCATTCTGTCTCACATAAAAAGTTGTCAAAATGTTTTTTCCAATAAACGTTTCTAATCACAAATTCAATTCCCATGCTTTATTTTCTTTCTGTTTGCTCACGTCACGTATCACTAGTAATTTCGCTTTATTTTTTGAATTTATATGCATTATTTTATAAGATGCTTAAAAAAATTATTTGATGGTACGATCATTAATCAACCAATGTATAAACTTTTTATTTGAAAAGAAGGGATTTTTTTCCATTCCGGACACCCTCTTCGATATTGTATGGTACAATTAAGGATAAAAACAATTACCCTATTATTATCCATGGTAAGAAGAAATTGTATCGTTTGAATCTTATACTTTAATACGCTATTGAGAAAACCACATATTGGAAGAGCTAATATTTTATATTAATTTTACAAAAAGTAACTTCTCAGCACAATACACTTGAACAGTTTTTAAAACTGATTTTTTTTTTTTTTTTAAATTTGACCAATAATTTTTATATTACTTTATTTTCGCATACTGAATTAAAATGTACAGTAAAGTGGTCCGAATATAATAATATATTTAAATTCCTGACGAAAATATAATCTGAAATTTTCAGAGGAAAAAATTATGGTCATTTTCAACTTTCCAAAATCTTACACAATAGTTAAAGTTGTTTTCTATCTCAATTTAGTGAATTAAATAATGTTTATTAAATATAAAACATAAAGACATTTATGTAATTTAAATGTGCATTACATGTTGTATTTTTTCTGATATCAGTCTGTAAGCAGAAAATTTATGTATGATTATTTAAAAATGAGCAGGGAGATCAGAAACATAATGACAAGCAAAAATCATGTGGTCGACTGCGTCACCCCCGACACACAAACACTCAATTGGGAGCTGCATATCGAGAGAATATACGGTCAGAGAAAATCGGTAGCAGTGCAATTTGGGTGCTTATACAGTCGATTTGTATCTGCTGGAAACAACTTCGAACATCTGCTTTGAAAGTTTCTTTGAAATAATTATGCTGTGTAACCTCTACCTTGCGTAATAAATTAACATTATGGGATATCTTGCGTCTTCATGTCTATGTGTTAATAGGTTCTGAGTCTCTATAGCGCTTGCATTTTATTCTTGTGTCTTGTCGTAATCCTGACTTTCATTCTTATTGTTTAAATGTGATTCTGAATCACCTGGTATTTATTATTTATTTATTATTAGTATTTATTATTTTTTATTATTTATTGATGGAAATAGTTTCATACACCAAATGAAATATGTATTGTTTTACAAAATAAGATTCTAAACTTAAAAAAATTAATGTTAATATAAATCTGTACCTTCCTACAATCATTTTGAAGAAAGTAGAGTTATGCAGCATTTATTAGGTATAAACTGAGTTTTTTCTGAACATTTTATTTTTCATTTCCATATCATTTCCAACTGAAGCTTTGGAAATACGAGGTTTGATAAATTTAAAAGAAATCTGATCTTTGATCGTTGAATGATTTTTAAGGTTGTTTACACCAACTTGAAATATTCGTTGTATTATTTTTTTCAATGTTTATTCTTTTTTGGTCGTATTCTTTCAAAATGTGACTTTATTTTGTTAAAAAGATCACAATATTTTATGTTATATAATATACTTCAAAAGAGAGATTTAAAAAAAAGAAAGGCCTTTTGAAATATTACATTCAAAGAACATATTTGTATTGTATTTTTTTTTTTTTTTTTTTTTTTTTTTTTTTTAGTTTTAATGAAATCCTCCTTCCATTTTACCCCTTTTAAATTCTTAGAATTCGTACGATTTATGTTTAGCTTAAGTTTAAAATATAGATTCTTATGTTAGATTTTGAGAAAATGCAATAGGTGTTAAGGCACTATTTGGAAAGTTTTTGATGGAAAATCCCAATTATTCCATTTGGTTTTTGACACCTTTTGCCATTTTGGAATAATTCAATTTTAATCATTAAATCTGTCCCATTTTGTGTTGACTACTTAAGGCATTGCTTGATTAAAAAACACTAACTTGAGGAATATGTAATAATTTTAATTACAGCTTTCAACATAAGTCACTTATTTTGTTTTATTGTTTTACTGAAATATGGCACTATTTATGCTCTTAATTATGGCACTATTTATGCTCTTAATTACTTTATTTCATAATTGTTTTTCAAAAAATAACACAACTTTTTCATACCGAAAAAAATACGAATTTTAAACACTTCCAACTTCCACACAAACCAACTTTTTTTTTTCCTTAAAAAAAACTAAGTTTTACGTTTTTCCAAGTTTCTCCCCCATCATCTTTTTCCAATAATAAAAACTCCAAAGTGTATGGCTAAAAAATTACGTGAGCAAAAACCCGCTCAATCATATATAAATATATATAAGCACTTTCAACATCATCCGCTCTCCTAAATGATCTACAGTAGCCGCTTTGATTGTCTGACTTTAGTCGTATGCCGTCAGATGGCGCTCCTAGTTATGAGAGAAATGGAAAACTTTTCATGGACCTTGGAGGCAGTAATTTTGGAGCCCGAGTTATAAATCACAGGCCCCTCTATTGAATCAGGCAAAAGACATTTTTGTTCGGCAGACAGCCATCATCACTCAAAGTGGCTTTTCAAAGGAAAAGACGACCTACACTTTTGTACGCCTAATTTTCCTGTCTGCTGTCCCTATTGTATGCCACTGCAGAACCGCCACTTTCACGCATTGTTTTAAGGATTCAAAAGACTTCGGGTAGAATTTATATGGCATTCAAGCGGCAAACTAAATAAACATTCAACTCCTGAATGTATTGAATGGGCGATCCATCATTTATTCTTAGTCTTATTCTTGTCCTGAAGATGCGTGGAGTCGGCCATCCTTTTCCGTTGGGAAACGGAGAGTGCTTTTCGAAATCGGACATCCATTAGCGATTGTGCAATGGTAATTTTCGCGCTAATGGATAACCTCATAAGATAATTTGCTGTATTGATAAAATAGTTTTATATTACGGAACTATTACTAATCACGATACTATCTTATTACAATGTTTTATTGGGTCTCATTTATTTTGTTGTGATATGGCCAAACTGAGAAGCCGACCATTTAAATTATTTTGAACAAGAATATAGGCTTAAATAAGAAATGTTAAAGTACTTTTTCTAAACTGTTGATGTCTAATCTGGTTTCCGTAACAAAACGTTTAAAAATCAAGAATAAGTAACGTGTATTGCACCCGTTTAACAATATTGTCAAACAGGCGCAATACTAATCAATACCGTTACTTATTTTTGTTATTTAAACATTTTATAATGGAAACTAAATTAGCCACCAAGAGTTTAGAAAAAAGACTTTAGGGTGGAAAATTATGATGACAAATATTTACTCGATCTCTTCCGATAGCTTTTCTACAGTGTTTTGCATAATAATAGAACTTTATTCTTATAACATAGTAGATATAAACTAAATGAATCGATTATACAACAAGCTTTTAGCTATGAACATCCTGATAGTTTTTGCTTTAGTCGAGGAAAGCGTATAAATTTAAATGCATTATGCATTTTGATGAAAAGTTTATTTCTAATGGCATAAAAGCTTCTGTTTTAACTTGATAAATTTAAAAATGATAGGATTCAATTTCTGAATGTTTACAAAAATTGAATTTTCTTTGGCGTTAATTTCTAAGTATTTCTTCGTTACTAATTGGTGATTATTGTGTTGAATACAATTTTTAACTTTTTAAAATGTCGTCCTAAATACCATTTTTTATGCACAAATAAAGTTTGTTCTATTGCAACTTGTTTGATTGCAATGAATTTTTATCAAAGTGTTAATAAATAAAACGAAAAAAATACAGTAAAAATTACAATATACATTATAAATATTAAAGTATAATTTTCGAAAGAAAATGTGGGATTTAATTTCAAAGTACTTAATCATTTAATCTTGATTTTAAATTACGTCTATAAAAAAAAAACACAAAAAAAAACTCAAGTGTCCCTATTTTAGAATAAATTTAGCAAAGAGATGAAAGCAATCTCGTATAAAGATTAATGAAAAAGTAGAAGTAAATTGTAATTTTATATTATCTTCTAACTTCTGAAGCTATGAATGGGAGAATATATATATTTTCTGAAATGAAACGTCTTTCCTGAATTCGCCTGAAAAGACAATTCTTAAGATTTATTGGTTTTCTGAAAATCGTAATACAGAGAATGCAAACCTTTTATGGAAATACAATATTTTCGATGATAACTGTTCCCCGCAATACAATTTCATTTTACATATTATTACGGAAAATTCATGGTCTAGGGACGCGTTTCAGGAACTCCTGAAAATCGGAAAATGTTCGAGAACTCAAATGGATTCCATTCGACAGTCTGGCAATTATTTGTAGAAGTACGAATTTTTAAATTTACAATTTTCGTGAATGATGATATATATAATTGCGTAAGAAACTTTTAAAAAGTTATTAATGAAAAAAAAAAATCAGGGGAAAGAGACAGAGATGGGAGCTTTTAAAATTAAACTGAAGAAGCCGAATTTTGGGTGTTGAGTTCAGTTGTATTTAGTGTATTTAGCATACATTTTACTGCACATTACAAATTTTAAATTAGGGGTTAGTTTACCATATCGATAAAGCTTATTTATTCATACAATTGGTAGTATTTTGAATTAATGGCATAATAAAACATTTTTTGGTTTATGACCATAAAATTTAATCCCATTTGGATTAATTTTACAACAAATACAGGTTTAAAAAGTTTTCTGGACCAATATCAGTTGCTACAAAATGTTTCTTGAAAATTTGTTATTACCTTTTGAACATTGTAAATTATGATAATCACCTTTTTAGTTATTGTTTTCAATTACTCATTTGTTAACAAAGGGTGATGAAAGTATAGTTTTCAGTCCCAAAAAATTTCGATTTTTTTTTTTTTTTTTTGGCATTTTTTCACTTCATGGAACATTCTGATTTCAAAAAAGTGGTATAGAAAAAAATGTCTGTCTGTGTGTCTATGTTTACTTGTCTCCACCTCTGAAATTCCACTAGAAATGCGATGAAAGCTTAAAAAGTTGAAAAAAAAAGAGTGCATTTATTACATAGTTCTCTACCCTTGAGCATCGCCCATCAACGATTGATTTTCTTCTGTTTCATTCATAAAAAAGAACAATATAATAGTTATCAACATCGTGTTTTTTTTTTTGGCTCATGTAAAAATTATTGCCAAAAATATTACCAAACTGGCGATTTCTATTTAAATGAGTGAAAATATGAAAACGGTAAGTAATATTTTCTCAAATGTAATGCAGTGACCAATATTATACTGCAATCAAAAGTTTTATGATGTTCCACACTCCTAGTTAGCATGCCAAAACGCAAGAAAGCAATAGAAATCAAACCAGACGTTTGAAAATCCATAAAACAGCCAGAATACCAGAGAATATGTAAATTGATTCCCATGTGATGTATAAATGAATACAAAAGCAAATTAGAGACGCATACTTCAATATGAATACCTGTGGAAAATTTGCTTTACAGATATTAAAATTCTATCCGCAGTTTATGGATGAACTTGCTTTGTATTTTCCAATACTAATGTTTTTTATTAAAACTTTTAAATGTCAAAGAACTGTGTGTGTTGAAAATATGATTCTACAAAATATTATGTTTATACTCATACATTTAAAATACTAATGGTGTTTTCTTTGCTTAATCAGGTAAGTCAAGTTAATAACTTTGAATGGCATCATGTTTTTACACCAAATAATTTTAAAGCTTGAAAAAAAAAAACATTTCTTGCTGCACATTTAGAAAGTACGATATTTTACTAGTATGGCTTGTCGCCAAAGCAAAATGAGAAAAACAGAGAAGAAAATAAATGTTCCTATAAAACACAAGAATGTTATAAATCTATCAAGTAGAATGCAATTTTGTAAGCAAGAATTTTCCGGTTCAATGTACTTCTGTACCACTATAATATATATAATTATATAAAAGAGATCAGTTAAAATTTACTTGATGTGCATCCACTAGTACATAGAAATATTTGGTTTAATTAAGTTGCCTATTTATAAAATAGGGTAGGTCCATTTTTCTTACAAAGATAAGTATTGCAATCACTGAATCAAGCAGATGGATTCACAATCAAATTTGTGAACATCAGGTACGATAGGAGAGTGTTTTCATTTTTATTATAAGTTGAAAGGTATAAGCAGTTTCTAAAAAAAATATATGCCGAAGAGTCCTATATAATACAGGTAAAATAGGATATAAAAAATAAAAATATTGTTTCGTTGATAAAACAGCAAAAACGTTTCATTTATCATGAAGATGAATAATCAAAAGAGTCTAGTTTAATATCTAGCAAAAAAGGGTGTTTTTGTGGGAGTGCGGATTGGTGGGGGGGGGGGGGGGGAGGAGGAAGAGTTAGTTTTTTTTTATAAATGAAAAATTAATTTTGGAGCAATATAGACATGTGAAGTATGTTTTACATCATTTTTTTAATGCTAAATTGAATTAAAACTAGGGGTGTGGAACATCGCACAACTTTCAATTACTCTCTAATAGTGATGTCGATTTGTGCCATTTGCCATTTTTATATTTTCATCATTTGGTCAGACTTTTTATCATAATTTCTGTAAGGGTTTTAAAATATATATATATATATTAAATAGATTTTTTTGGGAGGATATACTTTTCAATAATTCTTATATTATCCTTTAAGTGAAACTGAGGAGAGGAGAAAAAATGATCGTTGATGAGGTATGCTCAAGGAGATAGAACTCTGTGTTAAAGGCATTAGTTTTTTAACTTTTTACCCCATTAAAGCATTTTTACGGGAATTTCGAAGCCCTACGCCTCAATTATTTCTCTCTTACGCCTCAAAAAACACTCTTCTATGCTAGATATTTTTATAGACTCTTTTGTCACTTTATTCTCGTGACAAATAAAACGTTTCTTCCAAGTTTCATGAATGCCGGATCAATTTTTTATTTTTTTAAGTCGTATTTTGCCTTTCCTCTCTTTTTACATGTGTTTTCGTTTATAAAAAGGACTGTAAATTTTTCTTGATTGGTTATATCATTTTGCCTTTTTTTTTATTCGATTCAGCCTCAAAAATACTCTAAACACATGTCTATATTGTTCCAAAATTAAATTTTCATTTATAAAATCTCCTAATCTTTCCTCAAACCTACATTCCTAAAAAACCCTTCTTTGCTAGATGTTTTTATCAACTTTTGATTATTCATCTTTCTATGAATAGTATTTCTAAACCGACATCAGATTAGGCTAAAAATTTTTAAAAGCATATTTAAAATTCAAGGGATATTTTACTAACAAAATTGTCTTCTTTCAAATTATTATTAGTTTCTTCAAATTTGAGTTTTTAGTTAAGATAAAAAACAAAACAAAATTATGTATGCTTATGTGATTAAAATGAAACTGTAAAAGTAGAGGATGTTATCACAACTTTTCCGTCATAGCGAAAAATGTTCTACGATCAATTCTTCCAGAATAGAAAGTAAAATTTTCTAACTGAGAATTTTTTTTAATAGCAAGACTATTGTCACAAAAATCTGTTCTTTTGGTAAACTTACTTTTACTCGTTGCAAAATAATGAAAACGACACACAAATCTTTACAGTAATATTCCCACTTAATTTTTTCATTCACTTGTTTACCAATATTTGACTTATTTCAGTTGGGTTCTACACACATTTTTATGTGGTAATATGTTCATGTCTTAAATATACATCATAAAAAAATCAGTCGGCAAATTATCATCCGGCGCAAATACTAAATCATCCATAATGCCAAACGTAGGATCATAAATGGCGCCAGGAATGGTCTGCAAACGACAAAATCTCCCCATATTATGCAACAAGCGGTCATCGATCGGCAGATCCACCCCATCGAACACCACAAATAAATCAAATCGAATGTCCGTCCCCCACCAGCAAACGATTTGATTGTAGCTAGGTTTGTATAAATCACCGCAGTGGTGGTGGAACATTCGGCATCTTCACGTTTCGCTCCATTTATTCTGACCTTCCAGAACGTTTGCGCAAGGTCTGTCTGTCCCAGATCTACGTCGGCAGGCACACCTTCTTTTCCTAGAATCGGGAGCGGCTCCCGAAAACGGGAGTTATCTCAGTCTTGGAATCGCGCTTGAAATAAATTGTCCGTCTTGGTATCGTTTGATATTGGATGATTGGTTAGTTCTTCTGAAAGGATTGATAAATTGAGACAGATAAGGTACAGGGACAAAGAAAGGGCTGGCCATTTACAATTACAATTCAGGATATTCTAGGATGTTCTTTGAGAAAGGACATCTGTCAAAGTTTTTGCTGATACTTTAAAATTAATCCATTAAAGATGACTTCGAAATGGATAAACTTAAACTTTTACCTTGTTTATTTAGATCATTTAAGGTATAGTTTGAATTTTTAAGATTTGTTGGATAATTATTTTTATGACTTTTAAAAAACACTAAGGGGAATCACAATCGCAATTTATTAGTAAAAAAGAAGAAAAAAAAAAAAAATTCAATTGGAAAGTTTTCTTTCCAACCCTCGTTAATGGGTTAATAAATCGATACATTTTATTTTATTAATCTTTTATTTGAGTTGATGTTATACATTTAATTTTTATTGGAATTTTTTACCAAAGTAAGTTCATAAATATGTCATATTTTATAAGTAAATATTTAGTCTTTTCGTAAAAACGAAATTTTGTAGATAACTCTTACTAGTTTTGCATATAATTCTTGATGGATTAAAATTTTCAGGTTAATCGGAATTGTTATCCTTCTTAACGTGCTAATTATCCCTATTAACTTAACATAATGGCAGTTACATGTACATGTAACTGCCGTGCATTAAATATATGTGGATGTCAATTATTTGACAGCAGCTTGCATATATAATTTTCATGTTCCACACATTATGTTTTGTTTTCATTTTTGAAATGGATAGCATTCGAAATAACTCTTGATGGGAAAACTACAAATACCGCATTTGTTCGAAATGGGCTTGCTTCTAATTTTACAATTTTTCCAAACTAGTGCTAATGTTCACTTTTTGTAAGCTATTTCTCTAGGCAGTCTGTGTATTGATAAAACAAGGCAAGCTGAACATGAGCTGAGCAAGCTGATAAATACCCATTTTTATATATATCCTAACGAAAAATATACCCTGCATTTTGTTTACACAATCAAAACGTTTCCATTCAGTTTTGACTATATAATTTGTTGTTAATGCTATTCCGTTCAAAACAACTAAACCCGTATTTTTAAAAATATTTTTTCATTCTTATTTATTTTTCAAACAAATTTAAAGAAATTAACTGGTTAGTAGTAGAATCTAGGGATTGAGAAATTTTGTGAAGATGAAAAAGGTAGTAGTCTCAAGCACAAATCATAGTATGTCGGCTATTAAATCAGGATAAATGATGTTTGCTTATGAAAAAGTTTTATACTATTTTACGTTTGGACAGAAATTTAAATTTCTGTAATTAGGAGTTAATAATTTAAGTAAGCGTTACGTGTAAAATAAAGCTGAATAGAATCGAATAAATGAATAAAGAAGATAGTTAATCCAAGTTCTAGAAAATTTCAACTGACAAAAAGTATTAAAGTACATACTTTCTACTTAAAATGCACATTAGTTTCTTCCTTGTGTGCATGTGCAGGTCTATTACTGCATGAAATCCAATACATTTTCACGTACGAGATATTCGCCCAAATTTTTTAAATAGGGCTAAATGAGACACTAAGAATAAATTTTAAAATTGTGTAGTTCAGGCGCAAAATTATATTGTTTATTGAATACTTTCTTAGTTATTTATAATTAGTTAGTTTAAAATTACAGTTAGGAAATATATAATAAATGCAAAAAAAACAAACTGGAAATGGAATATTTTTTAATTATAGTAACTTTGTCAGCAGGTGACTACTATAACCAACGCCAAAATATGAGAATTTTTCTATCAATGTTATGGTAAAAGCCTAGAAATTGACGAATATAACCCCAAAACTCTCGTCCCAACAAGGTTTGAAAGTCAAAAACATTAGCAGTGCAAATAAGAAAGGCAAACTGAAACATAATACAATTCAAACTGATGGAAACTAATAGAAACCCGAACTTACCCCATTTTAAAATGGCTAAATGTTGAATGTCTATTGACTACTTGTCCTAAAAACGAGCAAACTTAATATCATCCGTCAATTCTCAGCTCTATCTGTTGCTCCAAAATACTATCTTCAATCAATTTCTCAAATATTAAAAAAAAAAAAAAAATATTCTGAAGTAATTCTTAGTCAAATTAATCTGAAAATTGTTACAGCCTTGTTTGAAATCCCTCAAATTATTACAAATCCTTTTTATTCTGTTAAATTGATGAAATAAAATATTATGAAAAATCTTTTTATTCAAATTGCTATGGAAGTTGGTGAAAGAAATTAACTCAAATTTAAATTTGAGTCTTTTATCATAAACTCCAGTGAAAATAGTATTATTATTAGTAACAGTTTTTATATCAAGATAATTGGTAGCATTGGAATTAGAATTTGTCAATTTAAGAGTCAAACCACTTGGATAAATAGTCTTTAAAATTTCAAGGTTATAAAAATCAAGCAAAATTAAGTCCTCAATGTATTTGAAAGCTGTAATTCTGTAATTTTCAGAAATATTTGTTCATAGAAATATAGGTATAAGCCAGAGTTCGCCACTATCTTTTGAAGGCGGGCCGTATGTCTTAAGTTGGAGCCTTTCGCTGGCCAGATTCACCAAAATATGTATTTTTAACTATTATCGATTTAACAATATATAGCATTTCTGAAAACTGGAAAAAAATATTAATTTTTTTTTATCTCAATAACATTACAATTGATTATTTTCTTTTTTTCTTTTCAAATAAATATGAAGGAAAAAAAATAAGTGAATCTTTTGTTTTAACGTGACAAAGCAACTTGACTTAACTTTTAATAAAAGTATTTAAACTGTTCTTCCAGATTACTCAGTTTTAGTCGATATCAATTAGGAGACAATGGCGATCGAAATTGTTCAGTTTATTTTATGGTAGAGTCGATATCTTTCTGAGTATTTGTTGCAGCCAATCTCAATAAATTGTTGGAACGAGATTCAGTTAAGTTATTCTTGTATTTATACTTGATGAAAATCACCTTTTGAAAGTTTCTTCACATAGTTTCTTTTGGCACGTAGCACGGTTCTACATAGTTTACACATATTATTTCGGAAAACTGCAATAATGTAAAAAAGCCCATATCGTAAAAATATTTTTTTTTTTAATCTTCTGTGGTGCCGGTGGGCCGCAGTAAAATCTGTCGCGGGCCAAATCCGGCCCGTGGGCCGCGTAGTGGCTAATGCTGGTATAAGCAAATGAGAAAGTCTATCCCATAGGAATACCTCTGATTGTTTGATTATAGTAGTCACCCCTTGACGAAGCTACTATAATAGGGAAATATGCATTTTCCAGTTTTTTTCCCCCATTTATTATATATTTTCTTACTATAATTTCAAATAACTACTAATCTATCATGTAGCTTTGGCACCGATAACTTATTCGGTTGATTTTAATCTAAATTTGTTTAACATAGGTCATGTTTTGTTTTTTCACATCGAATTTAGGTTAACTTTTCATGTTGGTTAATTTAAGTTATTAGAAGTCGGAATCAGTTATTAGTTATTTCATGGAATTTATACTGGCGGTGCTTTTGGGTTATTTGAGCATCCATAATTTAACTGATGAATGTATTTCAGAGACTTTTAACTTTTTCCTCTGGTAGAAATATTTTACGAAAAAAAGAATGTCACCCTGTCTCAAATTTGAATATTATGTTTCATCACTTTTTTTTTTTTTCAGCTTACTAAAATCAAACTTTACCGTCAGTATGTAATTTTGTTTGCATAATGCCTCTTTCATTTGCTAACTTATTATGTAAGAATTTTGAATGCTATTGATTATAGAAAACTAGAAAACTCATGCTTTTATATTTGAATATAGGTTGCTTTTTTTTTTTTTTTTTTTTTTTTTTTTTGATTAATCAATCTTTTCAGAAGGATCTTCATAATTTTTGGAAATGTACATGCAGCTGTTTTAAAACCCCTTATGGCGACTGACTTATTGTCTCGCAATGTCTCATAACCTGCTCGTGAATCGTTTGAAAACCTTACCATATGGAATAGAAAACTGTTTCTATAAAAGCGAGTGATTATATGTAAGCATCAAGGCATTTAGCCAAATGAATTTTTTTAAATTTAGAAATTGGGTTTTAAGTCCACGTGATATCTGAAGAAATACGTGTGGATTTTATATTTAAATACGAATGCATTTTTTTGGCATTTTGGCATTTTTTTTTTAATTTTTTTTTTTTTTTTAAATTTTTTTTTAGAAAACTTTTGATACTTTTTAATTCGACCTTATTGTCCTTCTCTAAAATGTTTTAGAAACCATAAGAATCTTTTTGAAAATATTCTTTCCACACCTATTGTACCTAAATATTTAAAAATTTCTTCAAAAGTAAATATAAGTACTTAAATACAATGTCACACACTAAGCTAATATACTTATATTCAGTTTTTCATTGTTTTTATTCATGAAATTTCAAAAGCACTGAAGTTCTTTATGAAGAGTTGTGGGGGCATAAAATCTTTCCAGAAATCAAGATTAACCTCTTCGACGAAAGTGCGAGAATCGTGAAAAAGGGAAAAAATTAGTTTTGCTTTGGAATGTGATAAATAAGAAAAGATAAGGATTCCTTTGTACTAGAGATGTAGGAGAAAGACAACCCTCAATGTGGAATGAAGCTACTTATAAAGGAAAAATATTGAAGCAACATTTATTCATTGGCCCTGGATAAAATTTGTTCGAGTGAAATAAGATTTTGGCCAGGTTGGTGAACAAACAATACAGATCAACTTCGCATGTAGAGTCAGCTGTTTTACATAAGTTAATTATTTCAAAGGCTAGGAGGATTTAGATTTGACAGTTATCTCAAAAAATAAAAGTAATCAATGATCAGTAAAGAAAGCATCTTGTAAGATATTTGTACTCCAATGAAAGAAACCAGTTTTTTTTTTTTAAACGGAAATTTGAGTATTTTAAATTAAAATATTAAAACACTTTGATATTCACTGTTTTATTTTATTTTATTCGATGTGAATTTATAAAATACATTTTTTCTATACTATTAGTTGTATACCAGAATTTTTTTAACTAATGTTATAAGCATTATTTCTTATGGTTAAAACAACTAATCTGAATTTTGAAACTGTTATCTTAAAACACTTTCATGTAAATGAGAAAGGTCATACGGTTTAAGTTTTATATACTGTCGAAAGGTATATAGAAATAATATGGTAATTTAAAAATAATTGTATTCTGTGAATCTCCAATCCTTTAACTTAATTTATCTTGTATGTTAAATATCAACAAATAAACAAAAATAAAGAAAATTTAAATTAATAGTGAACTCGAAGATTGTTTTACATTTGAACTTGCGCTTTTAAATTAAGAACAAGCTAAATACCCTTGCTTTATTAAATTTTATTATGTGCATTTTAGCTATCAAAAGACAGACATTGATTTCATTTTTAGTACGTTTGACCACATTTCAACAATTTAAAATTAGTTAATGAGAACGTAATAGCTGACTTTTTCAATGCTTGCCCTTGCTGAAATTTCTGCCAAATTTCAGAAATATGACTATTTCTGAATATTGCTATTTTGGATCGTTTCGACATCTTTTGAATTAATTTAGCCATATCGGAATGGTTTACTTTATTCGCGCTTTCCCTCAGTAACAAATCTCAAGAGTTGTGACTACATTGAAAGTAATTAATCCCAGTTTGGAAAGTTTCTATCCTTTTTCAACCTTTTAAAATGTGTTAATCAACATCAGAATAGTTGGCTCGCCCTTGTTGACATTTGTAAAACAATATCAGAGATGCGACTATATATTTGGAAATGGAACAATGAGTGATTCTTGTTTTTTTTTTTTTTTTTTTTTTTAACAACTCGAGCCCTTTTCGACAGTTTAGTTCGATATATTAGTTAATTGATATCGGAATAACTTACTTTTTCCATGCTCGCTCTTGTTGACATTTGTACTGAACATCACAGCTTTGACTACATTGGAGGAGGAACTTTTGAATATCGCTTGCTTTGAGGGTTTGACCCTTTTTGACTCCTTAAAGTTGGTTATTCGAGATCTTATATAGTTTACTTTTTCTATGTTTGTATTTGTTAATATTTGCACTAATTTTCAGAAATGTGATTGTATGGAAAATGACTGAATTAGTGATGATTGAGGGCTTTTCCTTTTAAATATTGAGATTGTATTAGTTGTTTAATCACATTCTTCATGGGCTCCGATACTCCCTGCGGTATAGTACAGAGCTCATAACCGGAGGGATGTGGGTTCTTTTTTCATAACTCTATTATTTCAAAAAAGTTTGTTTTGCAATTATTACGCTGTTATCGAGTTTTTACAAGAATTCCTGGGGGGGGGGGGTATTTAGAATACTTGAAAAGACAATACCTCAGTGAATTTTATTTAAATCTCTAGAGCCGCATTTATGCTGAAAAATTATTATCATTGTAGTTATTGGACTCGGAATGTTCCAAAATGTGTAGAAATACAAATATATATATATATATATATATATATACATATACATACATGATACTTTTTTATAGGGTATATTTTATGGGGATTGAAAGTATTGGTAATACATAAAAACCTAAAAAAGTCATCGCTTGTCAGTACACAGGTCACAAAATGTCGAATAGCACGTAAAGCGTAAATTTTGCGAAACGCATCCAGAAACCGACCACAACCACCTCAAAACCAAATGTTTCAAAAGATACTTAAATGCACGCACTTCCCAAAGCACGTCATTTAAAAATATTGCTCCCGTCAACCAAAAACTATCTTGGCCGATCATGCAGCGGAAGTTCACTTCAGACCTGTCGGCCTCGCCATTATGTCAACGAAGGAAAGATTTTATCTCGCGCGAGAATGCACTTTAAAGTTTCCGGAAAACATATCAAAGTGTGATACCTCTTTCCCAAAAATTCCTCGTGGGAAAAAAAACATCCTACTGCAGTCTGACAGTTAGCAACGCCTATTACTCCTTTTCCAACTTGGGAACTTCGTTGGAAGAATTTATAGCCAATTTCCTGCGTCGCTACGCTCCTGGGCTTTGAACGCCTTTACGCAAAGTTTTTCAGGTGGAAATCTGTGTGTCCATTAAAAAAAAATACACATATTGACTATGTACCAATGAGGGTACTTTAGTAGATTTTTGTGTGCCGAGAAACAGCTTATTTAGTTTGGAAATTGAGAAGGATAATTGAAAAAGTCGCAAACGTAACTTTGTAAGAAAGACACAAAGCTTGTTTTTACCCCATATATTCTTAACTTATAATGGTATTTTTAAGAGAAGTTTACTGAAATTGATTTTTATAGAAATTGCTGTGTTTAATTTGTTGTTTCGAATGTATTTGTTAATAACTAGTTTTGATAGTAGTCTATTAGACTGAAAAATATACTTAATTATATTTAATTTCGTTTTTTTTTATTATCTAATAAAAAATATATGGGCATTTATATTAAAAAGCGCAGATGATATATTTACTGCAGTAAAATTGTTTACATATGTATTGTATGCATACATAATGATTTGGTTAATCGTACTTAAATATATGCGAATGATTGAAATTTGATTGCCTGATCCAAATTCAAAGTGCAGGGTTGTTTTTTCCCTTTTTCTATTACCATTTATTATTTCTAGAAAATATTACATTTCTAAAAGTAGAAATTGAACATAGCATAGTCCTTATCTTCATATCAAATCCAATGGAGAAATATCTAAAGCCATTTATTATTTATTTTTTATATATTGCATAGTAAATTTGCATAATATAGATCATTGTTAGAAAGTTTTTTTTTACCGACTGAATGATAAAATTGAAATCTATCTGATCACTTCAGTACTTTTATTTAATAAGACAAGAATAATAACAAGAATAAATATAATCAACTTATGGCTTTAACTTGAAGCTCGCTTAGAATCTGATTAATTCTATCTAGCTTTTACGCTCAACGTCCATTATGAATTAGTATATAGCAAGGACTAAACAGGTGATCGAGTATAGCTTAACATATATCCAGCACTTTTGTCACCACAACGTAAATACAATATCCCTAAAGCCGTACTAGTCATGATTTTGAGTTAACAATATTTTGTTTACGAATGCGATATTTTTCTGAGACTGTTACGAAGATGATTGAAAGGTCTCTAAGGACGCAGCTATTTTTCAATACCACTGATAAAGAATAACTGCATAATCTACGTTTATTTAATTTCTTTTCCAATGCCATTCATTCAAAGAGGCTCGTTTTATTTAGAGCACGATGCAACGGGCAAACGGAATGAAGACAAAAGACTATCGTATCTGGTGGAACCGTGGTGCTTTTGCTTGTCTCCATTAATTACTTCGTTCGACCGCAATTAGATAGGGGCTATCTAATCCATCACATGACAGCCCTTGTTGAAGTCTATCTTTTACTTACTCCCTGTTCGATCTCTTGGGGAAGATCAATGGGAGCATTAATTACATTCCACACTGACACGTTTTCTTCGGGTCTCGTTTCATCAAACCTAAATTGTTGGGATTATATATTTCGTGGTTGATTTTTATGAGTCGTTTGGTATTTTTATGGTCTTGATAGGAGGGTTATGCTACGTTCATCAGTGTGTTTTGATTATATGCATGATCCTGATTGCACAAATTAAGTTGTATAATGTTTCTGTAGTATTAGATAGAAATCTGGATGGTATGTTATGCGTTAGATGGATTATGCCTGCGAGTTTTTTTTTTTGCATATATTTATATTTTCAAATATTAAATCCGTGGTTTGGCTGGTATTTTAACTGATACCATTTATTATTAATAAGAAAGTTTTTAACATTTTTGCAAAACGCTTAATTTAAATTGGGCTTGGAAAATCCTCCCAAAGTTGAATAATTAGATAAATAGATTTTGAAAGGGTTAATATTTAATTCATCTGCAATGTAAGAATAATTAAGAAGAAGGAATTTCAATTTAAGAAGAAATAAATACAAACACTTATGGAGTGGGTGAAAATGAATGCCAATACAAATAAACTCATCAGTAAAATTATATATAAAGGGAAGAACGGAATAAACTACTGAGGAGGGGGGGGGAATGGTCAAATATTTCTAATGAGTTTATTTGCTTTTATATAGTCTAGTTTAATTTTTTAAAAATTGCTCAGAAATGGACACTAATTTTGTATTTGTCTTATACAAACTGTAAAAGTGAACTTTTTGACTTAGGACTTTTTATTTTTGTATAAAATGTTTTTAGGTAACTCTAAATGCAAAGTATATATTTTAAATATTTAGCTTTAATTTTGGACAGAATAAAATCCTAATTGACAAGAAAAATTGTTAACTAAACAATGAAACCTAATATTGCTTATTGTTTCAAGGTTCTGTACGTATGGCGACGCTGGACTAACTGCAAAACAAATATTGACGAAGCAAAATAACGGGGAAACTAAAATAATAACATAATTTTCAATTCCGAGTCAAATTATGAATCGTAATTAAATATACATTTGCTAAGTGCAAATAATTTCCATTGATAGCTACTTTTTAATAATTGAAAGTAAAGGAAAAATTAAATTTTTTTTATAAGATATAAAACATTTTATACGTAAAAATATATAACCTGAGATTAAAGTATTAATATCAATTACTAAAAGACAAAACATCGAATTTAAATTAATTTGTTATATCTCTTTAGTAAGAATTTTATTAATACATTTTATAATTTCATGTCAGAGTGAGAACAATTTGCAATTGTCAGCAGAGATCATTAAAAATATAATTTTTGACAAACTGTATTTACTTGAATATTAAATTTAATAAATTAAAAATCTACCAAGAATGATAATGAGAACAGAAACTCTATATTTACAAACCTCTAGTAGTTCATCAAAATGAGACACTTTTATTGCGATACTATAAGTATATTACAAAGTTTTGACGATGTTACCTATTTTTAAAGGCGTTGAATTAAATTTAAACCACACAAATCGTCAAAGATAGTTTTACTGCAAGTTTTATTCATCTTCAATGCAAATTAAATCAACTTCATTGCGAATTAAAAACTTTTTCAAATTCATTACTCCTTTTTACGATTTCACTTTATTCTTTCACATTTTTTTGAAAGAATTAGATTTGCACACACAAAAACACTTTCAGATAATTTAGTGTCGCCCGGAACTTAGTAAAGCAAAAATAAATGAAAAATCAAAAATAAAATTACGAATAAGTTAATGAGATATTTTAAATGAATGCTATGTCAAGAACACACTCGGCTACAAAATAAATATCAGGTATTTGCGTGTTTTAATGAGATACAAGCTTGGCTGTTGGTTATGTGTTTTCAGCGTGCAACTTCTTCCACTATAAATGGTTAATTATTCGATTAATTTGTAAAAAAATGTATGCTTCTGTTGCTAATTGAAAGATTCACATCCCCTCCTAATAACTCTAAGACTGATTACTTACATAAAGAACATTTTCAAATTTCTAATTTTAACCTCAACTCGTTGAAAAGGTATTTTTTTTTTTTTTAATTCATTTGTTAAATATGCTATTAACTACATCCACAAGTGAGAGAGAAACATTTTACTTGGTATAATGAATTATTCATAAAGTTCACATTGTAATGTTCCTTTTATAATTATTAAAGGGTACAGAGTGCTGGGATTAATATATGCTTTGTTTCTTAAACAATCTTTTATATATGTCAATTTTTTAATGTTGTGCTTTATATTTTGAAATGGAGGGCAATGTGTTTATGATTAAATAAATAACGGTATGTTATTTTAATTTTTCTTCATTGACATTATATTAAAAAACAACTTATAGAAACTCATCTTATTCGTCGAGCAGTTTATTATTCTTAAGAATAAACTAGTATCAAGTGGAACAAGTGGAGTATCAAATGGGGGGGGGGGGGTGCAAATTTAAAGCAAAACTGTTAAAATCTTCCCTTGTGATTGAAAATTCTTTCATTTTAAACCAGTTAATCAATATTTACTGAATTGCGAAAGGATAATTTAGTTGTAAGCCTTCCCGCACTAATTTAAAATTTATCATTCTTAAACCTCATTCACTCTACTATTAAATAAGAAATTGTGCAAGAATCAGTTAACATACCACCACATCTAGAATAATAACGGATCAAACGCATTAGATCATCCACGACGAACTTCTTTCCAGCAGCCCGCTCAGCCGACATCCCAGTGCGTTCGAATATTTTCTGTGTCTTCATTTCTAGATTTATTTATTCGATGACATGCACTTCACTGATTAACGTTCTTGTTATTAAGTTACATATAAATGTCTAATTTGAAATGGATAAAATATAAAACAAATATTTATAAAACTACACTTAGTAAAATTGTTTATTATTTCGCAGATGATAATCGAAAATATCACAATTAAATGTGTATGGAAGGTGAGGTCTAGAAGATGAGATTTAAGTTTCATTAAATTAAAAAAAAAGTTATTGATTTGGCCCTATATTCAAGTCGACTGTCTAAAGATTGGAAAATTATCATCTTATGTTATAATAAATGCCATTAGTCGATCGCTTACGCTTTCAATTTTAAACTACCCATGCAGCACAGCGGTATTAGCCAATGTCAGAAACAAGGGTTCTGGGAAGATTGACCAATCCATGCCAACATTTGATCACCGTTCCAAAATACACGAGATTTTTACAAAAATAAACTTGTTAAAATCATTACAAAACATATTTTTTACCTCTCCGTTCTTTCTTATAAAAATATATATTTCAATTTTAAAACTCTAAATCAACATTACAAAACTCCCAGTACATTTATCTTGCACTGGGCGAGACTAAAATCCGTAGCAACGGCTGGTCTTCAAAGGTCCACATCGGAATTGGCCAGTGATTAGCGATAATGGTCAGTGTATTTGTGCTACTAGGGTAATGTGCTGTGGTGCATATATTATCTTATGAGTAATTAAGTCAATAAAGACGTGTCCTTTTTGGCTGCACTAAGTTTTCACTAAAATTCCTGTTGATGCCAACTCTTTCGAACGTGCATTACAAAAATTCCCTATCGAAAAAACAATGGACCTTATGCAAGGTGTTATTCATAGTGTGGTTCCATTGTATAGATAAAAATTTGGGTAATGCTGTGATCAATCACTGTATATACTTTTAAAAACAATTACGAATTTCCACATTCCAATAGCTAATGACAATGCAAATGTGATTAGTTATTGAAATATTCAATTCTGGCGAACGTGACAGTTGACACTGACGTAGTCCTGCAAAAGATCCATAGTTTAGACTAATGGAATATATGGTAGTGATGCAAAAATCTTTGGAAGTGAAAAATTGTGCATTTGCAATAAAGCCAGCGCATGACGTCATATGCCTACTACCAAAAGCTTTACCGCTTCGTGAACTTCGAATTTTGCTTCAATATATGGAGCTTATATTTGGCAAGTCAGTCAATTGTTATACGCAAAAAATGCGAAATACGCATTTGTGATAGGATTAAATTTCAAAACGTTATTTTATTACCAATATAATAAGGAGTTACATTTATATTTACTTTTAAAAATTCTATTATAATAACAAGTATCTCATGACTTAGGCATGTTATTTACTAATAATATGAAAACCATATTTTTAAACTTAGTTTTAAAAGTTTTAATTAGGCGTAGAATTTAATGATAAAGAAATATAATACTCATTACTTAACTTTAAAACAAGTCACATCTTAATTACATGGAAACTGGATTTTCACATTTCACATTAGAAGTTTTAATTAGACTTTGCTTATGTAAACAACCACAGTATTAAACAAATTAAATGTAGTCTTGCCCATATATCTTTTTAATTAAAAGTTTTAAATCAACAGCATCGTTTTTTCTTAAAAGGTGTCTGAAGATATAAAAGCAGGCAATCATTAAGACTTCAGATGAAATCTGGCATATTTAACCCCTGCCATTTTAAAGGTACGAACAAAAATTAATAGCATGCATATTTTTCATAAGCATCATTTAATAATTAAACATCTATTACTATAGTTAAAGTACAACAGAAAGCATCGAGGACGCCTTCATTTGTTAGCATTAGTTCAAATGACGTAATAAGGCAGTAAAAGCGACTTTATGAGTCGAGTGGAATATCTTTGCTTAATTAAACCTACCGCTCCACCCTTTTCGCATAAAATACATGGTTGCAGACTTATTATACAGTAAAGGACTTATGAAACATGCTGGATATGCAAATGAGGGCTATCTGACAGTTTTAAAACCTTTAAAACTACCCGAGTATCTACCGTTCCCATCGTCATACTTTAACACCTCGTTATCTTATTCACCTTCTCCAACAAAGCAGGAATATTTTCGCGACATTATGCCTCGTCGAAATTACTTCTTACTCTCGTGGGTGTTCCTTGCCGAAGTTTAAAACTGCTTCCTAAGCAAATTTCGTTAGTGCAACCACCTCACCTTTGACTTCTTTGAGCTCGTGTAAATAAAGGACCAGAGGAGTGGTTTTTTTCTTTCTTTCTCTCTGCTTGCTTCTTACGTTATTAAAATCGTTGGTGGTAGCGGCGTTTTTATTCTCTGGTCTCTGTGGGAGTCTTCATATGCAAATTTCATTTGCGAAGAGTGTATTTTTAGACAGCTGAGGAATGTTTTTGTAGGGTAGAGCTCTGTTTAAAATCCCTGAATGTTTTTGTCTGAGAGTAGTGGATTAAGCAAAGGAAGGGTTTTAGGTCAATTCTATTACATTACAACTTTCACTATTGAATACAGTAATAATACTCAATGCCCGTATACGGTATGTGTTCTAAAAGAATATATTTATAGAAATAAAAATCGGAACCATAAAACAGTGACGACTGAGAAATGCTGCAAAATAACTAGCAAATATGAAGAGCAAAATGTAAAAATGGACCATGTCGCGTTTTCTGAAGTTTTCAGGGGAGTGAAAAGATGCAAGTGGTCTACAATAGTAGGATTTTGTAAAAATAATTTAATTATAATATCTATTGAGTATGTTGAATGAAGCCCTGAGGCAGCACTTATAATTTTACTTGCTTAATAATAGCTGCGAGTGAATTAAAATTGTTATGAATACGACCCTTTTTAACAAATGAACATCTTTTAGCTCCTGATTTCCTAATAAAAAATCTCAGGAAAGCTTCAAAAAGCAAATGTGCAGAATAAAACAAATTGTATTAAACTTTGTATACTATGCAAACTGTCTTATTATACAAGGATCAAAAGTATTTCTCTTCAGGATGCCTTTTTAAATTTATCGAAAAACATCGCAAATACAGCCAATTTGGAGGTTAAGTACTCGTTAAAAGACCTTCGAAGTTGGCTCTAATCGCGTGGATTTAATAACGTTTCAATTTTTTTTTCCAGAAAAAAATAGAAGCTATTTATTTATCTATAGATTTACGTTTGCGTGAATATGAAAAACAAGTATGCACGTGGGATTATAAATTTACTTTTCCTGAAATATATAATTAACGTGATGCTTTTCAATTTTTCTAAATAGATAACGATATTTCAACATACAAATCATGATGTTTCGAAAGTAGTTCAGTAGTGAACGTCATAATAAGCAGCAGGTTTCGTAAGAAAAAAAATATATATATCTTATCTGTAGATTCAAAATTCATTTAAGTATGAAAACAAACATATATGTGTGCTTATAATTTACCTGTAGCGGATTAAACGAGTTTTTTTTTTTTTCTTTTCTTTTTTTTAATCTACTTGTAAAATACTAATATAAATAAAAATTATATTGTGAAATAATATTCCAAAAAGATTTTAAAATAAGATGTGATTATGTTCTATTCTTATAATATTAAATTCAGTCCTCATTTCTCTGGGAAAATAAGATGTAATACCTTAAAAAACTATTATCCATATCATTATCTTTGTATCATTATTTTTACGTATATATTATTATTTTGTAAGTGAATTTTAGAATTGCTTCAGGGATAGAAACTTTACAGTGATACTAGATAATCATTTTAAGGATTATTTAATTATTCATAGCATTTTGAAAAATTGTATTTTGAAAGAAAAGTATAACTATGATGATACAGGGAAATTTTTTATAAAAAGGATGGTACAACACATTGGAAGAATTTAAATTCCATACTGAAGGAAGAGATTGATTTAATTATTGAAAGTAAAACACAATTGATATCGAGAGTTAAGAAATGTCTTCATCGATAACAATTTTATAAAACACTGTTTTACTTTGTAGGTGAAGAACCATTTTTAATATTAAGTTGATTTATAAATGGATGAACTTTCCTGAAATTATAAATTCTGTCTAGAAAGCATTTGTAGTAAAATTGTATGCAACGAGGATTGTTATGAGGTGTTTTTTGGCGTTACTTAAAGTGCAAAGTTTTGTATTTATATGCATGTCAATAATTTGTTAAAAATAATCCACAATTTATGAACAAATAAATTTAATTTAAAAGTAATTATGCTTAAACGTGTAAATTTGACAGAAAAAATCATTCCCTTATTAAATAATGCAAAAATCATAAAAATATACAATATTTTCTTAGTTTTTGTAGGACTAGTCATAATTTAAAATATAGTAGACAGTAAATATTTATTTTATTTTTTAAATAAAATAAATGTTTGTGTATAGCCACTATTTTTGTATAATAAAAAAAAAAAAAAAAAAATATACTTAATATTAAACTTACTTAAAATAAAGTTAATTTTTCAAAATATCAATAGAAAGAGTATATATTAAGTGTATCAATAAAATAAATGAACTATGGACATAAATATTTAAATTTTAGTATGGTAATGAATGGTATTTCACATATTTTAGCAATCATAAAATAAGAAATGATATACATGATATATACACATATTTTTTAAATTCCAAATTTAAAACATATATTCATCTAACAAAAGAATACATAACATGATAAGACAAAACAAAATTTGACATCACTGAACTATATTGAACGACAGTAATAACAGCAATAAAAATATTTGTACTAGCAATCAACATCGACAAGTCTAAGTAAGATATATATAAAGGTATTTCCAAGCAGTATTTTTATTACAATTACATTGCTAAAATGGCTACTGCTCTCAAAATATTTTATTTGAATCAGTAGTGTCATTTAGTGGTAAAAAAAAGGTTTGAAAAAATACTGGATGGTACTGGCACAAAATATCAGTGACAAGTTAAAAAATCACAATAATATTTTTTAAAAACTTCTTTTTTAAAAAAATGCTCTATATTTTTGTGATTGAAATGTATGATATTCAATAGAAAAGGATGTTTCAAAATATACATTAAATTTTATATCTATCTATCAATCTTGAAAGAAAAAATTTGTAAAAGGGGACAGTGGATGGCAATGACATTTCAATAATAAATGTGTGGTTTTCAGAAAAAAATAAACGAGGAAAACCAAATTAAAGTGCATTTAATTTTTTTATTGACAGATGTTAAAAGCTTAAAAATATATTCTTTAAAGTTATTATAGGTTTATAGAAAAGGGACAGTAAAGTGGATGTTTCTGGAAAATTTTCCATATATAATCATATAGTAGACGAATTTTTACGGGTATAATCTTAAATATCTTATTTATCTAAGTAAAGCAGTAAGTGTATTTATGAAGAGCTAAGGAGCTCTAGTAAAAGAGAAACAGATTATATACAATACATAATTTATTGCATCATGGAAATTATAATATTATTGTATTTCAAATGAGTTTAGTCCAGTTTGACCCAATGAGTAGAGTTATTGAGCATTATTCACAATTTATAGGTTATTCTGGATTTAGTCACTCTTAGGTATTGCTGCTGACACCATTTTAAATATAAATGCTTTGTGTAGTTTGCATTACCTGTTACTTCTTATAAATATGTTTTATCTATGTTAAACTTTTCTAAAAAAACTTTTTCATACTATCTGAAGCTAGTAAAAAAGTTTTTACTGCTCTTACATACAGCAAATTGTTATCCAATTTTTAAAGCATTAATAGTTTTAAATTTTTTTCAATGTATAAATATTATTCTGCTTTTTTAATAAAAGTCTTATCTTTCAGATATTCTTTCAAGCATTGATTCCTGATCTGAACTGTACTTTTAAATAACGTTCATAATAATTTTGTGAAATGTTGTATTCAAGGATCAAATTAGCAATATTTTTCTCACGTGTGAAAACAGTTTCATTTAATTTTTATGATTACATTTAATTGTAAATTTAGTGTTTTCTAACATGCAATTTTCTTATAAAACCTTACTAATAAAAAAAAATTAAATAAATAAAAAAAATTTATGAATGAACCGTTTATTTATTAAAAAAAGGAGAAATAATGTTTGCGAGTTTCAATTTTCACCGCAGTTATGTAATCGTTTATAAAAGATGCCACAACTATTTCTTTTCAAGTTTAGAAATGCATACCAATTTAAAATTAAGAAAACGTGATACTACTCTAATACGAATTCCGTGACTGTGAATTTCTTGTGCTAGAAAACTTTTTTCATTTTCATTCCGAAGTGTTCGAAATACTTTCAGTATGTGAATATAACTTGCTATTAGGAATTTAATATTTTTTATTATTGTTCATTGTTTCTTCCGGATTTATGCCGTAGCATATTTATCTAATTTTAATAAATGGAAGTTCGGAGATTAGATAACAATTGTCGATGTAAGGAGTTTTAATATTTTCATAGTTATTCATTAAAATTGCTAAAGTTATATATATTTCAGCATTTGCTTTAAAAATTTTGTTTTTTGTGGGATGCTTATGTAAATATTGAGTTATACCCATTATTTCAGACCAAACATTTCTAAACTTTTAAGGATGAGAATTTAAAAGGAAAAAATGGCGAAATATTGTGCATGTCTGAATTTATTTACAATACAAATGGGAATGAAAAATATTTTTTACCTACTAGTCAAATATGTTAAGTGGTCCATATCCTAAGTAAAATATTTACCAAAATATCTTCGATGTTGTCTGCTCATAGGAAATAAGAAAAGTTGAATCGATGTATTGAGTCAAAAATATTAAACTGGTTATAAAATCAAATTGGATGCCGGATTTAGATATTTGGGAGCTTTGCTGAAATTTATTTAACAAAACGCGTGCCTCTAAAAGAAAGAATGCATAAGGGTGGTTGGTAGTGATTGTTTTTAGCACAAGACTACAATTTGACTTTGATATTAATGACATTTTGAATACTTGACTTTCAACGAAAAGGTCACTTCCTACACGAGATTTCGAAAAACCACTCCCATATCTCTTTCCCACCCCTAAAAAACACCGGAATGACAAAATAGAACTACTTAACCAATTTTAACCGCGTTTTTTTCTATAGGTGTCTTGAATAGTATTTCGATGTATTGTGGTTAAAGCAGTGGAATTGAGTATTAGGGGTGCTAAAATTCACTAAAATGTTCATAGCTAAGCAAATACTTAAACATTTTTGTAGTCAAAATTTTGAACCTATTCCCCTTTAATTCCTCTTCCCCTCCTTTTCGAGCAATAAAAGTAGTGGGCTATTTAACAAAATAATATACTGTACATAATTTCTTGTTAAAAAGCCTTTAAATTGATTAGACACAGAGGTGATGTTATGATGCATGCTGCCATTTGCTTTTTTCGAAAAGGTGATGAGTGGCTGTTTTTCTTGTACTTTTCGTAAAGTTAAAAATTAAAAAAAATATCATACTAAAAATAATTAATAAAAATTGTAACATTCTGGCTATTGGAAGCACAATTAAAGGTTGAATACAGTCAAACGCCGGCGCCGTTAACGTGAAATCGCCTAACATGAAATCCCGTTGTAAAAGCAGTTCTCCGTACTTAAAACTTAACGTTAATGTATTCGTTTAACATGAAATTCGGTTAACGTGAACAATTTCAACCACCCCATCGACTTCGCGTTAACTGGGATTGTTACTATTTATCTTTAAAATATATTGACTGGTACTATTTATCTTTAAAATGTCTCTCTCCGTGTATAGGAGATTACTTTCTATCGACTAACAGACTCACAGACATACATACTCACTAATTCTTTCTTAATTATTATTAATGAGTATATTATATTAGCGATGAATTGCTTACTCACCTTGAAAAAAAAACCGTTGCAAAATAAATTCATATAAAATGAATAAGTTGTGTAATATTCAATTCTAATGAATATATTATGTAAGAAATATTTTTTAAATCTTACCTTCTCCTTTTTCAAGCTAAGTGATAGAAACAAGTCGAAATATTTCTATTCATCAGAAAAGTCTGCTTCAATGCAACATATTTCGCTGCATTATGGCAAATATCGAACAATGGCATATTTGTTACTTTCAAATCCTCTTTAGTCGAGAGAAATCACATTCGTTCTTAGAATTAGCCTTTGTGCAATTGCTATATATCTTGTAAGGATACAAACTACTTTTGAGCCGTAGTAGGGTATAATTCTTCGTCTTCGATACAAGCGCAGAAGGGATGAGATAGATGCATGCCTGGAACGTTATTTTCAGTTAGATAAATGTGATTTTTCACACTGCCAAAATTGCTTCCATTTATTGTCTGCCTGGAGCGTGGCGTTTGACTTGTTCGTACGAGAATATGAAGCTGTTGAGGAAATGATGGTGGATCAGCATCCGCATGGGTTTGAGCTTGGGAGATTAAATGCCAGTGTCACTTGTATTTCATATAAAGGAGAGAACTTTTATTCTGTATTTTTCCAGCACTGTATATTATGGTATCCATTTATCATTTCTGATGATAAATTATTATTTGTTATTTTATTTAGTTCTGTTTTAAAAAGTGATAAATATGTAAATTATTAAATGATGAGTAAATTAAAAAAAAAAAAAAAACTTTAAAACGCATTAATAAATTCAAGGTTTTATCACGAGAAGTTTACATCAGAGCAATTAAAGAAAGATGATAAGAAAATATTTAGGTATAAAATTTTGTTTTAAAAGAAGACACTGTGATACTTGTTTATAAAATCATATTTAAATGGGGAAAGAGTATAAAGACGTCCAAATTAAGCTGCAACTGTATAGAGTAGTCTGCAAATTTGTAAAACTATGCGTCAAAAGATTTTTTAATAAATAATAATAATAAAAAAAATAATGAAACAAGAATTAGGTAAAATTTTCGACCCTAGATAAGAAAAGAAAAAAAAATATATAGTTGGCTGAACCTTATCCGGGATGTTGTGAACGAAGCTTGTAAGATCAATTAGAGAACAATCAAAATAAAGTTATAAACGTTTATCATACAATTGCAGTTTTTGAAGTGTAATTTTTTTTAAAAATATTCACCTGTTTTATGTTGTTAATACGATATCATTTTTCTGTAATAAATGTTCTCGATCAAAACTACTAATAATATATATTTTTTTAATTATTTTCATTACATGCTTGTATATTTAAACTACACTTAAATTAAAAATCATCTTTTTAACAAAAGGTTTTAAAGGCTCTCTATTCTAATAAGAATAAGCCACCAAGATCCATACATACAAAGTTCAATCTCGTTTATCTTCCAATATCTAGGACAAAAAAACTATGAAGGGACCAGAGACTAAGAGACGTGTCACCTGTAAATAATTGATTGAATAGAAAAGATGGACGCTAATCCTGAAGAATAGATCCTCTTATGCTTTTTCTTAATCTTCTGCCCTTGGCGTGCCGATTCCACTGGAAATTAATTGCACTCTCGGGGATAGATCCGACTTAATTCAGAAGTCGGAATGAAAACGCCCAAAATTTGATTTCCAGCTCCAGATTTCCAAGACTAATTTCTTCTTCTAGGGTGGATTTTTAGTACGGGATGTCTTCCAACTACGACGATTTATTTCCTGTTCTTCTAATGGGATTCGTCTTCAGATAAAAATGCTGCCCATTCCTCAATATCTGAGAATGTCCTCGATGTAAGAAGACCAAGTGACTGAGAAATCGAGGAATATACCATTAGTTCTGTATGACTATTGGTGATATTTAATGAATGTTGTTGAAATATATTCCAGTGCATTTGAATGGGGATGTACTAATTTATTTGTAATTTTCGCAATGAGTTCGTGAAAGCTTATTACTTTTAAAATACGGGTATTTGATAGAAATCTTATTAAACTTGCAAGGAAAAGACGTCGAGCATTCCTTTTTAATTCAGATTTTGAAATGGGAGGACTAATTAGGTTGGATTTTAATTTCAATGCGCTGAATTTGAGTTTGATTCTGTTTTTCAATGGAATAAAATTAATTCTTATTACTTTATTAAGGTAACATCTATAAAGACCATGCGGCAGATTAGGTATTGTGGCTTTTAATATTCATTGTTTTTCAATGTTAGTCAAGATTCATCATAATCTTTACAAACTAATAAAGCATGTAAACAGAATTTTTCAATTTGAAGTTCGAAGGGAGCAAATTGATTGCCATAGATAAAACAAAGCTATCTGAATCGGATTTTGAAGGAATTAAATGTTGAAGAGCTTATTTAAATGCAATTAAAAAGACAAACTAGAGTTGTGTGTTATTTATTCAGGCAAACCTCATTCCAATGTAAACATGAAATGGATTATTATTAATTTATTTGCCTAGTTTTGGTAATTCCCTCCAAATGCAATAAGAAATTTGATAAATACTAAATTGACATTTTTATTTCTTCAAAAAGTATTAGTACTTAAGTTATGGTATTACTTTATAAATAACACTTTTTTTATATAATTTAACATGCAGTTAATATATATAATTTTACCAAATTTTAAATATTTGTAAGAATAATATTTAGTCTGGATGATGGTGGTACTTAAAATTTTAAAATTAACAAGAATATAAATACAAGTTGTGTGGATTATTTGAAAATATTTACATTTTTGTTAATTCATTTATTACTTAAAGTTAGGATATTTCATTACATTAGATAAAAATTCAAATTTTAAGTTAAGTTTTAGTTCGTCATATTGACCACAGATTTAAATGATTAAATATGTGTTTTCATATCATTAGTGTTTTGCCTCAGGTATTTCGTGTTTACATATAAAAGGAATTGTGGATGAGGTGTTAGAAAAAAAATTCTGCATTTGCTTGTTGCACTTATTTCAATATAGTTCTCAAAGTAACTTTGTCTTATAATAATATTTATGTGTTTAGTATGAATGTTAACTGTATAAAGGATTAAACCGTTCACGCTTTTTTTTTTTTTTTTTAATTCTAATTTTAAAAGATTATTTCTCTAGCATTCTTGACCTAAGGCAATTTTTAATCACTTCCAGCTTCCACAATTCACACTCCCAGGCCATCGTTCTTCAAAACCCATCAAAAGACAGAACCTAGTGTGGCGGCAACTTAATCCCCATTACCAAATCTCATTTCCTCATGTTTGTTTCTTGATGGGAAAACTAATGAAAAATCGCTTCTCCACATCCCACTCCACCGCAAATGCTTATAGCTTCCGAATTATAAAACCCTTTTTGACCCAATAAGCTCACCCCTCCCCCTTCCCCTTTTAAATCGAATGCTTCTTCCACCTCCTCCAAAGCATCGTTAAAGGAACCACCTCCATCTACCAGCAACTTCTCTCTAACCACAAACAGTCACGGCACATGGCCATCTGTTACTCGGCCATTCTTCATCTCGCATAGGGACTGAAACATTAGGTCACGAAAGATGCATTTAATACGTGCTAATGTGCTCGCCGGGGAAAGGGAGTGAGAAATCCTAGTCATCTAAAGGCTTTTCATGGACTCTGGAGCAGAAGCAGGAGGACGTCTCAACTCGACTGTTACCATGGTTACGCATTAGGACGCTTCTCTCCAAGGGTGATGGATAAAGAAGATGGTAGTCTTGTAATTTCATTCTTTTGTCCCGTTTAATTAACAGTGCTTAATAGATCGTCACTGTTATTTCTATACTCTTATAGAGTTAGTTCTTTCTATACTCTTCTTACCTTCAACGAACCACGTTATTTCACGGATGTCTCATTCTTGTGATAAAGGCTAGTTCACTTCCACTAATCACATTGCGCAATGATTCATTTGTTTCTACGTGATCCACGCTTTTGGGTCAATGCACTTCAAATTTCATTATAGGCACGCCAATTCAACCTCACCCCATGACAAGCACGAGTTCATAGGAGAAACACCGTTAATAAACAGCACATTTGAAAGCTATAAATCTAAAATCTAGAAATTGTATCAGCCACTCGGACACCATTGCCATTTTTAAGGTTTGAAACAATATTCACTCCTCACTATCTCTATTTGGAGAGAGTACTATTTCAGATCTCTCCAGAAAACACGTAGTGAATTCTAAAATAAAGATGAAACTTGATTTAAACTCACTATAAATTTATGCTCTGGCTTCAGAACACTTTTTTCTCTTTCAACTTTCTTTTTGTAACACGTAGGAATTTGTTTGCGTAGTTTAAGAGTGTAAGGTAGAAAGCAAGTTTTGGGAGTCACTTAATCATAAAAATAATATAACTAATACAATTATTTTTGAACTGATAATTACGTATTAAGTAATCTATACTATTTAAATAATCTATACTATTTAAATAATCTATACTATTGGTGAATGTATGAAAAAAGTTATAAAAGTTTTACTAGAGTATGCTTCTAACATAAAATCACCTAGTTAAAGGGAAAATTGTTTTTTAAGGTACTTAATCTATAAAATAATCCATAAAATCAATTGCTGATTATAAACACTAAAATAAATTACATCCTAAATTATAGGGTTACCTACAAAAACCCCACAGTTATTTTGAAATATTGATCATTCATGGACCTTTGACAAAAGATGTAGTGTCCACAGATATGTTCAGAAAAAAGATATCGGATACCCTATCCCCTTCAAATTAAAAAAAAAGTAGTTTTTTCATCAACAGATGTCTGTGTAGCTGTAGATATTTATGAGTCACTGAGTTATGGCCTGATATCTCAAATTAACCATTAAGTTCTGATGCAAAGAGTCATTTGTTGAAAAACCAGCTTTTACTTTGTGCAGAGAAAAATTAAAAGTTCTTAGCTTTTCTGCTGAAACGGCATCTTTCTATTCCCGAGTGTTGACGAATTATTTATTTAAAATAAATTATCTATTTTTAAAACTCGAGTAACTTCTATATAATTATGTACTTGCTAAATGAGAATTATGCGTTTGAAATATTCCATAATAACTTAAGAGACTGTCTACTCTTTCATCTATGATCCTTGCCCATGTCTTAGTGTATGAAGATTCGTTTGAGCGGGAAAAACAGTCTTGGAAGTTGTTGTGGTGGCGTTGTACGATGGTCGACAGATGGTTTGTCTCGTACCTTTTGTTCTGGTGTTTCGCGGGAGCCACCAAATGACGGAACAGTTAACGAAGTCATTTGGAAGGTGAGCTGTCTAGCAGGAAGTGAGAGTGCCATCAGGGAAGTGTGAGGAGGCAGGTGATTAAGTTGGAGTTAGATATGGTTTAGGAAATTTATGGAGAGATATGACTCTGCACTCCAGTTATGTTTAGGATTTAGTTTCTTTGAGATATTTTGTAAACGTTTTTTGTTCTTGAATAAAAGTGAAATATAGTAGACAATTATTGAACATGCTGAAATTAAATACTTTATTTAAAAATCCAATACTATCAAGTTAATAATACGACACAAAGAAATAAATGTAGAAAAAGGAAAATATTAACATCTGCATATGGTACAAAATTTATATTATACTCGTTTTGTTCCGACATAATACTTAACCATTATATGGTTAAGTATTATGGCTTATTTAAAAATTGATGTTATTTTAATCTTTAAGAATCAAACATACTGTTAATATGGTTTAAAACTAATAAGGTAAAGATAACTTATCTTAATAATTTAATATGTCTATAAAGTGCATATATTACGAGTTAAAATACGTGACTTTTTCAACTAATTTAAAAAAAAAATCTTTTTTAATAATTTATAAAGAAAACACTTTAAAGTGATGGTTCTACTCATCGTAAAATACGCTAACCCTATCAAGTAAAATAAATTTAATAGTAAACATAATGTATTATTAAAAGATTTTAACGCTTATTTGTTGAATTAATGGTTTTTAGATACGCATCCTTATCTTATTTAGTTCATATTCTTAAAATCCTTACAAGATCAACGATATAAAACCAACTTATAAATAATTTAATGGTTGCAAACTAAACAATCAGCAGCCGAAAAATTTAGTTGAACACAAAGCTACGAAATAAAAACCATTGGAAATTTAGAAATATTGTTCTTAATCAAAACGAGTAAATATTTTTTGTTGATATGTAAGAGGCATTAAAACCCTTTCAAGAGAATATGACATATGTTTTATTACTTGTGAAGTTCAAATATATTTTACTAATGAATAAAACAGACGAGTTGGTAAATGTTTAAAACTACTCGTTCATTAACTACTCGGAAATTTATTTATCTCTTTGGAAACACTCCAGAAATGTTTTTATCTTGGTCTATGCATTTGTACTGATTAAAACTGTAAAAATAAAATGAGTTTTTATTTTTGTGGAACCCTAGATATTAAGCGAAAAGAAATATAGAAATCGTATACAAAGATAAAAAGTCTTCGTTATTTGATTAGATGATAATATGTATTCTAAGCATTCAAATGTACGAGTTTAGTAAAAAACGTCAATATACTTTTTTTTACTCAGTGATGCACAAATTAGGAGGATTAGATTACATTATCTAGAATTTGAGAGTGTCTTTTTATTTTAATTATGTTTAAACATTAAAAATAAATTAGCGTTTAAAAAATAACAATGTTCCGTTGACTCGATTTTTTTTTTTTTTTTTTTTTTTCAAATTTAACCTTTATATTTCTTTTGAAAGCGCACAAATTCTCCGAACGACACAGAAAATTAAAAAATTGTGCAAAAATATGAAAACATCTGCATTTAAAGAGTGCAGTTTGTTTCTGTTCATTAAATAGCAAAACGTAAAAGCTGCTATTATATATCTTTTTTACTAATTTTCTCTAACATTGCTAAAGTTACATTTGAATGCATACCGAATAGGAATTAGAAAAATGTCCTTAATTGTAAAAGCAAAATTAGAGGTCTGACAGAGGTGTAGAATTAGAATATTGTTTGTAATCGTGAGTGCGTCAGCAACCACAGTTGCAAAGTACTTGGCAATATTGAGCGGTGATGAGGTACAATGAAAACAGAAATCATCATCGAGACAAAATGTTGGAAACTTGACCAATTAGATGCAGCCACAGATATAAGTTTTGCTTTAAACAGTGAAACTTCTGTAGCAAATATGTCTGGTGAGACTAATGTAAAATTACAGAAGCAATTATAAACCACACAGGTCTAAGGGTACTTACACAGTGTACCGGGATGGGTGCTTACTCGCATACTTGCATAGTGCGAGGTTAAATTAAACCATGCTTCTCTATGGGGACGACTGGCCGGTTAACTGTTCCATTTTACCTCTCACTATGCGAGTATGCGAGTAAGCACTCATCCTAGGTCCACCGTGTAACCTTAAGGGACCTGAGTGATGAGAATATTCATAGCAGAGATGCAGTTTAAAATACCCATCGCTTAAAAAAGTAATTCGAAACATAGCTTTCCCTTGCACATATTTTAGCATTCAAGCATATATTTGCTGGCTGCAAACATTGTAGATTTTTTAAGCCAAATGTTATGGGAGAATACAATAGCTACATTTAAATTGTTTCTTGAGGTTTTCTCATCTTTTCGTTCGGAGTTTTTGCATAAGCTTCTCACTACATCTGTGAAGTATAAAAGAAAAAACGTTCCAGTTTAGGACTGACATAGTTAATTTACTCCTTCTAATTGTTGAATATTGATTATAGGAATAAGACTAGTTTCAGAATGAAAAGCCCAATAATTATTCCCAGGGATATTCTTACGATTATTGGTTTAAAATGACTTTATGAGACATGTCGGATTATAGGAAGTTACAATTGGGCAACATCCACTATAACAATCAACAACAAAACTTAAATTGTATAATCAAAGCTAAAGACATATGGCCTTCACCAATTGCTAATTATAATGTAACACCCCACAGCAAATGTCATGCGCCGATAATTAGATATGTTGGCATCCGTCTTGGAGTGAGCTGATGATTAAGTTTATTCGGCATAAACCCCACGACTTGATGTAGCGTGTATCACCACAGTCAATAATAACTAGGGGTTAGTTTAAATGATATCCTAAGTGAATTGGAACTTATAATATTGGTTTTAGTGAGTTTAAGGAGTTCAAATAATTGATTTACTAAAATGGACATTATGATTATAGATAATGGAATTGAAGTAAACATACTATAGAAATACTTATGTTTAATAATTAGTCATGAAATATAGCTTTTGTTTAGAATAGTAATTATTTCACTCTTATGAACCTCGATATTAAACTAAAAGTGTATCCTGTAATGCACATAATTAGTAAAACGAAACAATGTAAAATAGTACTGTAATCAGGTTTAGTTAGGGTTCTATAAACTATCATTAACGGAATCCAACTATTCATTTAATGATTGTCTGCTTTCGTGTTACAAGCATTAGAGGTAAATTAGTAATGAAAATAACTCTAATGTACACAAATTATCTATTGTTTTGTATTTAAAGGTATGATAGCATTTGTATATATTTAAAAAAGAACTAGGTACTATGTCATACCTTTTTTGTTGCTAATGCATTCTTTTTTTTTCTACGTTTTCAAACATTTTATTTTGGGCAAATTAATTGCTTCCAGAAGATGCGTGATGTATAATTAATTCATATTTGGTAATTAACAGTTGGATTGTAATTGTACTTATCAATTGTGTAAAATATTTTTTTGGCATGTGTTTATGCACTCAGAGTTTTATATTTAAATCCCTGCAACTTTTTATTGATGTCATTAAAACTTTGTTGAATTACAATATAAATCTAACTTCATTATCAGTCATTACATTACTTTGAAATTAGACATCAGCATCATGAAATAATGATAAACGATATCAATTGACAATGAAAGTATCATATCCAATAGATTTACTGGGTGATTCAAAAGTAACAGGACTTTTAAAAAATAAAAATGATTCATGAAAACTTGAGGGCTGGAAGATTTGGTTTTTAGCAAAATGCTCAGAATAAGAAATCGTATTTCTTTTTTACCAAAAAAAAGAAAGAAAAGTTAGTCATCAACAGATGGTGAAGGTATCTGTGAGCCACTATTTAATGTTATTTCAGTAGGTTATGGACAGCTAAAACTGATTAATTATAAATATGTGATGTAAAGTGCCATTTGTTAATAAAAATTAACTATTTGTAATTTTTATTTGTGAAAACATGAGTTCATTCTGAGGAGTACGGTGAGAATCGTATGTTTTACGACTCTTAAATGTCCGGGAGTAATAAATTTTACAAAAGTTATCTCACTTGAACACTTTGTAAGAAACAGTCCATACAGTTAATAGTCTATAATAATCAATTACTTAATTTGTTTCAGTTTTCTTTGTATTTTTGCTTAGCTTTTTTATGACATTTCGCGATATGTTTTTATAAATATAAATCATTAGTTAATGGACTGTGTAATGATTTGCATTGTTGCCCACTAGCCTCCTAAATATTTTTGAAAAATTTAAATGTTTTAACACTGTTGGAATTTAAGTTAAAGATACAGAAAATACTTAAAATTTAGCAAGTAAAAATATTTCTAAAAACCTCATTAAAAACATCATTAAAAATATCTTTAAACAAGTTGCCTCAAAATTAACCGTATCTCTTAAAAAGTCATCTCAAACACAGTTACTAATAGGTAATAAAAACTACTTTTATATTTCGAAAGTTAATAAACTGGAGTCAAAAATCAAAACCATGGAATTTTATTGACTATTTGATAAACTATAAATGAATTCAATACCCTATGATTATGCGTTTTCAATATGTTTATATTTAAAAATCGGGAGCCAAATTTGTGACACCCTATAACTTAATTTATGAAGAATACTTTAAGATATTCACAAATAAAACCCTTCTCTACATTAAAAATCAAAAATGTGTAACATACTTTTTCCAACAACTAGAAAACATAAGTTTGGAAAGTTTTTACGAAATTTAAAGAACCCCTGAATTTATCTAAATAAGTCATTTCGGTTCTAAAGTTTGTATAATACCAATAATAATAATAATTTAAACTCTTTATGAAAGCATCTTTAACTTTTAATATTGATGCAAAATAGAATGAAACTAATATTTTTGTCTCCAAAATCATTATATGACGATTATATGATTTTAAATTTCATAAATACAATTTTTATTATTTGGAAAAGTAAATATTAAAAGTGAGAAAAAGAAAATTATATGACTTAGAATGTCCTATAAGGTAATAATAAAAAAGTAATAGAGAACCTAATATTTGTTGTATAATGCTCTTAATATATGAAATTAATAATTATAAAAAATATAAATATAAATATATGAAATTAATTTGTATTTTTTCTATGTGTTCAGAGTTGCGTTGAAAGATGAAAATAAATGTTGTTGATTTTGAATTAGAAAATATATTTGCCTTGTATTATTTGAATTTATATGACACATTTAATTTGTTTTACATCATTTTATTCCAAAATTCATACACTTTATAAGCATCCAAATTTTTTTAAACTAATAGCTTAGAGTTCGTTAGATAATTTATGAACAATTTTTTACATTCTTTAGTAATTAACTTTTAATTATACTTAAATAATATAAGTATGATTTTTTTTTATAAATTAAAAAGTTAACTAAGTTTATCCTCATTAACTATAATACTAAAAAAACTTATAAATTACAATTATTATAGCAATTAATCCTGACATCTAGAATTATCTTCTAAACAAAAGTATTATCATTCAATTTTGTTATAAAATATAATTTCAATCACGTATAATTAAATATCAAATTCGAATAAAAAGGAGATTAAAACCAAATAGTATAAGTACACATTTTTAAGTTTATTAAAGTATATATGATCTTACGTTGATGACTGTTATCCTAATGTTTTGTCAGTGAGAATTAAGTTGAGTTAGTTTAAACAAAATTCTCTGCCCACATTGGAAGCATGCCAATACTTTCAAATAATATTTAACTCATAGTAAATTTTAAAAAAAATCAAAAGAATTAATAGATGGATGTAAAAATTAACTACAAACATGTGGTAGTTAGGACTGTTATCCTAATGTTTTGTCAGTGAGAATTAAGTTGAGTTAGTTTAAACAAAATTCTCTGCCCACATTGGAAGCATGCCAATACTTTCAAATAATATTTAACTCATAGTAAATTTTAAAAAAAATCAAAAGAATTAATAGATGGATGTAAAAATTAACTACAAACATGTGGGTACATGTAACTTGGTTAGAATAAACAAATAATTTATCACCTAAACTCAATTTGTGATGTAGTACTTCAATTTCACAAAATTTAATGAGCAAAACAGTAAATTGTAAATTGTTGAATCACTTGTTTACTAACATCACTTATTTACCAACCTTTTACATCTACTTTGATATGTTATACCAAAAGAAAGAAGAAAAAAAAAAGAAAAAAAAAAATTGGCTATGGTGTACTGATCTCCGTAATTTACGTTTATTCTTAAGAATATATTCTTATTCGTAAGTATATATTCTTATACTTAAATATATATTCCTATACTTGAAAATATTCACGTTTGATTCAACAAAGTTGATAAATCTGTAAGCTATATGATATATGATACACGCGAAATCGCTTAACATGAAATACAGTTTAACGCAAAGTAAAAGCAGTTCTCCGTATCTAAAACTTAACTTCAATTTATTCGTTTAACATGAAATTCGGCTAGCGCGTCCAACTTCAGCGGCCCCATCGACTTCGCATTAACGGGCATCGACTATAGAATCCATTTAGTTTTAATTTTTCGTTCCCTTCTAGGATGCAATGTTAAATCAGACAACAGAAATCCAAAACTTTATAAAACAATGTGTTAGTTAGAATATCTTATATTTATAATGATAAATTACTGTCTTACATATAAAAAAAATAATTTATAGGAATTGTAAATTTAAATTTTTGTACATATAGCCTGTTTTTCTATATATAGATATTTAACAAAATACTTATTAATAACAATTAAAGCTGGAAACCAGTATAAGCATTCTATTATTAGAACAAATGTATGACAATAATTCTTTAGTTTAAATATTAAAATGTTTTAGACACTGCTTTTCTTTTAAAACATTTGTCTAAAACAAAGTCTTAGCAAATAGAACGTACAAATCTCTTAGAAATAAATTTTGTTGTGATGAAAAAAATATACACAATAAAAATTAAAGTAAAAAAAAAAAAAATAACCGTATAGAAGAGAATTATGAGATTGAGTTCTTTACAAAAAGTTTCAAATTTTTATATTTTGAAATAAAAAGTCTTCTTTCGAATCACAAACATGAAAATAAAAAAATTCTCATTTCGAATTGATTCGAAATAATTTTGTATGTGATTTTAATTTATCTTGAAAGATATTCATACCAAATAATACTTCAAAAAAGCAAACCAAATGAGAAAAGGATTTTCTTATTGATTTTAAAAGTAGCTATTAGCATATGCACGAAGTATTATATTACTAAAAGCCTGCTTCGAGCCTGATACGATCAATATACTATTTATGTATGGTAAGAAATATAAATTACTTTCTATTAAATTTAGTCATTGCTGCTCCAGTATACACTGCAAGTAAAGAAATTTAGTGAAAATTATATATATGTATTTCATACTCTGTAATTATACTATGTTCTGTATGATATTTAGAATACTTTTTCGACTAAAGCCATTAAAAGTAATTTTTGAATAAATATTTCCTTATATTCAAAATTTTATAAAAAAAAATCTATGTACGTTATTGGTACTATTTTATTGCAGATATTCAAAAATAAAAAATATAGCTCAGATGCTTCAGCTACATAACTGATTTCTGAAATGTTTTTCTGATGCTTCCATTTAGAAAAATATTCGTTGATTCTAACATCTTCTATTTTCATTCCATCTTTGGAGACACAGATATCTTTGTAATCTTGAATTATAAACAATAGAAAATGTTTTGTGTTGTTGTGAAAATATTGCACAAAAGTTTTCTTAATCTTATTCATTCGCACATTTCGTATATTTCTCTGAAGAATATTTTTAGAAGTAAGCTTAACTAAAAGTAAAAATTTCCGCATGAAACCTATATCGCGTTCTTCTGCAACTACACTCCCAATGCAAGTTAGAAAGCTTCTATGATATCTTTTAGCATTCCGCCTTTCATAACTTTCATTTACGCTCTCATTTGCTCGTTGATTTCGCTTTGTTCCTCATTTTTTTAAATGCTGCGGTAGCATGAAAAATATTCATTTCTATTCAACCATTCAGCTACTATTGATTCCGATTTGCAAAGATACGCCAATCCCCAAATGAAAATACAAGCTTCTTTAGGGCACGTGTAAGAGAATTCGTGTATATGTTGCGGAATATGGATTTGAAATATTTGAAGATTTATCAAGCGATTTTTTTTTTTTAAATTACATTTGTGCATTCTATGTTCTGATATATTTAAGTTTTAGCCTTCAAATATGACTTACAAATGAGTATAGAGGAACCAGTGTTACTTTTTAAGCTTTGCTTAACACTAATAGAAAAATTCTCTTTTAGCATTAACCTGGTGGTTCCCCTTGATAAAGTCACAGATTTGCTGTGTTTCTTCAATTTAACTCAATTTTGCCTTCAAATATTTCAAATGCATATTTCATATTATTTTCAGTACATTCATGGTGCTTTTAGCGCTGATCGTCTACAAGTTTTTATAATCTAGTTTCAAAGTAGGTATTTTTATTTTTATTTTCTACACAGTAAAGTAATTGGTTTTGCTTTATAAAGGTTAGTATACATGTTACGGTTTATGTGATTAATTTGGATATTATTCATGATAACTGGTTATTTTACAAAATACCTATAACTGTTGGTTAATATGACAAATTATTAATAGTTTCTTAATGTTTATCATGTTAACCAGTTGTTATACATAATAAAAAAACCAACTTGTTTAAATAGTTCTTTTATTTATCACAAATTAATCACATTAACCAATAATTATGTATAATAACTATTAACCCATGGTTAATACTATAAATACTGGATTTTGCCGCAGATCTATCGTTTATGTTTTATTTTCTGTTACGCTTGAAAATGTGTTCAGTTATAAAGCAGTTTTGGTATTCTTATTTTTTAAGTTTTGTTTGTTATCTAATTTTAGTTGAACCTTACAGTTACTATTATTATCATTAATAATAGTCACAGTGGTTTGGTCACAATACAAAATGTCCAGTTAATTTAATAAATCCTTTAAACTAATCAGATTAGCTGCTTACATTGGGTATTTTATAAAATAATCAGAAAAAGTTATGAATTTTTTTTAATTTGTCATATTAACAAGTCTTTTTGGTTATTTCATAAAACAACCGGTAATTTTACATAATAGCAATTTTGTCAAATTAGCCATAACATATAGAAAGATTTTATGTTTCTTTTTAAGTAAGACGAGTACTTGTACTTTGATTATGCCATTTCTCGTATTTTATACAATTCTTCTAATTTACTAGAGTAAAACGAGTAGGTTAATGTTTCCATTTTAAGCAGAACTTTTTTCGTATCACTAGTTATAGCCAAATATAATCATAACAGTTTAACACGTTAAATATGTCTGGAAAAGTAACAGCCAGCCGGTCCCATTCTTTTTATTACGCAGCTGCATAAAAGGAGCAAATTCTGTTTTTCTCTGAGCTCTCTTCCCCAGGAAGAACAATAAACAGCTGCAGAAAATCGCAAATCATAAGGAAACAACGAGAAGGATTTTCTCTCAGCTATCAATTAATATAACAACGATAAAAACATCTTCGAATGCGGCTGAGATGTATCCTGTCACGCACCATTCCTATAACGAGGTGCTCAGCGGGACAAAAACTGTGACACTACCCCGCTACAAATGTCGTTAGGGCCTCCATCTAAGATAATGCCACGTGTACCATTGGTTGTCTGTCTTGAGCGTAATCACACTCTCTTTACGATGTCTGCTCAGGATATTTTTCTTTCTATTCTGGGTGTCATAATAGGAATTTTTGCTAAGGAAATAGGTTGCCACCTGGTTTTGAAGTTTTCCCATTCCTCTTTTAGTAAAGGACGCGGCGTGGGTGGGAGTATTTTTTTTTTATTATTATTTTGAAATGAGTTTGAGTGTTGTATCGTTAAATCTTAGATTATGTTTTTGACTAATAATTTAATGGTATATGGCGTCCAAATTATCTGCCTAGTTTAGTTACTTATGTAATTTTTAGGAATTGAGTTCTTGTGTCATTGTGTTATAATATAATGCATTTTGTGTCTAGTTTTGTAAATCTTTTTGTAGTTATTAGATTCTTCAAAAAAGTTGATTGATAACTAAGTAGTTACATGAATATTTTTAAAATACTACTTTTAATATTTAAAAAGATTTTCTTCAACTTAAAGTTTTTATCATTATTATTATTATTATTATTATTATTATTATTATTATTATTATTATAACTATTATTATTCAAGTTGCATTTTATTTTTACAAATATTAAGGTGGTGAATATCATTAAAATTTACGAATGGCCTGAATTTTTCTTCATGAAAGATTCAGCAGTTATTTTTTTTAAGGTGTCCGACTACGTTTAAAATGACAAAATCAATGAAAATTTCAATTTTTTTTTTTATTTCGTGTCATATGAATTGAACAATTTTCTTTTCAAATCAGTTTGAGTTTTTCTTGTACTCCAAATAGAAGTTTAGTTACACAGTTGTTCAAAAAATGTTGTTAATACGAAAATCCATGCGGAGAGTTACCAAAATCGTGTTTTCTTAAGAATAGAATTTTCGCTAATACTGCAATACGGCTTTTGTTCTATCTCAAAATGTATTTAAGATAGACTTATAATTTTTGGTTCAGTTGTTCGTTATACTATTCTGAGAATAATAAACTACAGAGTAGATTGTATCTATTTTTTCCGAAAAGTTATTGCTATTTATACGTAATAATATGTTGCGAAAATATTGAAATTTATGTGTAATCTTATATATTTTTTTATTTATAAATTTTTTTACTACATGATTATATGATATTCATGAGTATAATGAACTAAAAAGTAAGTTATATATAAAAACATAAAAACATAAAATTGACAAAAATATTAACTTTTTTTATTTTATTTTTCTAAAAAAAGTTTTAAAATAAATATATATATACATATTTTAAAACTTTTTTTTTAGAAAAATTAAATTTAAAAAGTTAATATTTTTGTCATCCACACAGTTTTTATGGTAAAATGCACATTTTAATGCAATAAAAAGTTTCATTAATAAGGTATTTTTTAAAAATTGCTCCGAACGTAGTCGGATACCTTAATAATGTACGTTTTTAAGAAGTAACATATTTATATAACAACTAAAGAAGAGATGTATCAAAAGATATCTTGTGATAAAGATATTTTTTATGAGTAAAGTACGTTAGAAATCAACATTTTGCTACAAATAAAAAGTACCACGGTAGCACATCACTCATAGTGGTTAATACCGATGCCGAACGCTGTATACCGGCCATTATTACAAATATTGGCTAATCTCGCTTAATGTTACATAAAATATACTGGAAGTTTTGAGATGTTGATGCACAGTTTTAAAATTGAAATATTTTAATTATTAGAAAGGATTGAGGACAAAATAAAAAAAAAAAAAAAAAAAAAAAAAAAAAAAAAGGAAGGAGAAAAAAAGAAGAAAAAAAAAAAAGAGGTCGAGATTTGGGAAATATTGACTAATCTTCCAAAGCCAACTTTGGCAAATACTGCTGTCCTACTTGGATTGTTTCTACGAAATAGATTTTTTTCTCAGTAGACATATTCGTTTTATAAGCAACTGTATAATAAAGAAAGGTACTATTTTTTTCTGGATAAGCAAAATAAGTTTCACTTAAAAAGGTATTGGTATTTCTCGCTAACCTTATACTATATCTTCAGTAGCACAATAACGTAGGTCAATATCGCTCTATATAAGTCAATCCTGATGTGGAGCCCTGTAAACCGGTCGTTGTTAGAGATATTGGCCTATCTTGTCCAATTCTGGATAAAATATACTACAAGTTTTGAAACATTGAGGATCAGTTTTAAAATGATATCACAGAATGAAAATCATGCATTTTTTATTTAAAACATTTCTTTTATCTTTATTTTCTGAAGCAAAAAATCTGCTTCGAAACTTTTTTAATTTCACAGAAATAGGTATTATAACCAATTAAATATTATTTATATTGGAAAAAAAAAGCTCTGAATAATTCTATTTGCGTGTTTCAGTAAAAAAAAAAAAAAAATTTGCTAGTACCAGACATAAAGCAATACAAGTTTTAAATGAAGAGCTAAAGAGTAAACAATAGAAGTAGAACTTCAATACAACAAAATTTATGAATGTCCTTTATTTTGAAAAATAAAATTGGTTATTGAATAACAATTTATACTCTCTTTTAGAGAGAAACAGCATTTCCCATACTTCGGATACAATTAAGACTTTAAGGAAAAAATGTCCCTCTCCCTTCACTGGCAGAACACAAAAATGATATTATACACAAAACCCTGAAAATCAAGAAAACTTACTAAAAGTTTTGAAATCCAATTTTTAGATACTATTTTCTTATTAGTTTGAATAGCTGGATCTGTAGTGAAGGTTAAATTTTGAATTCAGAATTTAAAGGTTGGTACTAAAATTCAATTGTGAAGTTTCAATTGGAAATAAAATTATGGTTTTTAACCAAAAAGGTTAGGACTGATTTGCTTACCTCTTTTATTAAAGTAATAAATTTTTTATTAGGTGCATTATAGAAGTTATTTTAAAAAGATAAATTAGGGACAAAATTATCATCTTATTCTAGATTTTTTTTATCTGAATAAAAGTTGGTACGATAATTTTCATATAATTCATCTACGTATTTATATTTTTGTGTAAACTAAGAGCATACTTCTTGGTTTGATTTAACTCTAGTAGTACAATAAATCTGGAAAATATCGTTCTACATAACCTTTGTAAACCTGCCGTTATTACGCATCTTGGCCAGTCTCTCCAATGCTGAATAAAATATACTGGAAGTTTTGAAGCACTGATGCACAGTTTTAAACTTGAAATATTTTATTTATAAGAAACAACAGAAAGCAAATTTTGTGATGTTTTTGACAAGTTTATTAAAAAAATTGTCTATTTTGGAAATATGCTCGAGTTTTGACCAAATCTGCTTAGAGTATTAGCTAAGTTAACTTAAGAATGAAATAAACAATATATTTCTGAATACAACTTGTATAATAATAAATAATAGTCACTGAAGCATCTCCCAATGCTTCCCATCATGCTCCCAGTTATATGCATATAAAGTTTTATGATCTTCTCGAAGTGTCAGTTTAATATTCGGCAACATTTTCTAGTTTGATTTCAGACTTAATTTTTCAATTTTCTTTTTCTCATTGATACGAAATGTCATTATTTAGTACAGTAAACGTTAAAAGAAAAATATTTATGTATTGAATTCTAGCTACATGATTTGTTAAATTTCAATCAGAATGAAATTCACAGAAAAAGTAAAAAATACGATACGATTTTTTTTTTCATCAAGACAAAAACTTAATTTAGGAAAAATTAACGTTACTCATTAAAATTAATACGAATAAAAAAAAAATATTTATCCATTTACTGTAAATAACTTGAGTTTAATTTATACTCTAAATAGCAAAAAAAAAAAAAAAAAAAAAAAAAATCATTTTCATTTTATTTGAATGAACTTTTTTTAAATCAAAGAAACAGCCCTAATTAGAGATTTATAACGAGGAAAAAACTTAAATATTTTACTTACTGATCATATAAAAATATAATTGTTTGATGTTAATAAAAACAACAATGCCTATTGAGTTCGAAACACAAATTTTTAAGATTTAATGTTCGAGAATTAAAATTAGAAAAATTTTGCTATTTATATTGTAGCTATTTAATTAATTATTTATGAACTTTTGATGTAACTTTTTTTGCAAGATTTTAATAAAAATGTATTTATTTCAACATTCAAATTAATTGTACCATTAATATTTTAGTTTACTAATGAATGATGAAAACATATATTTGTAATTCGAAGCCAATGCTCGTATTTTAATTTAAGTTTGAATGAAAAACATGTAAAAGAAAAAATAATTAATTAATTGAAACAGTTGAAAGAATTATATTACGTATTACGTTCTGAAAATAGTTTGAAAATATTTTTATTTTTAGCTGATTATTTTTTTAGTTGAAGTAAGTATGTTATTATTTGAATAAGTTGATGAATTTAAATAGCAAAGTTGAATTAAAATCAGGTAAAGCAAAAAAATTGAAGAAAGACATGAAAAACGAGTAAAAATTGTAAATACATAATAAAATTCCTAAATGGACATCGTTTATTTTTTTATATCACATTGCAGAATAAGATGCAAGTACATTTATGATTTGTTAAATATTGTTTGTTGAAAAATTCCTTTTTATTGAAAACATATTTTAAGTATAATGAGGTATAACTCAATGAGATAAATTGAATTTTAGGGTTTTTAAAGAATAATAAATTTTGTCATTTATTTCCCTTAGTTTAAATAATAACTGCAGTTCTTTTTAAACGTAATAAATCATGTTATTAGCTTTTTACAATCAACTTTAGAAATTTCTGCTGCTCTCATTATTGCGATACTTTCTTTTCTTTTTTATGTATCCTTTCTAAATTATTCAATATTCTTTGTGAGAATAAAATGGTGAAAAAAAGCAGTTAAGAAGAAAAAACAACGTTTTAGTGGTAAATTACTTTATTTCTAGCTTTATCAAATAAAAAGGTACATAAATGTACAAATAAATAGCTATAGCAACATTTCAATCACGTGTTTTTAGGATCATTGCTCACTTATGATATTTATGTCCTTGAGCTCTATGAGAGGTCTGTAAAAATGTCCTAATTGGGAGACATAATATTATTTACCAACAACAAAATCGGTGATTAGTTTTCTTGAATTAGGCATACCTCCAAATTAAAGGATAGGGAAATGTATATTACTAGATATAAAGGGAATTATGAAAATTATGTTTAAGTTCTCGTCAGATAAATGTCGTCGGATAAATATAAATAGCGTCAGATAAATGTTTTATTTTAATTCTTTTCTCCCACAATTAGATATGTGCACCAAACAAGGCCATAGATACCAATAGACCCATCCCTGTGTGTAGATAAAGCTGCTTATAAGACTCACTAATTAGCAGTAACTATTTAATATGGGGATGTAATCTTGTAATGAAATATAAAAAAGGATAAAACAGTTGGCAGCGAAAGATATTTAGTACAAATTAACATGGATTTTCCTAGGATTCTGACTTTTACTATGTTGAAAACGTACATTCGTATATTTGTTTTGTTTCTTATTCAGTATTATGAGTGGTCACACTAATTATTTTGATTATTATTGAATAATTTTTAATTTGGTTTAAGTTAAGTAGTACTAATGATATGCCTGGGTATTCTTTATTTTGCAACTTAAATTAATTTAAGTTTTTGCTGCAATCAATGATTTATAGAAAATAAGTTAACTCAAAAGAGAAATATAAAGAGTAGAGATATAGAAAATTATATTTAATCAAACTAATTATTGAAGCAATTCAATTATTAAAATAAATTAGTTAATAAAACCATTTAATTATTTAAATTAATTACTAAATTCTCAACTGATAAATATAATTATTAAAACTATTTAATTACTAAAATTAATTGTTTAATTAATTATTATAATTATTTTAATATTAAGAATAATTATTGAACTTTCATTAGAGGTTATATAGAAAATTAGAGTCCGCATAAATCTAGAAAATCTGGAAATTTAAGGTCGGAAAATTAGGATCGGCATAAATCTAAAATAACCGGGCCGATTTTACACCCTTGCGATCTTCTAACCTTCTTCCGAATTCGGTAATGGCAAATCTGAATCAACAGTATATGGTGTTTTCGTGATATTTTCAAAAGAAATTTCTTTCCATGTTACATACGCCCCTCAACTTGCGATTTTCGTATTCTAGCTCAAACGATCGGTATTTCACATTGTGTAGAACCAGCCACTTGAATGCACCCTATTCCTTATTTCTATTTTATAAGTTTTTTTGGTGCACTGCAGCAAAAATGGTAAAGATATTATTATATATAGATATGTACGATATCGATATTATTATATATATATATATATATGTAGAGTATTTTAATACATCTACTTTTTATTTTACAATAGAATAATTGTTATATCTAATTACAAAAAAATTATTGTAATATGAATATCGTTTTATTTGTTATTAAAGTTGTCAGATTTTTTCTGTAAGAACTATCTCTTAACTATCTCTTAGAACTACCACTACTTAAACTTATACAAAAGTTATTATAGATTTTTCTCTCATATTTCTCATTTTTCTTTCAGAGCAGAGTAGCTCGTTTTATTATTAATCCTAGAAAATGACTTTTTCTTCAAAACTTGTATCGAATTTACGGTTCTGCAATTTTTATACATTTTATATTTCACTACGACATACTGTTATTAAGATATACTCCGAGACACTTGGCAAAAGTCTTACAAAAGTAGCAAAGTTACTTTGATTCAACATAAATCTTTACATAATAGTACCGCAAAATATGGTATACAAAAGTTGTACAAAAATAAAAATTCTACAATTTTTAAATATAATATTTGTTTCGACGATGCGCTGGCAAAAATTATGATCCATAAACCGAAAAAAACTCCATGTTTTTGATGCCCCATTGAGAAGGCATAAAGGTTAGAAGGTCGAAAACTTGAATTGCGAACCACAAGACCGATCCATATGAAATATAGAAAAATTAGAACTACAAAACCTTCTGTAATTTTAAATTCCTTTTTCAGTCTCTATTCCCAGAACAAAACTTGAAATACTTACAAATAATCATAACATTTGAATTTGTCTAAAAAAAAATTTGTTTCCTTATTCTCCCATTTGTTTTAATGCTTGACACACTTTATCCATTAACCCTTCGTCATATTACATGTTACTGCATCAGTAGTTAACAGATAAAAGACAACCTTTGTGGTAGATCATTTTTTCTAACTATTATTAAACAAGAACGTAAACACACAAATATTAATTTACTGTCCGTTATTATAAACTAAAACGAAATAAACGTATAAATAACAACTAAAGACATGCTTTAGCTGAATCATGTCTCGACTGCAAAGTATATGCCCAAAAGCTCTATGAGATAGTCAGAAAAAAAATGCCCTAATTAAGATGCCTAATTGTGGTATTGTTGTTCAAATTTTAAGATGAAAGAGATTCATTGAATTGTTTCAAATTTAAACATTCTCAAACCTTAAGTTGATGTAATTTAGTACACTTACCTTATACTAACCTTGAATTTTTTTTATTTTTTTATTAAACATTCTTTGACGATTCATGTATAAGATTAACTAGGAGTTAGAATAAAAATTAGTAATTGGCAATCAATTTTATAAAAGTACATCGTATAAATAACAATTAAGTACATGTTTTTGCAGGATCATGTCTCGATTGCAAAATATATGGCCAGAAGCTCTATGAGAAAGTCAGAAAAATGCCCTAATTAGGATGCCTTATTGGGGTATTGTTGTTCAAAATTTAAGATGGACGAGATTGATTGATTTGTTTCAAAGTTAAACATTCTCAAACCTTTGGTTGATGTAATTTAGTACACTTACCTTATACTAACCTTGAATTTTTTTAATTTTTTTATTAAACATTCTTTGACGATTCATGTATAAGATTAACTAGGAGTTAGAATAAAAATTAGTAATTGGCATTCGATTTTATAAATGTACATCTTCCAGAATGGTTATAGAAAGCATTTTTTTTTTTACCTAAGATCCATCTTGCAAAAAAAAAGTTATCATCATTTAAATATACTAATCACGACTAACAAGATAAAAGTGACGCCATCTAATGGAATTATATGCAGAAAATTAGACTTCAATTCATGCCTCCCCAAAATCACATTACATTATTTATAGCGAAAGGCATCAGATTAATCTCTTAACCCCAAGTAGCAAAATCAGTATCTTTTTAAACGAGTCAATTAACCCAAACCATGATTACCAATCTTAGCGTCTGGAATTTAAAGATAACGACAGGAACATTTTCCAAAAGTATGTCCTAGTCACAACTCAAAGTGATAATCTAACCAGAAATAAAAAGTGATCTTGTAATTGGTTTTACTTCAAAGATAAAAAATGTCCATTGAGCATGTTCTTTCTTAATGTTTCTGCAAATGAGTCGAAGTATTATAAGTCGTAGTTTTTTTTATGCTTTGTTCATGGTGTCCTTGATTGAATGAAAATAGCACTTAAGTCAATTTTAAATGACAATGAAATTAATGATGTCACGTTCGTTTCTATTTTACTTGCACTGAAAGTCGAGAATTGGATGGACCATATCAGTAGTAATTCAATCTAATTTAAGAAAAAGAACTAAATGTTACAGATTTGTCCCGTTTTTTTCAATCTAATTATGAACTTGCTATTGTTAGAAAATGTAATATAACTGATACACTTCGTTAACTTCTTTCCATTCTGTATATTAGAAAATTAAAAAAAGAGAATGATACTTGAATTGTTTTAAGTAATCATTTATTTACAATATAACCTAAACCACGTTCATTTAAAAGTTAAAATACAAACTGAATTGCAACTTTACTAACTAATACAACAGTATTAAATATTGGTTACGTTAGTAACTTATTATTATGGTGATGTATAAACGTATATTATGGAACTAAAAAGTACAGGAATTTGTGAATTTAAAAACTATTGAAATTTCAATTTAGAAATTCATTTTTAATTCTAGTTTTTTTTTAGAGATGTTAAATTTAATCATTTTACCATAATTTTAGAAATCAAATCAAATATGGACAATGTAATCATCTGAAAGGCTAAAAATATAATTATATGGTAAAATAAAGTCAATAATTGATCGTTAAAAAGCATGAAAAAAAGTGCAATTATAGTAAAATATACATGGTAGGTGAACTTGTAACACTAACTGATACATAATTTAAATTGTATTCAGAAGAAGTTACAGAAATGAAGACAAAGGCATTTGAAATTTAATAAATTTACTAATATAGGTTAATAAAGATGAAAACTAATTACTTATCAATACCGAAGGTGTTTCCCAGGCATCACCAGACAAAATCCAGGAAGAAGCAAGGAGTTAATTAACTAGTACAAGCAATAGGTTATAAAATGTCACAAATTCTTAAGCAAAAAAATGATAAAGCGAACTAGAAATAATAAATTCCTTTAAATTTAAGCGATCTTAAGCATTTGATTCTTTAAAATATTTTTAAGATTCACGATAAAGCCTAATCTCCAATCAGATTTACTGCCTTCAAAATATTAGGAATGCTATGGAAGGTCGAATCTTTAATTTGATAATAAGAAAATTATGTATCTGAAAACTTTTTAATTTTTTACAATACTTTAAGAAGTATAACTTTCTTGTAAATTATTTCATATCATTGTTTATTTTTAGTGTTTTAAAAGGAAGAGATTAGTTCAGAATTAAAAGAAGTGTCGCAAAGATAGTTTCCCTATTGCCGAAATACAATGAGAAAATTAAGCATTTTTGATACATAAAATTTTATGACAAAATCAATGGCATATTTAGATTTCAAGTATATCTACTATGCAAATAACTACATTTTTCTAGTGAATGGCATCAATGCCGTAAATAATATGAACAAAAATGTAAAAAATATGTTAGCATAACTCATTATAAACATCTTTAGTTAATTATTATTTAACAAATATATTTATTAAAATGCTTAAAAGATATTTTTATAGTATTATTGTAGTGGAAATATTCATTATAGAAGGAAATTATTTAATGAGAATGGTGTTTATTTCTGCTTACTTTAATGTACTAGTTTTTTTTACTATTTTTCTATACTACTTTAAAAGGGAATTTTAGTATTTATTTATACTCGTAATTTCTTCATGCAACTATCTAGAAAGATTTTGCAGTAACTTTCCAGATTGTTTCAAAGGTTGTTAAAAACTGATAATGAGTTAACAGATAACTATTTGTAAAGTAGTCCTCGGTATGTGTGAGTGTAGGGGATACAGGGTCTGGAAGAAATAAGGATTAGTTGTAACAAATCCCATAACTTTTTCTATAATCATCAAATGGCACCAGAATCCGTATTATCAAATGTACGTGTAACGCTATACAAGTAATCAAAACGAAAGGAGTAAATATTGAACACAGCTTCAAATCTGGTAGTTAGTTATTTTTTGACGAGATAAGTAATTTTTTGATTATTCAGAAATTTTGAAATTGCATGTAGATGCACTATCCCTTGAAGGGGGCAGTGGTAGATGGATGACTATTATTTGTATATAAACCAAACACAATTTTAAAAGACTGTTTTGAAATTTGAAATTCGACGCGTTACTAAAAAGGTAATGTTAAAGAAACTCGTTATATAGAGTTTTCAAAATGGAGGTAGTTATAACACGTTGCAACCAGGAAGACAGAAGAAAGAACCAAAAGCAACCTCAACCCAACAGTGAATCTAAAAGTTGACGAAATATGTATCATATGCTTATCTCTTGAAGAACAAACGAAAAGTGAATTAAGTGAAACAGTTGTGAAGAGTAGGCTCATGAAATCTGCACTCGTGGAGAATTATTGTTTATGCTTCCGAATTGGGATTCTGATGACTCTATGTAGATGAGGTTATTAAATGAATATAGTTGTCCATCCAAGTAGGTAAATAAAGTAATTTCTTTTAACGTTTTCTTACTTTTAAGCCGTGCTACGACATGCCATTATAATTGTTACAACTTGCTCTGTAAGTTCCGTAAACCCATAACACTTTTTTTTTAAACCAGAAAAATATTTTTCCTAAAATTCTACAAATCAAAAATTGTACTAAAATATATCAGTAGAAAAAGATAAAATCAGTCGTCCTCTTAGTATTCAAACATACCAAAATCAGCTGTACCTCAGTTGCTACAGTTAAATGTGTAAAAAGGTTTACTTCTAGACCCGTTGTTCCTTGTTCCAAAACGTGTTTTATCGATTTTGTTTTAAACTTCCTTGGTTATGATGTCATAAATAATACCATCAATTTAACAAAAGCTACATGTATAATGCTGAGGATATCTTACGGCGATAGTAAATTTTCTGAAGCTTAAACTTAATAAAATTCTACCTGTTATAAACAATAAGATAAAATAAAATTGTATATTTGAGTATTTAAAATCGTTAATGACTTATTTAAAAGCATAAAAATTGGTATAGCTCATCATTAAAACGTATACAGGGTGGTCATAAAGAAACTTTGCCGATATGTTGATCCCTAGCAGCCGTTCCGTTCAACAGATTGAGATGAGATTTCAAGTAGTTTAATCAGGGGTATGATATCGAGATTCTGTGAAGGGCAACAAAGTGGTGCTCACGTTTACCGTCATAGTTACAGAAACTCGAAATTTTTGGATGTCAACACCTACATTTTCTTGTCGCAAACTGCTCAGTTCATGCGAAAACTCTAAAGAGCGTTGGAACGGTACATGTATCACAAAAAAAACGGACTCTTTATGCACGCACAAAAAAAAAAAACCTCTGTGAACGATCAACAGAAACACGATCAGGACACCCGGAGGAAATTTGCACATGACATAGGAAACCAATCACAGAACACCACTAGCCAGGTATTCAGATTAGAAAATCCATAAAATTAACTGTGATGGCACCCATGTGAACTTTGGCTTCTGTCTTATGCAAATTTTGACCTTGCATATCGCGTCCATTTTTTGTGATACACGTACCGTTCCAACACTCTTTAAGGTTTTTCGCATGCGCTGAACAATTTTGCGACAGGAAAAAGTCGGTGCTGCCATTCGAAAATTTTGAGTTTCGGTAACTATGAGCGTAAAAGTGAGAGCCATTTTGTTGCCATTCATAGAATCCAGAGCTCATACCTCTGAATAACTATGCGTGAAATCTCATCTCGATCTATTGAACGGAACGGAAACTAGAGGTCCATTATTGACAAAGTTTCTTTATGACCACTCTGTATATCTGCTTCAAGAACTTTTTCCCTTTTGATTTTCTGGTCCCTATTAAGTTCAAAAAGTTTATTAAATGTAAGTTATTATTCGTCAAAGAATTTCTCTACTAATAATTTTATAATAATAGTATTATTTTACTTCAGGAAAAAAATATTAAATATACAGGATGTCCCAAAATAGGCTGACTTTTTCAAAAATGAATTTAAAAATAAAAATTTGGAAAGCTAATTTGCGCTGCTAATTGAAAAACTAAATAAAAAACAGAACATGTTCAAAAACCTATAAAAACATGTTTTAAAAATAACCATCATTTTCCGCAACATCATGGCGCAATTGAAACATCTTTTTGTTTTTTGTATGTTTAGACAGTTGTTTTTTTAATTTTATTCAACAGCACTATCTGTTGGTGAACTTTGTAACTAATTTTGAAATTTGATGGGTAAAATTTAGTAGTTTCAGAAGTAGAATGCAACAAACGGTATATTTCTATGGGTTTCCTTTTTTTTTTTTTCCCCAATCATAATAAGAATAATTTTTGAAAAATGGCAGTCCATTTTTGGACACTCTGAAGATGAATTATTTGTTTTCCAATGATATTCTGTCATAAACACGCACAAATGCTACATTTCTTGATTTCTTGAACTGTAGCTAAGTCATACGATATTTTTCATTCTGAATTAATGACTGGATTGTGCAAAATTCAGATTTGGCTAGAAACTAAATCAATAAATTAATTGGATTAGTAATTAAGAAAACAATTACATAAGTATTTTATACTTGCATACAATTTGAGAAGTAAAAGTTTTTAGTTCCTCATTATATCTCAATAAAAATTAAATCAAATTGAAGAAGAATAGCTCAATTTTTTCTTTTTAATTTATCTGCTAATAATATCCTTCATATTTGAGGTTCTAAGTAAGCTAATTTCACTATTATAGGATTGAACAAATAGTTGTCAACAACTAATATGTTAGTGCAGATTCAAATGCAAATTTCTTCATGTGTTTCTAGTGTGTTTAATAAAAGATTCGGAAATGTTCATATTCGAAGGATACATAAGTATTTTATTTGTTAATTTTAACAATTTAAAATGTGTTCATGCAATAATAAATTCTTTTCCAAGAACTTCCATTAAGCTACAGAATTATTTAGAATATTAATATCAATTTAAATGTGATACATGTTCAAATAATCAAAAGAAACTAAAGTAAGTTTGAGAATTTATTATCTTTTTTTTTTTTTCTTCTTCTTTTTTTTTTTTTTTTTTCTTTAGAGAAGTTCTTAAATATAAAAGTTTCTTTGCTCATACCTCTTTTATTAGAGCTAATTTTAAGAGTATCGTTTATTAAAGTAATACGTTTAGCAAACACATCTTTTTAGAGAAAAGATTAGTCTGTACACGCGTGCATAGTTTAAAATGCAAGAAATAAAATAACGTATCTAAAAGAAAAAGAAAATTAAACTTCAAATACTTAAAAATAAAAAGCACCTTTTTAAAAGTTATAGGATTAGGATTAAAAAAAAAAAAAAATACAACGTTTTTAGGATGAGACAACAGGACCATGAGATGAATTACTTTTAATCACTAGGAGAATGATTAGGCATTAAGAATGAGCTGATTAAAGGACCAAATAATTTACTATTCTAAAAACTAATTTCCACAGGGAAAAACTAAACTTAATTAGAAACACTTGAATAATTTTTAAACTAATAAATCTAGAGTTGTGGGATAGATGTTTACCTATAATAAAACGTTTACACGCTATCATATAACAGCATCTATCACGCCCTTAGTGGCAGTTTTCAGAAGGTACTGATTCCTTCTCGAAAACTTTGAGAGACAGCTAAAAACCAATTGCAAAGGTACAAGGATCCCTTGTTTAAGAAGGAAATTACATCTTAGATGCAAAAAAGTCCTAAAATGTCCACATCAATCCATTAAAAATCTAGTGTGAAATAAAAAAGGATACTTAACAAGAGGTTGACGCACAATGATGGTCCGATCTAGAGTAAATGTATACAATATCTTATTAAAATAAGTTGTACCTTGTTGAGTGTTACTTATGTTAGAAAATAAGTTTAATACACTTTTTTCAGGTAATTAGTCAAGTACTTGATCAGGGGATCTTGAATATCAAAGTATTTCCATTTCAGGCTTCTAATTAAGTATGTATTTTTTCATGTATAATATCATTTAATACTACATCAAAGGCATTCTACAATTTGTAACAACTTTCTTATGGTTTTTGAACTAGAAGAGATACATTTCGAAAACTGAATCTGGGAATGAAGCAGTTCCTCTCACGTAATAGGGCATATTGGTTTTATAATAAACTTGTTCCACAACTCTATCTTTACCCCTTAAATGCTAAAAGAGAGTTTCCAGACTTGACTTTGTACCTTGACTAATTTAAGCCAGTACCAAAAACACAAAGCCCATTAATATTATTGCAGAAAGCTTAATTTAGTAATATGGCTCTTGTGCAATGCTTACTTTAATTACATTCTAATTTGTGTCAAATTATGGGTTTAAATGCAGTAATGATAAACACATAAAAATAACTTTCAAATAATTGTAGCTTTTTTTCTACTTGATATTTTTATCAAATCAATTACGAATTCCTTACCTTATCCATGACTACAGATACCAATGGAAATTGTTATATTATTTTGAAAAAGATTTTGTATAACATTTTATGTTAATTTTCTAAAAGAATAATTTCATATATTTGATGAAAAAGAATCAAACATTTCATTCAACAAAAATGTACTTCTTTTAATGATTGGTCGGGAAATTTAAAATAATAATTCTAGCAAGTTGCATGAAAATCTTTTCTATGGTCTTTAAAGTTAAAACTAATGGAATTTTTCATTTCTGATTCGTATCTAAATCACGTAGCTCTGATGATTATCTTGTCAAGTTACGAAAAAGTATCTGAAGCCTTATTTAATAAGATTCATATTTTTTATTAAGATGAAAGTATGACTTAAAATAATTTTTTCTGATTTCTTTTATTAATTAGTTTTGTCACTAGACAAATTATTTTCTATTCATTATTTTAAGACCTGACAGGATTTTTTAATTTTTTATTTCATCTACAAACCCAGCATCACATGATATTTTTTAATGGTTTTCTTTTACTATTGTACACATCCTTTTAACAAGCAATGTAAAAGTTTAGACCGATAGGAATATATTTTATTGCATTAAAGAAGTTTATAAAAATAATAAAAGTTAATATTCAAAGTTCTTTATCTTTAAATGTTTACTTTTAAAAAGCGATAATGTTTCGTAACCATAGTTGAAAGCACAGTATTGGTAATAAATTAAGGAATTTATGTGACGGTGAGGTTACCCCATCACAATTTTATAAGTATTAGGGGGTGGTACAGACCTACCCTAGATGTAAGGGCAATTTTTATGAGAGGGGACTAGACTTGCTGGCGCGGTTGGACCCAAGAGTTGGCAGGACCAGGTCAAGAGGTCAGGGGTGAATTTACAGCCTGGTGTGGATTGGACAGAGGTGAAGATTAGGTGATTTCTCGAGGGAGGACCTTCAAGCCCAATTGGTTGCAAGGAAGAAGAGGGATCATCCCAGATCGACGTAAGAGGGTTTGCAAGCATTCAGGAGCCACTTTTTCTCGCCTTTTCAATTTTCAAAGGGATGCTGTGAGTAGAGAGACGGACCTGGCAGAGAAGAGAGCTGTAGCAGACGGAAAAGTCCACTTGCGATTCTAGCCCATCTAGCCAAATGATCCTTTCGGTGACCCTTTACCGAAGTACACAGCAGAGCCTCAAATGACCGGACCCCTGATAAAGTGAACTCCGGTGCCCGCAATTGACAGCACCCAGCAGAGCCTGAATGACCGGACCCAAAGCCTGATGACCGGACGAACCTAGCAACCCTTGACAATAAAGCGAACCCAGGAGCCCTCAATGATAGAGACAGACCACAGAGCAGACCCTACAACACGGCCTCGATCCAACCAGACTACCTGATCAGAGAATCCCCCCTGGAACCCTTGACCGTAGAGTCCAGCACATGATAGCCACCCGTAGACGCTAACCGGAGTCAAGCTCCTGACTGGCCGTAAGTTGAACTCCCCTCTCTTCTCCAATTAAACCCTGCACTTCCGCGAACTTCATAATGCACTTTAATTTCTGACTTGCTATTCAATGATTATGCTAAATGAGTAAATCAATAAATTCTGTTTTAATTGTTAATGATTCTCTTCCTTGTTTCCCAGACTCAATACTAACGGACCTTTTTGATCACAAAGTGGCTATTGTTTTTAATTGTTATTGCGGCACAACATTTACAATTTAGCTTAGGTAAGAGCTAACCACGACAATTTATTATTAAATAAAAGAATAAATTGAGTTCACTGGCGCTTTTTGTCACTTAACTTTTGAAAAACCCTTACATCTATGATGTACAATAATCGCAAAACACATTTCCCATTTAGAACATTGGAAAGCTATTTAAAACCTAAGTACACTTTTAAAAAAAACAACCACTCTTCGACAGTTTGTAGAAGTCATAGATTGAAAGTGTTTCGATCACATTTGTTGTTACCTATGATGATAGTATCTCTCAATTAATACAAGTTTGGCATAGGTTAATTAAATAAAATTTAACCATTATGTAATATCTAATAAGTAGCAAGTTGCATAGTTTATACTTTTATTTGTTTTATTGTTTAAATACCTAATTAATGAATTAACCCATTAATGACGGTAGGCAAGGAAACTTGTCAATCACATTCCACCCCCCCCCCTTTTTTTTTTCTTTCTTCTTTTCTAATAAATTGTAATTGTGGTTCCACTTGGTGTTTTTTAAAAATCATAAATATAATTTTCCAAAAAATTGAAAATATCCTTAAATGATCTAAATAAATAAGGTAAAAGTTAAAGTTTATCCATTTCAAAGTCGTCTTTAATGGGTTAATTAAGAATTAAAACATGAGCAGTGAGAAGCTTTTCCTCTTTATACAAAGTTTAAGGTGAACTTCTATGAAATAAAACTACTCTTATGATCGTAAAAATCGATTGTTCATAAAATATTATAAAACAAACGCATTTCTTAACAATATAAGTCCAAACAAAACTTGAAAGAGAGCTGCTGGACCTTTGTAAGCGTAACACAAACATAAGAATATGGCATAAAATATTCTCTCCAGTCTATTTTTACGACGGTCACAAATATTTATCCCCAATTCTGGAGGGCATTTTTTTATTCCTCCTCCAAGAAAACATCTCCTTAATCTGGCTAGTCCTATTCTTTCAGAGGTCCTTCTGAAATAAAATCAAATGCATCTAACACAAATGCATACGGAGAAGATATCGAACAATGGGAAAATATTGCCATAAAGAAACCTGCACCATCTTAGATAAATGGAGGCTACTTTCTTTCCACGTACTTCTGGGGCCCATCCCACAAGGGGACAGATTCAATGCGCGCCCTCTAGTGGTTGAAAGAAACCAACTGAAGAATAAATAAATAGGATGAAAAGGCAAAAGAACTTTTTTCTTTCACAGGGCAGAGATGTTATGCAAGGGGAGGGGGAGGTACACTCTACTATTTTTTATTTTTTTATTTTATTCTTCGTCCCAAGAAAATGAGGGTATTAAGCACAATGAGGGAAGATTTTCTGTGTCTGAAAAAGAGTGCTTGAGAGGACGGCTTTCTATTCGTGGGGAGGAATGTTATTTGCCGTGCATAATAGATCGGGAGACAGCTTTCTTGTTGTTCTTTGATGGACAAAAGTGTTTCATGGACGAAGGGACAAAGTCAGTAATAATAGGTTGGATTCTATGGGTTATGATCCATTGTGAGATTTGGGAATGATCGCTTCAGAAGGGTTGTCTTAATTGGAAGGGTTTGGAATATTGAATTCTTGGATATTAAAATGTGCCTTAAAGCAGTAGATTGGAAACTAAAGGGAGTAAGATAAAATAAAAGCTCGCATTAAACTGAAGTATAGATCACTGTTTTAATATGCGGTTTTGCTGGCAATCTAAGCGTACTGGAAATTAATTATTTTATTTATAAAGCAGAAATATATTTATGCTTTAATGCTGTATGATAAAATATTAGTAAAATAATATTTAATGTAGTGATATGGAGCATTAATAAATTATTTAAAACTATTGTACTAATTTTTTCTTATGATAATTTGCATACGAAGTAAATAAATTCTATTCGTTATTAATTATAATAGAGTATTTATATAAATAAATTCACACACACACACACACACATGCACACACACACATACACACACAGTTGTTTATGAACGAAATGTCGCTAAGTTATTGAAGTTCCAATCTGATATAACTATTTGTAGCCAAGATATAAACTTCTCATTTACTTAATAGGGTAAGAAATTTCAAGTCGAATTCATAAACACGTCGTTTTTCAACTTCGGGTATTAATTTCTTTTAATTCTAGGAATCCTATCAATACCTTCACACAGATATAAGGCGCATAAAGTTTACTTTAATAGCATAAGCTTATCAAATAGCAAATTCTCTTCCAGTCACGATTTCTGGTATTTTCTATTGAATATTGGTTTCATATTCCTTTGACACAAAATGATCTTTAAAGTTATTCTTTTTTCATATTATATACTATTATAATGTTTTTTCATAATTTAGGCGTTGAAATAAAACAGTAAATTTTTTTGAAAGTTTAAATTTAGGAGAAGCCCGCGCAATACATAAGGTTACTTTCTAAAAGAGGATTTCGTGCGTTTAATGTTCTAAAATGCACTTATATTGTATGCACTATAAGTCGACGCAAAAAGTTGACTTAAACTTTTCCATTTAAAACTGTTTTAAATAAACTTCAAAGATTTCAATAAATTGAAAGTAAACAGAAATTTTTTACGACATATCAAATCTATTGTACAAGATATGTGCTACCCATTTTAAAATCGTTATATGACAAAACTTTTATACACACACAAAATTCTGACATAAAACAAATTATATCCCTAACCACATGCATAAAAAGTTTAGTATCTTATCTTCCATACGTCCATAATGGAACAATAAATCAAAAAGATGACCAAGCACCAAGTTTTACCAACACAAAAAGAAGAACTAAAAAAATGGAAGTCATCCTTATTTTATGTTTGGAAAACGCGACCCCAAAAACTTTCGTAATGTCATATTGTTTTACGGATAGCTTTGGAATGTAAGTCCTGCTTCTGTTTGTTTATTTATCTAAGTCTTGTTCTACGAGGGGGCGTAGAATGCACTTCGACTTTCTCTGAAACTTTTGCATGGAAATTCAATTTATTCCAGACAAGGCGCTGGTTTCTTCTTCCTGCCAATACTGACTTGAATTCTTTGGAAGGTTCGGAATTATCAGGAAATCCGAATTTATTTTCAAGAACTCAATGTAGGTTTCTGGGTTTAAATTATACTATATCAATGATATTTTATGAATTTTTAAATGATTTATGAGTGCTTTTTTTATAGTGCACAAGTTTTGATATTAGTAGTTGAATGATATCGAATGTGGTTTTTGTCAATGATGTCTTATTGTTCATTGATGATTTAGTCACACATACATTTTATTTGACTTATTTATTGTTTACGATAATTAATCTTTGAATAAATTGGTACATCATAAATAAAGATGAGGTTATATATATATATTTTTTTTTTCAAAAAAGTTGTTTTCTGATTCAAATCGGTATTGTTTGCTACTTTCGCTGAAGTTAGTCAAAATTAGCTAATTGTTAAATGCGGTGTTTTTTGGAGATTAATATGTATGAATACATAATAATTATTTTTGGGTTCTTCACAATTTGTGTACCAAATTTGAGAATCAGTTCTCCAAAAACTGATAGAGGGAAAGAATTGGATGTTAGGTTAATCAAATTCAATGAACTTTTAACCACTATCCCAATAAATTAGAAGAGGGCCTCTTTTTATAAATTATTGAAGTTATCTTTGTAGTATTTTATTATGCTTAAAACTGATACTGATTTTTAATATTCTTTCTAATTTCTATACAACTCGTTTGCTTATTGTTGAAAAAGTTACAATTATGACTACAAAGTTAATTTAATTGGACTATAAAACAGACTAATTTATGTCTGAAAACTCATTTTAAATAAAATGTCAAACAGCTTACCGAGTTTGAGATAACTTTTGTTCAGGCAATCCTTCCAACTAAATAGAGAAGTTATAAAACTTTTAAAAAGGAAGTTTTAATTAATAAACTTCTATCCTTCAATCTGTACACTGTACAAATTAATAAGTAACCAATAATCCAATTACTATCATCCAATAGGAGTATAAAATGATGCAAGATTTGTAAAATGTTATTGTTTAACTTATGTATTTAACATTGATTTCCTTTAATTATATTTTGTATTAAATCGTCTACTTTTAAGGTCATTAAGAGCTCTTTGTGTTTTGGATATTAAGGTTGATTTAACTTTTTAGTCAATTCTTCAGAATTTTACGAGAAGCAACAACCAAAAGCCTTCACAATGATTAAGTAACTATCAATTTTTCGTTCTATTATTGTAGTTTACTACGAGATGTGAGTCCATTTAAAAATTGAAAAAAGAAATCCCATTTTGCGTATAAAAATTATAAATGTGGTTCTTATTAACTTCGCTGTATTTTATAAAATAAGAGTAAACACTGGCCTAGTTATAAATCAGATCTAATATCATTGCTATAAAGATTAACACTGACTTAAAACAAATAGCCTTAGATAATGACTGGATGAAACTAGAACTGGTGACAATTGCTATGGAAGAGCAAATTTATGAATAGTTTTTCATAATTATTTGCCAAATACACAGTGTAACGAATAGTAATTCCACTTTAAGTTATGAAACATGAGATATTTCTTATTGATTTATTTTATGAACTATTGTTCTTAGCAACCATAGAAAAGAAAGAAAGAAAGTTAAAAAAAAAAAAAAAAAAAAAATAAGCTTTAGAACAAAAAGGAATACAAATTTTCAGATACATGCTTCCATTATACAATTTTAAAAGTTGCTTGGAACAATTGCATTATTTTAAATAACAAGATGAGATGACAAGGAAAATATTTTGTGGTTAGGATTATAACGACGAGCAATAAAAAAAACTTTACGGTTGTCATTAGTATAAATAATATTGGATGGGGCATATTACTTCAAATTTTTTACTAAAAATAGACCAACAGTATAGTCTTTAAAATCTTTTATATAAAATACTCAACTTTTGAATGAGCGATCTGAAAGAAGAACATTTACATACAAATAAAAGGCGTTTTATACAACGAGGAATATTTTCACATGTGGCCATTAAAAAAACAAAAAAAAAAACAAAAAAACAAGAGCTCTAACATTCTCTCTTCTAAAAGTAGAATTCCCTAAAGTATCCTTCTGCAGAATCAAGTATCCAAGTTTGAAGATACTTCTTAGTCGTTTCCGATGCCACCAGCTTAGTAAGGTAATTCCTTACTACTAGGTCTCGAGTAAGATGTTTTTGTTTTTTTTTCTTCTTTTCTTTTCAAAGTATATATATACGTTAAAAGTCATTGAGTGATGTTCACTTCATGCATATTAATATTGTATTCAATGAGTTATTTAGGCAGCTATAATTATCTTTTAAAAGCATATTTTTGTACGTCTTTGAGTCTACCAGATATTTTATAAAATTTGTATGAATTATTTATAATTTACCTATGCAAAAAATTTAAACTAAATTTGATGATCTTTTTGTTTTAGAGAAATAGTTTTTTTTAAGTAAATGTCAAGTTTATATTCGACTTCAAATTAATTTTTGAAATTCGTAAGAAATATATATACGCTGATGTCTACTTTTAAAATAGCATTGTATATAAGTATAAAACTATAAGGTAATGTATACATTTCTAAGAAAATTTTTCACTACACTTTGAACAAGTGTGTTTTAAAAAAATATAAACACAGTTGAGTTGTTTTTGCGCTAACATGGACTTGTACTGTTTTATCCTAACTTTTTGATGCTTTTGATAATTAATTATTATTTCTACTTATATAAATTTGCTGGTATACTTAATAAAATATGATTGAGTGTTCTAAGTAAATAAGGATTTTACTGAATTTTTTAATGTTTTATTTTATCTACTATTACTATTATTTTACTATTTTTCACATCCTTTTAACAAGCAATGTAAATATTTAGACCGACAGGAATATATTTTATTGCATTAAAGAAGTTTATAAAAATGATAAAAGTTAGTTAATATTCAAAGTTCTTTTATCTTTAAATGTTTATTTTTAAAAAGCGATAATGTTTCGTAACCATAGTTGAAAGCACAGTATTGGAAATAAATTAAGGAATTTATTAATATATAAAAGAATAAATCGAGTTTACTGGCGCTTTTTGTCACTTAACATTTCAAAAACCTTTACATCTATGATGTACAATAATCTCAAAACACATTACCCATTAAGAACATTGGAAAGCTATTTAAAACCTAATTACACTTTTAAAAAAACAACCACTCTTTGACAGTTTGTAGAAGTCATAGATTGAAAGTGTTTTGATCACATTTGTTGTTACCTATGATGATAGTATCTCTCAATTAATACAAGTTTGGCATAGGTTAATTAAATAAAATTTAACCATTATGTAATATCTAATAAGTAGCAAGTTGCATAGTTTATACTTTTATTTGTTTTATTGTTTAAATACCTAATTAATGAATTAACCCATTAATGACGGTAGGCAAGGAAACTTGTCAATCACATTCCACCCCCCCCCCCCCCCTTTTCTTTTTTTTTTCTTCTTTTCTAATAAATTGCAATTGTGGTTCCACTTGGTGTTTTTTAAAAATCATAAATATAATTTTCCAAAAAATTCAAAATAATCAATCCTTAAATGATCTAAATAAATAAGGTAAAAGTTAAAGTTTATCCATTTCAAAGTCGTCTTTTATGGGTTAATTAAGAATTAAGACATGAGCAGTGAGAAGCTTTTCCTCTTTATACAATGTTTAAGGTGAACTTCTATGAAATAAATCAGTCAAATGTATAGCCAATCGCAAAAGCATATTTAATTTTCCTCCATATAGCAATAGATTATGATGCCTTCTTTCAAGCATAAAACTCCATTTGTTTATTTTTGACTGTAAAAAGGTTACATAGAAAATGTGTCACTTCACGACATTTAACTAAAAAGTTAAACATTGAAATAATTTAAGGTATATAACTCGGTTCCTCTAAAGCTATTTTAAATTAATAAATAGCCTAAATTAATTTGCTATTTTAAGTAAATTTTCAGATGAAAGTAGGAATTTAAAAGTTTGTTTTTATTTCATTTAGTACCTTAAGGCATCCATTCAAAATATACAATTAGCATTCTTAATAATATGTGTCGGTTGTGCCACAAAAAATAATTGCAAAACCAGAAGATTTAGTAAGGATGATGATGATTGCTCAATAGGGGGGATCGAGAAAAAAAAAATTCAGAATTTCAAATTTGACCTATGGGGAAAAGATGTTCTATGGTATATAGATACATGGAAAAATAATTAAAAAAATTAAATTTTAAGTTCAGTACTGCCACAAGGAGGATGAAGTTTAGATATTTGAGCTTTTTTATAGCAAAAAGTCAAATTCAACTGAATTTTTTTTCTGAAGAATTTCAAAACCTACCTGTACGGAAAAGATGTTCTGAGGTACATTAATTAAGGGAAAAATAAAATAAAAATAATAAAATTTATGTTAAGCTCTTTGCAAGAGGGATGAAGTTTTGGTATTTAAGCTTTTTAATGGTAAAATGTCAAAGTGATTTTTGTTTAAGTGAAACAGGCCTTTAGTACTTATAACTGTTTATTGGAATGAGAGGACATATACTAAATGGTTACAGAAAAAAAAAGCTTTAGGAACATATTACAACTTCTTAAGAATTAAATCAAGAAAAATCAAAAAATCTTCGGAATTACAGTGAACGGTAATCACGTTTGGTGTTGAAAACTGGCTTGAGGTTTTGTGATTCCAGGCTATTTCTTTTTAACCCATCTCTTCTGTATGATTCGCTTACAGCAGAAAATGCTTCTGTGACTATTCGTTCTGTAGCTTGAGTACGACAGGGATACCCCTTGATAGTAGGTAATACTATAGTATTGCCGTAGAAATGATTGCTGGGTTTACTATTGCTCCTGAAATCATATCATCACTAAATCATTCTGTCACATTCTCCCACGTAATAAAGTTCACATAATCTGTCACACAAGGGTCAAAAGTTGGTATGTTTAAGATACGGATATTAATCGCTAAAAGGGTTTGGGTTGCAGAAGACCGTTTGACTTTGCGCAAATTCAAAATTCTTTGGAGGACCGATTCCTTTGTGTTATTTTTGTCGTCAGCTAGCATTGATATCAGGATATTTTCAGGAAAGTCCAAACGCCCGTTTCAAAAATTACTGGATCAATGACTTTCTTCAAATCAATTGAGAAATAACGCGATAGAAAGATTGATTAATGCAAATGCTCTGCACCATAGATTACCGATTGTTTGGTTTTGATCTTGAATTACATAGGTGCCTAGATTTTTACGATGAACGTAATTAATGTCAATAAAGCTTTGGTTGGACTTCTTCTAAGCCAAATAGAACATGAGAATTCTGTTGGGGGTTGTAAACCACCTTGAGTGACGAATCTTTCCAGAGTTTTTCTTCAACAGCCCTTCGCTGCTTTATCCGCAGTGATGGCTTCACAAATTTCCATTAAGTACAGTTGATCAGTACTTAAGTCTTTCTTGTTAGTCAGTTCGCATAGGTTGGGCTTATGTGAATGAAACTACAGGTAGTATCTCGCATACGGTCACTCTTTGGCTTGTAACTGACACACAAACCATTGTAGTGAACGCTTCAGAATCAGTTCCATATTTCGTATAACACCTTCTTTGATACCTGTGTTGACAGACTACCTATTATCGCAACGAACATTATTGTATCTATGTCATTGTCGACACATGACCTAGCCGACCAAACTGTATAGTGGTTAGTGTGCTAGCTTCTAGACCGCGAAGTTGCGGGTACGAGTCCCGTGTAAGGCATGGGTGTTTGTAAATGTATGTTAGCTTGTCAAATGACGAATGTTTCGGCGCATTACAGCCCACGTGTTGCTGACTGCGTCAGATAATCTGAAAACAACCAAGTCGACGCATGAACAAAACTTACGATGTGCTTTCCTTGAGATAGCTTTCCGTTAATTTTCTTGCTTTGAAAGCGCGATATTTGTAGTAGTATGAACTTATTTTTCCCAAAATGCTGTAGTGGTCATTTATTGGTATTAAAGCTCGTTTCCAGGTCTCTCCTAACTTACTTGCAACTTATTGACACGCGGAGAAAAGTGTATTTAAATACACTGTACTTTGCTTCCCTTTTTGAATGCCAATATACGCACCTTATTACGTTTTTCGTACGTAGGAAGCATAATCGTGGGCATATTACAGCCTAACCCAAATATAGGACAAATCATGTCTTTTCTTAACAACGCCACAATACAGTATTAGTCCAAGTACACAAACAAACAAATGTCATATAATAAAATTGTGATTTAATTTACTTTACAAGAACAGCTCTCACCGATTAGGCGTCGAATTCCGTAAGCCGCTAACAACTGCACTATAGGGTTGTAGGGCTGATTCAACGGTGATATGGGGGGGGGGAGGGAGTTGGGTAAAAAAAGGTTGAAATGTACATTGCACTACTAATTATTCAGTAATCATCACTTTTTTAGGATTTATATTGTAAAAAACAATTATTTTAAGTGTAAAATCATTTAACAAAAATTAGAGCTTTTTGCATTTTTTTCGAAAATCCAACCCCTTTGTGGCAGTGCAAAATTTTTAAATAAATTTTTTTTATTATTTTTCCCCTAATCTCTATATCATAGAACATCTTTTCCCCATAGGTAGGTTTTGATTAATAATATATTTTTTTCTCCATAGAAGAACGATCCACCCTATTGCTCAATGGACTATTCCCCCATTTTTTTAAAACGAAAGTGAAATTAGTTTATATTTATCAAGAATTTCTTTCCGATTCCAAACATTCAAACAAAAGTTCTTTAAAAAAAATTAGTTGTATAAATATTATAAAAAGAAAATACCCGAAAACCTCGTCGGATCGCTTTCCTATCAAAACGCTACTTTATAGCTGTGGCATCAAGAGATCCTTGGTTATCCAAGAGAACCTTTCCATGGTTATCGTGAGGTTTCTGCCAAATAGTTGGTGTGAGTTTTTTAGAAAATTGCCATATAGTGTGCCGGTTGGTGCGATTTGCGAGAAACTTGTAAAACTGGTTTCCGCTAATGCGTTTCAAGCCAAGTTATTTCAGGTCTTTTGACGTCACATTAGCATCGAGCTGAATGTGTCATTCCCCCCCCCCCCCCCAAATCTAAAAACAATGTTCCCAAAATTGCTGTTTTGAAGTCCTGACGAATAACAGAAATTCAGAGCTTTGAAAGTGGTGCGATGTTCCATACTCCTAGTTTTTGGGTATTTTTATCATTTCTTTCTTAAGAAAGTTTAAAGAAATTTAAGATTTTTTTTTCTAAATATGGTTGTGTTGAACACATAATAAAATACACAGAAGAGAGGATTTCAAAAATATACGCCTTTCGCTTTGTTCATTATCAGAATGAAAAGTGATGCATATTTGTTAATTAACATTTCATTAGTAATTTACAATCAACATTTCTGAAGTGTAATGGTCTATATTAAATGTCACGTTACAAATAGTATAGCCCCTATACAATTAATTTTACATACATATATATTTGTCCCGAAAGACTTCCTTTCTGACAAAATTAAAAATCAAATAAATAAAATAAAAATCATATATTTATACATCGATATTTTATCGATATTTTTTTCTATGCAACGATATAATATCGATATTTATTTTGATCTATATTTCCGACCTCTAATTTTTACGGTTTCCTGCCCCACCTTATTTACCACCGAGAGTTTTCTCACAAAGCAACATTGGCGCCGATACTTGATAATCGATACTTGAACAGATAATTAGGTCGATTGGTGGTCTAAAACTTAACGTAACTGAAATGGTTAGGGCGTCGCTTTAGGTCGGTATCCCTTTAGGTAAGTTTTGTTTCTGACCTCCAACCCCTCAATCTCTTCTTTCTTCTTGTTTTATTCATAAAATTCTTGTAAGATTAAATGTACTCTTTCATTATTGTGTATAGATGTAGCCAAGAAAATTATTTAATTATGCATTTACAAATTATTTGTTGCTTTCCAAATAATACTGGAAATTTTTCTTAAATATTCTGTGAAGGGTTATTTGCTTACGCTTTTCATTTAAACTTAACTATATAAATGATAAAAGACTGCAACTTATAATTGACTTTCTAATTGATTTTGTTCAATAACGGAAGCAATATAAATAGAAGAAATGCAATAAATCTGAATGGTTGGTTTGTACCGGATGGTGGAAAACTTTCTACCAAATCTCTTGCCAAAGAGCCAATTTCTGTTGCTTACAGAAAATATTGAAATTTGTCACCTGAATCGGTATTATCACCTTCATGGTTGGTTGTTTTCAGATTATCTGGCACCGTCAGTAACACGAGGGCTATAATGCGCCGAAACATTCGTCATTAGACAAGCCAACATACATTCACAAACACCCATGCCTAACACGAAACTCGAACCCGCAACCTCGCGGTCTAGAGGCTAGCACGCTAACCACTAGACCGTTTTATCATCTTCATGAATTTTGTTGATCTGTCGCCAGAATCCAAGCCCATGGCCAATTCCCGCATTTTTTAAAAAAGAGTGAAATTAGTATATATTAATGAAGAATTTTTTTTATTCCAAATATATAAAAAAAATAGTTATTTAAATATTAAAAAAAAAAAAAAAATGCTCCAAAACCGAGCCAAAACCAGTCCGATCAAAACATTCAAGAAAATTCATGACGTCAAGAATTCCTATCGTTTCTATGGCTATCGTGAGGTTTCTGCGTTGGTTTACCATTGTCATATCTCTTACAGGTAGGCGCGATTTGAGAAACTTGGGAAATTGATTTCCGTTCCCGCAATTCAAGCCAAGATGTTTGTGAAGCACTGACGTCACATTCAATTCCTGTAGAGTGAATCGTTTTCCCTTCAATGTCTAACAACGGAACTTTGATTGCAAATTAAAAAAAAAGGAAAAAGTGCATTGAGCAGAAATTTTTGTGTTTATGGCCTTTTCAAAACATTTAGAATTGAATGAAAAAATAAAAAAATCGGGAATTGTCCATTCCTAATATCACCGTCGAAACGTTTTAATTCCAACTTAGGAAGACGAAAATTTCGTTTCGTTTCATTTATCGCGCCGGAAAATTCATTTCCTTCAGTTGGCGATAAAATTAATTCAACTTTTGTTTTCATAGCAATCCATTCATCACGATACTTTTCCGTTAAATCAATATCGTTAGAAAATTCATCTTGGCTCAGATTCACTGTGTGATTCCCCTTGGAGACTTTTTTTTAAGTTGGAGATTCAGCGCTGAATGTGGCAACCCGTCGTCAAAGTTTTTCGATAGACCTAGTGACCGTTTGGATTTGGTAACACGCTGTCATTTGAATTTGGAGACACAGCTTTTTGATGTCATTTCCAAATTGGCAATTTTTTGACAAGTGGCCAAAGAAATTCGTACAGTAAATCTTGACCTCATTCTTACTAACCGCTTCTGTCTTCATATCAGTTTTCACTTCTTGCAATGACATCGTACATAATTGCCGGAGTTGCGTTCTCTCAATTATCCATAGTCCTAGTCTCGGACGCCGCTTGTTAAAAGATTCAATAAAATACTACGAATTTATGAGAAAACACTTCATTGCCGATATCTACATAAAATTTTCAAACCGTTTAAAAATTTATAGAACAACAGAACAAAGTCAAAAATCTAATAATTTATTAAAGGAAATTGTTTGAGTGTCTGGAAATATCTTTTTTTAAAAGAATGTGGCTTAAGATTTACTGTACGATCCCTATTGGTGACTTTTTTAAAAAAAGTATATTAATTCAGCATTAGATCAACATTGTTTTTTAAAGGATAGAAGGTTTTCATTATAGTATTTATAGTATATGTTTGTACAAAATCAAAATTGTCTTGTATCATCTTTGTCAGTGTATTTGGTTTTTGCTTTATTCCAATAAATGAACATTATTTGCCCTTTTTATGTTTTTCTTTCAAATATGCTTATTAATATTTTATCAAATAAAAAACGAAATGAAAGTGAATTTTGTTTCATTTAGGAAGTCGCAAAATGGAAGAAATATATACAAATGATATGTTGAGTGGGTTAGAATGTGTTATACGCCCCCCAGTTTGGCGACTTGGAAAAATGCCGCCAAATTGCATTGACTCTACTACTGAATTGAACTACAGGTTTGCTAAAATGGATGCCAAGTTGTAATGGAACCTTATAGGCACCGGGTTACTGTACTTGGCGCAAAATCACCAAAAAAAAAAAAAGGGGGGGGGGGGCGTATAACACATTCTAACCGTTAAACTACTTCTTTACGGTTAAATATCCAATTTATTTTTCAAGCAAACATTGGGTGGTGATTGAGTGACAAAAATACCTCATAATACTTAGTATAATGCTAAAACATCTACCTTTTTCTATTTAAAGAATGTTAAACAAGAAGTTTGTGCAATATGATCCACTCTTCGCGAAACTAGATATTAAACAAACTGGTCTTTCGTTGGTGACGTTATAAATCTGGACCCTCTACTCCCAATGCGACATTGTAATATTTATTTTCGACGTAAAATAATCAAGTCACTGTTCGTACGTGATGCAAAATTGTTTACATTCAGAATTTTTACCTCAAAGATAATTACCTGGCGAAAGGCAAAGAAATGAAATTTAAGCAAGGCATTATTTTGAATCTCGTATGACAACACTTGGGACATGCTATAAACAATCATAATGCACCTTTATAAACAAAATTTCATATTCCATTATCTAATCATAATGATCTTTTTTCTTACGCAAAATTTGTAATTGTTTTTGACGTACCAGACAATACCTTAATAATATTCATGATACTGCCATCTGTTAAGTGAAAAACAAGGTACATTATGAAAATGCAACAATAATATTAAGTATTGTTAAGATATAATCACTACTTATTTTTTTAAATCAAATTTAAGTACTATATATACAAATCGACTTCTTTAGGTGATTGAGCCCTCCTCTGGCGCCGGGAGGGCTTCCTCCAATCAGGCGACTCATTTGCTGGCTCCCGGTCATCCCACGCCCGGCCCACACACGCGCGGCGAAACGCCATGGCGATGGATGGACCGAGCCGCTTGGGTCAGGATGGGGATGCAAATGCTGTCGGAAATGATTGGTGTCCGGGTTCGGGCCGGAGAACGGGTGGGTTGGGAAGGTACGGTAAGTATTTTTTCCAATCAATTGAAGCAACATTGAAATTAGTATTTTTTAACATAAAATTTAACAAAAGCAATACGAAATCCATGCTTTTTACCCTGAGCCTGAAGCCCAAGGGTATTGTTTTCGTTTTTATCCTTCACCTTAAGCCTGTGGTGGTCTCGTGTACAACAGACATATATACAACACCTAGACACAAGTGATTTCTGCCTAGTTAGCACGACTGTCTACGGACCTAGGAGTTCCAGGTTCGACTCCCGTAGCTCACGTTCACCCTAAGCGTTTGGTCAAAAGTGTGTTCCTTGTTCCGTCCGCACTTTTCATAAGTATGGCAAAAAAGGCTTCAACGTCAATCAACGTCACCGGTTCCCTATGCAAAAAGTTGAATGAACAAGTTTGGGCGTAGCACTACGCTGGTCATACCGTTGAAACTTTTCATCCTGCAAGTTCCATACTGACTGCTTTTTCATTGCGCAAGGACCAAACAGCACTACGCTGGTCGTATTTGTGGAATTTTTCATTGTGTAAGGGGCACACTACACTCTGCAGATCTGTTAATCAAAATAGCTATGGCATGTTGGATGTCGTAGAAGAGTTGAGCATGTTGGTAGTACCGAATGTACCGCCGGTGGTGCCATTTCCGAGTTGTCATTTTTCATGATAACTATGGCATATTGTGTGTCGCTGGACTCGTCTTAAAATATATTACGACCGTTGGTGGTACTGCGTGCACCGCCTGTAGTACCATTTCCTGTTTGTCATTTTTCAAGATAAATATGGCATGTTGGGTATCGTTGGATCTTCTTGAAGTATTATGATCGTTGATGGTACCGGATGTACCATCAGTGGTATCACATTCGATTGATCATTTTTCAAGATACCTATGGCATGTTGGGTGTCGCTGAACGGTGTTAAAATATTGCAATCGTTGCTGGTACCAAGTGTATCATCGGTGGTACCATTTTCGGTTTGTCATTTTTCAAGATAGCTATGGCATGTTGGTGGTCCTTGAACTCGTCTTGAGGAATCGAGTATGTTGGTGGTACCGGATGTACCATGCATGGTAAATTTTTCAGTTGATCAATTTTCAAGATAGCTATAGCATGTTAAGTGCCCTCTATACTATAGCCCAAGCCCAGGGGTATTGTTTTCAATTGGTCAAAAGTGTGATCCGGTGTCCGTCTCTACTTCTACTTAAAGTTTGGGCATGCCCAGGAAAGGCATTGTGTGGGCATGCGCCTGCCCCACCTGCTTGTATAAAAAGCTATATAGTATGATGATGTTATTCAGTTGTATCGATGTTTTATAAAATTCATATAAATAAAAACGATCTTGTGATGGGCTTGGATTTAAGCCCCAGGGTAAACTGTACATCGGCCCTAAGCCGATTACAATGCTTTTAATTTTATGGTTTTTTTTGTCTATTATATGTTCATAACTATTTCCCTTCCCAAAGCTATTTTATTTTTTTCAGCTTCAATTTCTCCTCAACCAAGGGCACACTGGAAAGCAACGAGCACTAAACGCACTCTCCAGGCCGTGAGAATGATAATAGTAAACATTGGAAACAGCCGCAGTAGCAGAGCCCTATTTAGAAAACCAATTACTATAGGCACAACATAGTAAACGGAGCACTCATTGAAGATTGTTGATGCTATTTAAATATTAATGACAATTTCGATTACCATCTATTACCATTTTGATTAAACAATTCTTGAGATATAAATATTTTATTAATGTTTTTAAGTAAATGTCAAGTTTATATTCAACTTCAAATTAATTTTTTAAATTAGTAAGAAATATATATACACTGATGTCTACTTTTAAAATAGCATTGTATATAAGTATAAAATTATAAGGTAATGTATACATTTCTAAGCAAATTTTCCACTACACTTTGAACAAGTGTGTTCTAAAAAAATAAAAAACACAGTTGAGCTGCTTTTGCGCTAACATGGACTTGTACTCTTTTATCCTAACTTTTTGATGTTTTTGATAATTAATTATTATTTTTACTTTTATAAATTTGCTAGTATACTTAATAAAATATGATTGAGTGTTCTAAGTAAATAAGGATTACTGAAATATCATTTTTTTGAATAAGTTAAAATATTTCCAATAATAAAAAGCCTTACGAATGAAGTCTTGTTGAATAAAGTTTTTATTTAAGGAGTTATTAAAATCTTTAAAGTGCCATATTATTTATTTTGTAGGATCTAGGCTCTTAAGTAAAAGTTCGATAAAGGCGTAAAAAGTTTTTTTTTTTAAGATGAAGTTTTTTCTTTGTTTAAGCATCGCCCATCAATAACTGTTCCTTTTTCCATTTTCACGAACTAGAAAAGAATAATGTAATACTTATTGTCTAACTCACCAAATTGATGTATGTCTTGAATTTATACAGTGAAATTGAAAGTTTTACGATGTTCAACAATCCCAGTTTTAAAATATGGTTAATATAACATTTGTTCTCTTGTTCTTTAGCTCGAGTTAGCCGTCCTCATTCTAAAAACTAAAGATCAGCAATCTTAAAGACATTCACATGTAGCATTTTTTTTTTTTCTAATTTCAAAAAATAAAGTAACAAATTACCAAGAATTTGGTTGTTTTCAGATTATCTGGCGCCGGCAGCAACAGAAGGGCTATAATGCGCCGAAACATTTGTCATTTGACAAGCCAACATACATTTACAATTACCCATGCCTTACATGGGACTTGAAACTGAAACCTCGCGGTCTAGAAACTAGCACGTTAACCACTCGGCCAAAATACCAAGGAGAAAATAATACGAAAATACTAAAAAAAATCAATTCTAAATTCGAATACTTAATTTATTTCTTCTTACTATTTTATTTCGTTGAAATAGTCTCAGAAGGTTTCTGGTAACAGAGAAATAGCAGTCCCTTCTACCAGTCGGTTATATTGAAACTACACTTAATTTGAAGAATCTGTTAAAAAACAAAATTAGTCCACGGGAATAAATTTCTAAAAAATATCAATGATTTTTATCATCTCCAATAAAGAGTGGGTTAATTCAGTTCTTGGGGTAATTTTACGTTGACTCACGTAATTTGGAAAGAAAGTTATAGTATAGAGTAAAATTTTACCTTACCGATTAGATTACACTAACAGTTCAATTTAATGAAGAAAGTAGACTACAGTTGTTGTCTTCTGAACCTTTCATTGTTTTTAAAAATGTTATGTAATAAGAGTTAGTTATTTATATTTTTGAACATAACATAAGTTATAATTCTGACTAGACTAGAAATTCAATGTCTATGTCACACATAGATTATTAACTTATTATTACAATCTTATTATAGTTAGTAAATATTTCTTTTTGAAAAGAAAAATATTTACTCTTTATACCTACGTTCAAATGCATTGATGAGAAATTTTCAAGCAAAAAGATAATTTCGAAAAGTAAAACTAAATGTAATGCTGCTTTATATTTAGAAAATAATATATATATTTTTTATGATTATAAAAATAACTTTTTCCAGCTAATCAAACAAACGTAGCTCTTAATTTCGCTCTAAAATTTGTATTTTGTTTCTTTTAAAAGGGGAGAAAAAAACATAAATTTTTTTAGGTACTTTTTTTCTTCGGAATACAAATAAAAAGAAAGAGAAACGAGTGATAAATAAAATGAATTTCTTTAGTACCGATAAAGTAAGTTTCGAAAAGTTGTGAAGTTGTCTCTACCTCAAATGCTCCAGATGAAAGAAAGTTGCTTGCTAGAAAAGACGGTCGGTGATAACTTAAAGAAGAACTTAAGAGGAGGAAAAGCTATTAGATTTCCACAAGAATAACCACAAGTCCATTTGAGTGAAAAGTATAGCAAGAGATATATCCTTTGGCATATGTTTGGGAGGCGCCGAGAAAAAGATATTATGGATACTTTTGAGTTAAGCTTTTAACTTTCATTTTTTCTCATTGCCCCCGTTATTACTTAGTCTTATGGTTGCGTTGATTCCTATGGGAATTATTTCGTAATATCTTAACAATGCATTGTATTTCTTATTAAATGTCATTTTTTTTTTAATTTCAATTTGATATTGTTCGATCTATATGTATAGAGTTTCAAAAATCACAGAATTAGAAAAATCATTTCTTGCGAATTATAAGAAGCGGTTTTCTTAAAAATGGTTTAAAAAATTGGATAATTTTCAACAAAGAGATTTTTTTTTTTTTTGTTAAAAGAGATTGCTCTGTAAGTATCAGTGATCCATTGAACAACTTCATTTCTCTGGACAATGGGCTGCTTATTCATATTAGTCATTAATATGCTACGCAAAACGCCATCTGTTGGTGAAGAAAGGAACCATTTGTTACTTTGTGTAAATAAAATTCGACTTCGTTTTCTTTGCACTTTACTACTGTTTATGAATTATTGATTTTTCAAAATGTGTGTTAGTTTTGGTTCCCCTTAGTAAATGAGCCTATTTGAGCATATGTATGCATGAATAGTTTGTTAATATTCAATTATAATATAGAAATTAATCTGAGATACAACATTTAACATCTTATGTTAATATAATTGGATGCAAAAACTTTTTTGTCTGACAGTGTACCTGAATAGTGGATATTGCGATATTTCCTGAACTAAAATAAACTCAAGTACTGAACGTTTCTCAAATATCTGATATAAATGTAAAGGCATGTATAGAGAAGGCTGAAATAAGCAGATTTTGTAATGGGAAGTGTGCTTGCAATAGACGCGTTGTGGTGTTAGAGAACATGTTTAGGTCGTAGCTGTAAGCATTCCGAACCTACACTTTACCCCATCACTGTCAAAAAGGTAAACGTTTACCAGTCAATTATCTGTCAATTAACCACCATTCTTACCAAGCGCTCTTACTTCGCCGCCTTACACCGCGCACCTACGCATAGTACAGAACTCTCACTTTCCTACTTCCTAATATGCGCCATTTTCTCACTCACATTCTATTACAAATTGTGTTTGTTTTGGTCCCTTCTAGCTACCTGTAAATTTGTGCCACTTATTTTAGAAACACTCCGTATTCAAATTACCCTTAATGCCTAGTTGAACATTTTTATTGAATATATAAATCTGTAAAAAAAAAAAAAAAAATAAGTACAAATTGAGAACATCCTAACTTATTACTCGATAAACAACTAAAATTTCTAAGCAGCAAAAATCAAATTCATCGTCCATTAAAGTATTTTTGAAAAGAGGAAATAACTTTTGCATCTTACACCACTATATTGTCACACATGTATACCAAAAGTTTTTATTTTCGGTGCTTTTAGTACACACCTAGTCAATATGATATTGATAATTTTTCAAGTTTCCTATAAGAAGAATTCATAAATTAAAGCCATAACTGCATTATTTTTGTTGAGTGTTTGGAATGGACGTATAATTTCTCATGAAATAAGTTTTGGTTCTAGTCAAGAAACGTCTCTGCTACGTATAGAAAATAATTAGATCTTCGTTTAAAATGTGGATTTTCTAACAGAAATATTTTGCGTATTTAATTTTTTGAGAATGCAGAATTTGTCTATTTATGTAAAATGTTATTTTTATATACATTCTTAAGGAAATAACTACTTAATAGAGTGTGAAAGTTTAACTAAAAAATTTTCATAGAGAATTGATAACGATCTACAATTAAAAAAAAAATTAAAAAAATTATGCTATTTTGTTTGAGTAAATTTTTCTCTGTATATATATATATATATATATATATATATATATATATATATATATATATATATATATATATATATATATATATATATATATATATCCTTGTATGGAAGTTGGATACACATACTTATTAACCACTAATTTTTACATTAAATAATATGTCCTAAAAATAAAATACAAGTTTCTAAAAATAAGAAAGTTAAAAAAAATTAGGTCTTTCTTCAAAATAAATGAAGTAGCTTTTTGTGGATATTATTAACAAGAAATTTCTTTTTAATCTTCATTAAAATAATATGCCATTTATTTCCGGAAAATATCAACCATCAATTAAGAAAACTAGCTCGTACAAACTAGAATAAGAAGTTTAAAGATATATTTTCATCAAGTAGTTACTTGCGTCTGAAGTTTTTATACATCTTAGTTAATAACACCCGTTAATACAAACTTACCTATGAAATTGCATTGCTTTATTTTCTTAATTTATTTATTATAAGGCAGGAGATGTGATGCTTTGAATAAGTTTATAAATGTGTCGTGTAGAAGATGAATAAATATATATGAAATAATTTACATGTTAATTAACAGATGGAGAGGATAAATAACAAAAAATATATACATGGTTGCAAATAATTTCAATTGTCTAACATCAATAATTATAAGACAAAATACGAAAAGTTTCATACAATTGACATATTTGTTAAATTATTGTTCATCTCTCTCACAATATGTTGTCAGTTTTAAATCCAGTTACGAGATACTGCGTTTCAAAGATAGAAAAATTACTTCCATTTAAATACTTATGACTTGAAAACAATTTTCAATAAATCCCTCTTATATTTTAACTAAGTACAAACGCATCTATTTAAATCAGAGAGAACATTTTGAAGGATCAGATTTTTGATACAAGCTTCTCATAAATTTTCTAAGGGAATAAAAGAACTAATCATCCATTCTTTAATGTATTTTAAAATCCACCTCTTAAGACCCAGCAAAATTTATTCCCTTATATCACATTTTTGTTCCTTTGGTTCTCGAGATTTATAACCCGAATAATGGCCGTCACTACATTTCCTTACATAATAAGCGTTTACAGTGACCTTCGTGCACTTTTGAAAACAAATTGTCCTGTCTCTCTAAGCTTCGATCCAAAAGTCATTGAAGGCTGCTGCTATAAATGTGCCCATTATGCCAAGAATTGCTGCACCTTTCAGATTTTAGAAAAGTTATCTGTTAAAAATTTAAAATGTGACATACATCTAAACTAGACGGTTGACATTTTTAATTATCTATATTGAATAGACGCTTTTTGTCTCATTGTTGTTGACTATGGAACTATTGTTACGACAATAATTTAGAAGAATTTTTCAAATAGGATATTCATTGACATATAAGATATTACTGTGTCCAATGAGGATGTTAAATTTATAGTAGAAGATATTACTTTTCTCAGTATTTCGAATGAAAGAATTATGAGTTTAAATATTGTATTATATCCTAGGTAATTGGTTATAGAATTTTCTAAGCGAAACAATATTTAGCTTTAGTTAGCACAAATAAGGTAATTAACAGTCTCTTAACAAATAAAATTCAAACTCATAATTTTACTCTGAGTAATAGATAGATTTTAAATACATAGATTTATAAAATGTCTGAGTATTTTTCTAATTTTTTTCTTAAAATCTTGTCAAACAAATATTAAACTTAAATAATATCAAGCTTAAATAAAATATTCAGTTTAATAAACAAATATTAAGATTAAACAATAATAAATAGCTTAAACAAAAATAAATGTTAAGCTTAAACCATAATAAATATTAAGCTTTAAGATCTTTCACTCAAAGTATATTTAAATGTAAGTCTAAAAACTCAGACTTAAAAAATAATCGATATTGTACTGTACGTAAATGTGTTCGCTTTAAAATCCAGATTACACACAAGTTAATGTGTGTCTCTTTTAAAAAAGTCTTTACACAAACAAATGTTTTTCACTTCAAAACCATTTGGTTAGACTAAACTGCCATAAACATCAGTAGAAATCTGCGTAACTTTATTTGTGTTAAATTCCACAACGGAAGAGTATCCTTTCAAAACCGATTACTTAAAAAAATACCCTCGGAAAAATGCATTAACACAATTTAGATACTCTTTTCTCTTCGAGCATTTTAAAAGTTCTTTATGTCGAAATGAAGGTAATTAAGGATGAACTTTTTAATCTTCACGCATCATATTTTAAATGCTTTTTAAAAATGAAGACTTTTATTGTCTTCGCAGAAAGTATGCTTCAACATTACAAAACAAAACTTAACTTCAAAGATAGTGATTATTTAAAAAATATATTACTCTTGAAATGAGTACATTATTTAAATGTTTTAAGCAGTACTTTACAAATAGCGTTTAGAAAGTTTTAAATGTAAATTTTAATGTTCATTCAACTGCAATAAATTTGAAGAAAAAAATTACTTGAGAGTAATGAGATAAATGGGTATGCATTTTTTAATAATAATAATATAAATATTGTTTAAAAATGGACTTAAAAATATTGATATAAAATTAATATAAAAAATATTGATAAAAAATTAGTATAAAAATATTGATAGAAAAAATTTTTTTGCTTTCGACTTAAAAATATTAATTCATAAATTAAATTTGAAAACACAAATTATGCAGCAAAACCTTGCTCATGAACTACAATAATTTAAAAGTCAATTTTAGATATGCTCCTCCTGGCTTTGAATTTCAATTTTTTTCTTTCCTCAAGTTGGCTGCCCTGATGGTTGCGAGGTTAACGCTCTGGCCTCCGGGTTCGAATCCCAGATGAGGTATGACTATGAATGATCGTTATGGTTCGGAAGCCACGTTAAGCAGTATGTCCCGGCCTAATTACTCGTCAATGTGCATAAAAATAGGTCGTTGAGTAATAGTCATTGAAATCAACCAACCTTTCTAATAGCGTTTATCTGTACAGTACCCCCCAAAAAAAATCAGAACGATGGCTATATCTTCGGTTCTAATTATCGTAGAATCTTACGGTTTGCACCAAAATGTTTTGCTTACTATTTTCTATATATCTGATGCAATTTCTTTTTCCTGAGTTTTCTTGAAAAATTAATAAATATAAAATGTAGTTATTAGTAAACAGTATTCAGCAAAGCGTGATTATTTTACAGAAACATTTCACTGTAAACACAAATGTAACTTGATCTTTGAAATTATTTATAAAATGAAAAAATCATGTGATTCAGTAAAATTTTTAAAGGATAACTTATTGAAATTGCTTAAAAAATGTTGTTTTAAATAAATGTAATTTAAGGAAGTACATTTTTTTTAAAAAAAGGACACTGTTGGAAACCACACAACACATATGTTCCACAATTCCAAACACGTTAGACAGATTAAAAATATATATACAAAAAATAAAACTGCTTTGTTTGTATAAAATAATTTTTTTTTTTTTTTTTTTTCTAATTTCAAGAAATTCTGTTCCGATTCAACCCGCTGTTCCTATTCACCTAATTTTACGATAATTGAACGTTGTGCAATTTTTCACACCTCTAGTTTACCTTGAATTAATCTTTGATAATTTTAAAAAGTCGTCTACTATACGGTCCCTTAAAGTGAGCGTTTTTTACAGTTCCGCTAAGAAATCGAGAACTAAAAGTCAAAATGAAAAGAAAAAAATTGTGGTGGGGTTTCAGACAATGGTGAATCTAATGAAAGCAAAAAAAAAAAAATATGTTTCTATTAAAAAAAAAAAAAAAAAAAAAAAATTAATTGTTTTATTAATTAATAATTAATTATTAAAAAAGAAATTGATGCAAAAGTTGATTGTTATTTATGTTTGGTCTTTTACAAACTATCTTTTGAAAAAAAAAAATTACTGAAATATATGAATTATTTAAGTATTTATGGCCAAAAAAACAAATTTTTTATTTAACATTAATTTATAATTTTCTTTTTATCATTTAAATTACAAACCATTCATTAAAAAATTACGAATTTTTGTATTTCGACATTTTTTTGGATGCTGAATCCAAATATGGGATAATATTATGAGGTTGCTATTGAACTTTTTAAAGTTTGGTTCTGTTTTAATATGTAGATGACCCCTCATGACAAAAAAAAAAACTACATGCTATTATGAAAAACCTTCCACGATTTACAACGGTACCTTTTCCTTTTGTTTGTTATTTCAAGAATTAGAGCACAGGATACCTTGCATAAGGTAACAATAAAATTAAAATTTAATAAGTAGACAGTTAAATGTATGTTTGCTTTAATCAATAAAGATATATATATATATTTTTTAAACAAATCTTTTGAATTTAAAATCCGTCTTTTATTTTGCAATTTGTAGTTAGGTAAATTTTTCAGTGTTTGGCCATTCAGTAATTAAAAATGGACTAGCTCAAAAACTTCTTCAAGTAAAATTTAAATAAAAAAATGATTAAACCGGTTCAAATTTAGTGCTAGTGCAAACGTTTTTTATCGCAACCATTATAAGTTAAGATCAGCCGTGTACACAAATCTTAAAAAAATTATATCATGATTCAGCTTGTCGTATTTTTGAACAACTAAATATAACAAATTGGCTGTATTTTTAAGTTTTAATGCGTGACCGATCACTGGATCATTACCAAACACTAATAAAAGTTTACTACGCAAACAGAAAAACAAAAACTGTAACTCTTTTAATTTTGAATTATTATTTTGGACGAAATAAACGAAGCGAATGAAAATAAAAACGTAACCTATTGTTTTTTAGATAAATATGTTTCTAATGCAAGCTACCACAAGATGAAACAACTTGCAGTGATTCCAAATATGTTTTTATGGTTTAATAAAATATCCTTTTCACTCAAAATTCGATAATTATGCTGAAATAACAAAATATCAGTCCACGAAGCATCCATAAATCCCTTAATCCTTTTGAAAACAATACTCTTCCTAGTCAGAAAAGGAAAAAGTATTTTCATAGAGAATCATATGAATCTGTCTTTAGATGTGAAGAAAACTGAAAAACGGATCGAAAATAAAAGCTGAAGGGCAAAAAAATTATCAAGAAAAGATTCCTGAACCCATTCGCATGAAGAGGTTTGTGCTATCGATAGGTGATACAGGGATCAAGAAAATGAATAAAAGAAGGCCTCGTTCTGCTTTGTTTTCCAACTTCGTCCTTTCTTGGTAAACAAACAAAAATGATTTCTACACACCAACAATTTTAGAAATTGGCGAAGATCCAAGGAATATGTATTTCTACTCTGAGCAGAAGGAAAAGAGGAAAATTAACGAAAAGGAATGGATGTTATCGAGCCAAATATTTCAGGGAATTGAAAATTATTGCCATCCCAAACAAACTAATGCTTTAAAAAAATATTAAGTGTGATGAGTAGGTAACATGCACCCTCCTTTTCCCAGGAGAATTCTACTAATAGATTTACTAATATCCAAAAAACTTTTCTAATTAATTTTTATAATTAATACAGATATTTATCCTTATTTTACGTAAAACCTAACTTAAGAACAAAATTAAACGAAACAATTTTTTATTTATATAAATCAGTGAAATTGAATAAATAAATTGTTTATAATGAATTTTTTTTTTAATTAGGATGAGTAATTTTAATTAGGGTGATGTAAAATAGAGAAGTGAACTGAAATTAATTCCTTTGCAGTTTTTAAGCTGCAAATAATTAGTTGAAATTAGTGCTGCTTTTGTGAAGCAAATATAGAAACTTCTATTCTGAATATTGCAGACCGAATATTTAGATTGGGACATTTAAAATTTAGCGTATTTATAATAAAAATTGTATATTTCATTTATAGAAAGTTCATTAAACTCAAAGGGATTTTCTACATGTAAAATTTTTATCAGTGTCAATCACATTTACCTATACATTTGTTACATACAAACACATTTGTTAAGTACATCACGGATTAGAAATAAGGTTATAAATCTCTATAGCTAAAATTATATACGTACATATTTTATTTTTATTTAAATCAAAAATATATATGTATAAACATTACAAAAACATATTTGGAATATGAGAATAGGAAAGGTTAACTCCTGGAAAAATAGACTATAATATAGTTTAAACACATATTAGTAACTTTACTTGATTAAAACTGATTATAAAAAATTGGGTTGAGTGTGTGTTCGTTGAATTAATGTTAGATGATTTATTAAAAACATTGCGAGTAAAAAATATTTATTATTTTATCTAAATGCAAATACAAAGAACTATAAAACTAGTTAATGCAAAAAATTTTATCCAGTAAAACATGCTTATATTTATATATCAAAATTATATTTATAAAAACGTTCAGTCATAAAGAATACAATAAATCGGTAAAATACTAAAATTTTTAAATGATTAATGTATTTGAAATTCTAGTAAAATGCTTGAAAAAACTTTACTACAGCTAAGAAACTAACTCTTAGTAATTTAACATTTCAACAAAGTAAATTAATCTTGATACAGCGAAACATTTCCTAATACAGAAAAAAATATAATCCACGATATCTTTCCAAAAATACCATTAATCTCCATCAGGAATTCTAAGTAATTAACAAAACTAACCAAATTAATCATTGATACTAATAAACCCAATGCTACTTAAAACCCGACAGTTAAGTCCTTACCATAATGGCCTTTTGTATATTAAACTTCCAAACACAACACCATCTAACTCAACAAGTTTTTAATTGAGATAGAAGAAATAACTGGATTCCAGTCATCAAACTTGCTACATTTTTATCCCCTTCTCCTGACCACCTATCCTTCTCAAGCATCTGGTAGATTAAACCCTTGGCGACAACATTTAAAAGATTACTGCCAAACAAAGAATAGGTAAAAAATATCGTTCCACTCAATGAAGGGTTTTCCCGCTCTTTCTTTCCTTCCTTTGTTCCTTATTCTTTGTCCTCCTAATTAAAGTCCCATCCTCCCGTTGTCTTTGAAAGCCCTCCTAAATGGCAGTGTGAACAACTTGGAGAATTTAATTTTCCACCGGTGGCATAGAATTAATTATTGATCGGAAGAAAAGGAGGAAACTATAGACTTCTACTTCAATTTTTTTCTTCTGTTCCTTTCGTTCTATGACGTCATACCTGTAAAATTAGATTTAGATGGGATTTGCCACTCGAATTGGATTTCTGAAAAAAGACAGTATAGGAATAAAAAAAGCTGCGTTTAATTTTTATTAAATTAGAAATTGTCTTTCATTTTGGGTTGAGATAAAAAATAAACTACGATTAATGCTCGAAAGATACGTTTAAAGTTTAAATTCAGCTTAAAAGATATATTTGTCGTTCTCATTGGAAATTGAGTCTACAACTTATTTCATCTCAGTTCTTCAAGCAAAACGTAATTGATCAGAGTTTGAAAAATGAAAATGCAATTAGATTTAATAAAAAGGTAAATATTGCATATACTTTGCTATAAAGGTAAAAAGAACCTATGTATAAAAATAAAACTGCTTGCGCAATTTTCAAGTACTAATTTGAATTTCAATTTTGAAAATAATTTGTCTTCCTCTAAAAGTGGCAGAATAAAGTATTTCACGATATTTATTATCTGTATTCAATTTTAAAAATATATTTTATTTTCTGGAATATTACAAATATCTTTTTAAAGGTGTTTAATTTAACTATATATTATATTATTTTTGTTGACGTTATTGCACAACTTATTTTAGGTTATGATTGCTTCATGTAAAATATTTTCGTACATTATAATTTAAGTGCTAAATGTAAAAAAGGGTTTTTACCACATTTAAATTTTTTTTAATGTTTTGATGGAATTGTGTAATGGATAAAGAGTCAAGTCTCGCCTCTAGGGCTGTGAAAAAACTAAATTTTAAGAGTTAAATCAATACAAAAAACATTAATGGTATTAGCTTACGAATCTTCCCACTAAGAAAACCTGGTCTACCCCTCATAACCGCAAAAACAAAGCTTACTAAACTGACTAAACTTCTAAAAACCACAGAAACAATAACTTTAACCTTTAACTGCTGTAAGCGGTCTGACAGACCGCGAGTAATTTTTTGTAGAATGCTTTCACCCCCTAAAATATCTCATCTTTGACTTTTATATAAATTTTTCTGATACTATGTTTCTTAAATTTTAAACTAATGTTCACCAATTTGTTTGGCGCAATATGGACCATGTGTTGCTCTTGCGGAAAAAACCTCAAACCACCTAACCACAGCAGTTAAAGGTTAATTTTAGTACACCGACTATAAATTCATTAAAAAGGAACTCCGAAGAGAAATACTTTTTATCCCAGTCTAGTAAGACTGTTTGTATAATGTACAAATCTTAATAAAGTTTGTTTTACTGTGTCTATGGGCTTTTTTGTTTTCCTGAGAATTTTCATTGGGAAATCGGGATCTCAGGTTTAATTTGGAAAAGGGGTCATGTCCATAGGAGACTTTACTCGCTCGTGACCATTGTTTAGCAAGTGAAACTATAAATTCTGCTTCATAATTTCATAACCTACTCTAGGGACACTACAACTATTTTTATTTACAAATCCCTACTTTTGGTTGGTTGGTTGGTTGTTTTCAGATTATCTGGCGCAGTCAGCAACACGAGGGCTATAATGCGCCGAAACATTCGTCATTAGACAATCCTACATACATTTACAAACACCCATGCCTAATACGGGACTCGAACCCGCAACCTCCCCTACTTTTGGAGAAGATATACGTTTTTTCTCTCTCCTGAAAACTTCAAAAACGTGATATGACCCCATTTTACATTAAACAATTTAACTGATTTAACCCAGTGAAATTTTCAGTAGAAAAATAATAGTTGTTAAACATAGCAATGAATTTAAAAATTGTATTAGAATGTGAAACGGAATTCAATAAATTTAGAATTAGCTTTTAATTTAGGTCCGAATATGTTTAAAAAAAATATTGATTTTGAAAGAAAAAAACTGTTTTGAGTACGTATTTTAAAAGAAATTTATCATATTGCTTGGTTTCATATTAAAAACAACTACTTCACCGAATTTTAACTTTCGAATGAAAATGAAAAAAAAAAAAAAAAAAAAAAAAAAAAAAGAACTTAAACTTTAAAAAATGAATTTTCAGAGTAAACGATAAAAGTAAACATCAGAGCTGTATTCACGAATGCATTAATATACAAAGAATGTCAAATGAAAAATTCCTCATAAAACACTCGCTGTTGTTAAATGGTTCATTCCTCAAATACAAAAACTAATACTATTTTTACATCTTGTAATATTAAGTTCTATTTAACAAAAGTTTAATCGACGTAATGCATGGTAGTGACAGAGGAAACTGTTTTTGACCTGAAAATTAAACAAACTCGCGTATGATATTGGCTGAACATTCGTGGATTGTGATTGATTGGGATTGCATGCAATGGGGTCTCCAATTGGGGGATCTCCAAATAATTTTATGCTTAAAATTCACAATTGTGAATATAAAGACGAAAGGACACTATCTAAGAAAGATTTCAACTGGAATTGTCTTCTAATCTTCCAAAAGCGAAGTCATAAGTTCTATTATATGAAACGTCGTTACAAAAAAAGAAGATTGTAATAAAAAAGGACTTCAAAACAGAAAATATGTTTCCAACCTAAAGTTGTTTCGAAATATCTGTATCAAGTGAGTCAAATGAATTTATTCATCAGAAGTACCTAGGTCATTTTCCGTAAAATTCACATAAGCTTGTCGCAGCAAATTTTTTCACTACTAGATAAGTTAAATATTTCTGTTATCCATGAAATATATTTTAATGCAATCAAATCTCCTCAAAACAAGTCATATAAATTTTAAAATATTTTTTATACTGAAAAAATACGTCCACGGATATGATTAGTCATGTCCGTAGACTGTCGCACTTCAGGGTTGCTTGCTTTATCAGTATTTTAATTTCACTTCATATTTCCTTGATGTCTATATTTATTTTTTAGACATAAGGTATGTTAAGCAATGTTATGCCTGGGTATAAAGCTGTTTTGAGTAGTAATTTTATTACAATTAATGTAATACCTCTTGTCCCAAGGCTGACGTGTCATGTCACTGGACAACACTTTTTAGTTGTTTAACAGCCCACCAAGTGACATAACAAGTGAACTGTGACGCGTCATGTCAGATAATACTCGTGTGCATAATTGTAACCGATATCTTTTTTTACCTGAATTGTAAAGTTTAACTGTTTTTAAAAATTTTCATTTACTGCATTCATGTACTGTTTTTGTTGCTATTACGCATAAAAAGTGTTTTTAGTTTTAAATTCAAATTTTTGCAATATACAACGAAATAGAGTGTAAAAATTGTTATAGGTATGCCGCACCTACTAAATATTTATTAGTGATTCTATGTTTACCACTTTGATATACATGGTAGCCAGCGTAAAAGAGGTCCCTCGTTTCGGATTGTTAAACGTAATTATGAATGATAGATTTCAAATTCATGTTTTGAATACAATATGTGGCTTCCTTTATCCTTGTCGTCCTGTAATTTGATGACTTCCTTTTAATTTTAAAGATAACTTTTAACATTTTTATAAAGGAAAACATTCACATACGTATTTTTTACTCTTTTGAAAAAATCAGTCAAATTAATCATACATCAAATGCATTTTTATAAAATTTTAAAGCCACATTATATTCGAAGTTTTTTAACTTTCTTTTTAAGCTTTATTTTGCCTATGTACTTAAATTCTCCAAAATTCTTTAAAGAGCTTCTCAAAAAATGTTTGCTTCCTTTATATTTCCATCACTTTCTCTTTTCAAATCAAATAATCGTTTCAAATTTCATGTTAAGAGGCCACTTCTACCTCATGTACAATTTACAGAACGTACCATAGCACTTCAATATAAAGTGCACTTAGGAGTTTTTATTTCCACTTCAGTTAAAATATCTTAAGTTTCTTTCATAAATAAATTATTCATTCTCACTTTTTAATTCAAAGTATAACATTTTGTTTTGTTTAAATCACAGAATTTCTAATTACAGTAATAAGTATTTGAAGAAGAAAGTGGCATTTCACATCACAATAAAATATTTTTTTCAGACATCCTAATATATATTTATAAACAGTTACTAATTCATTACTGATTGATAAAATTTAGTAATAAACAGAAAAATTTTACCAAATGCTCGTTTCTTCAGATATTATTCCTTACTCTATCTTAAAATTTAATTTATAGTTAAAGTGTATTAGTTATATCTATAATAGTAAAACAAGCTGTGTGTCTGTCTGTGGCTCTGTGGATTTATAGAAACCTACTTAAAATTGGAGTAGAGCTCTGAAATTTTCAGCATAAGTAGTTTTGGCCTTCTTATTGTATACATGTCAAACAGAATGTTAAAATTTTAATTAGTTCTTTTTTAATTAATTTGTTTTTACAAAGTGACTTCAAACAGAGGTATAGCTCGGAAATTTTCAATATATGTAGTTATAGCCTTCTAATTGGACTTTTGAAAAACAGAATGTTAAAATTTTAATTAGTTACTTTTTAATTAATTTTCTAAATTAATTTAAAAAAAATTTTGTTTTACAAAACGACTTCTAAGAGGGTTACAGCTCTAAAATATTCAGCATAAATAACTGTGATCTTCTTATTGAACTTTTGAAAAACAGAATTTTGATTTTTTTTTTTAGTTTTTTTTAACTAATTTTTTTAATTAATTAAAAAATATTTTAATAAACGGTTTCTAATAGGGCTACAGCTCTGAAATTTTCAACATAAGTAGTCTTAGTCTTCTAATTAGACATTTAAATAACAGAATTTCGAATTTTTATTTAGTTTTTTTTTTAATTAATTTTTTTAATCAATTAATAACTATTTTATAAAATGATTTCCAATTGGACTACAGCTCTGAAATTTTCAACATACGTACTTTTGTCCTTTTAATTAGCCTTTAAAAAAAACAGAATTTTAAATTTTTATTTAGTTCTTTTTTAATTAATTAACAAATATTTTACAAAACGACTTCTAATTGGGCTACAGTTCTGAAATTTTCAACACAAGTTGTTTTGGCATTGCAAAAACTTTAAATTGTGTTTTGCAATTTTAAATTGCAATTATGTTAAAATTTTCATTTGTTTTTTGATATTTTTTTTTAATTAGTATATTCACAAAAAGCGACTTCTATAGGCCCAGAGCTCTGAAAGTTTCAACATAAGTAGTTTTGGCCTTCTAATTTTTCTTTCCACAAACACGTGTTAAAATAATCTTAAAGGGGTGTTGTATTATTGTATTAATGGGGATTTTTTTTATTACGTGTCTCGGCAGGGGAGATGCTTCTAATATTAAGACTTTACGTAGCAATTAGATTTTAGTGAGTGAAGCGAGCTTATGCTTACGCAACAATGAACCTTTTAGCGAGAGAAGCGAGCCTATTCTTTCATAGTAATGAACCTTTCAACTAGTGAAGTAATCCTGTGCTTATGTGTCAATGAACTTTTCAGCTTACGAAGAGAGCTCGATTTTGCATCGCGATGAACCTTCCTGCGAACGAAACGCCAAAAAATGGGACCTATACACCAATGACGAATTTCCGCAACGAGATGCCTCACAGCTAACTAAAATATTACACAGGTTAAAATTTCGTGGCGAAGCACGAGTATTCAGCTAGGATATAATAATTTTTATCAAGTTTCCTGCTATTTGAAGTGGTTTCTTATTCAAAAGAGATTGTGTTACTAATCAAATGCATTAATGTTATATAGTAAGATATATTTCGTTATCTCCGCATACATTTCATAAAATTAAATGTGTTAATGCCTTATTTATATGTATGCTTAAAAAATACTGTTTAATTGCCAAAATTAATTGTTAATCTACATGCTCGGTTTAAAATAGAAAGGAAAATAATCCATGTTTCGATTTTTATGTGACTTGGATTGTGACAGCTACTATCACTAAAAGTCTACTTCTGCACGTGTTTTTAATGCTATACGTCAGGTTCAGATATCTAGCATGTAAAATTTCGTAATATTTAACTTCTGAAAGTTCTAGGTATTAGTATACATTAAACAACGTTTCGGTATTTTTACTTTCAATTACCTATATGTATACATAGGGTAATGAAAGTATAGCACTTGGTAAAAAAAAAAGATTTTTTTCCATCTCTTCACGTTTTGGAACACCTTGATTTCAAAAAAGTGATCTAGAAAAAATGTCTGTCTGTGTGTATGTATGTGTGTCTGTGGTCAGCATAACTCCCGAACAAATTGACCTACGATGTTCAAATTTGGTTTGCGGGTTGCTGATGGTCATGGGATCTACCATTAAGGTTTTCGTCGAAATCGCGCATCTGCATATGGGAGCTGTCTTTGAAAAAATCACGTTTTTCAATTATTGCAAAAAAACGGCTCTAATAATTTTAGTAAAAATCGCTGTGCTAATGCCTCTTAAGGTGTTCTAAACATCCCTTCCTCCGAAATTTCCATAAAAATGTTTTAATGGCGTAAAAAGTTGAAAAACGAATGCCTTCAACACAGAGTTCTATTTCCTTGAGTATACCTCATCAAAGATTATTTTTTCTCCTCTCCTCAGTTTCACTTATAAGAAAGGATAATATAAGAATTATTGAAAAGTATATCGCCAAAATCATCTATTTGGCGAATGTGCTTTTTTTTTTTTTTTTTTTAATATCGTTTTTTAATAATTTTTTATCATTTTTTAAAAATGAATGATGAAAATATAAATACGAAAAATGACACAAATTGACATCAGTGTTATAGTGTAACTGAAAGTTGTGCAATGTTCCACACCCTTAGTTTATAAGCAAATGTACCGTTTATTCTATGAGTTTGGCTACAATTTTGGCGAACTCTCGTCGGACACTTTCAAGAACACTTTCATCGAATTTTCAGCTTTTCGATATCTCTAGTTGGAGCCAAGATGTGAATTCCTTGTAGCAAGTCAAACTATGAAAACTTTCGTTAGAATATAATGTGATTCTACTAATCTTACGGCAACATTAATCAACTTCCAATTTAATTGTGATATGAGAATTCATCTCGTCGTGACTTTTCATTTTACATTCAGCTGGTTCCTGTAGTATTTGTAGTGCTGTTTTGAATGTTAATCGCAAATGGTAAAACAGAGCAATTGTAAGCTTCTTTCTACGTTATTATAGGGTAGAAGCTAGTATATTAAAACGTAGATTTTATTAAAAGTTAACTTTTGAATATACAAAATGTTGGACATTGTTAAGTTTTCGATCGAAAATATTCCAGATATAAAATACAGTCTTACACGTATCTCAAAACATGACATTCTATGAGAATCAAAGCTCAAAGATTATTCGTAAGTAAAACTCTTTTACTGATACAATGTTTCCTCTGCTTAGAAAAACAGAAACTATACAAAGAAAAACTGCATTATTCCGAACAAAAAAAAAAAATTCCTGGAAAAGAAATTATTTTGATAGTGTTAGAGAGAGACTTGGTTATTGCGAAATTGCTTAGGAGATAATAAAAAAGTACGCCTGCGAGGTATAAAACAAAAACCAAAAGTAAGAAGGTAAAAAAAACTACTATGTATTACTACTTCAAGTTAAAAACAAAAACTGATTTATTAAGCACTTACGATAAATTTGTCAGAAGGTAAAATATTTGTGTGTAGTAAAATAAACAAAAAGAAATTTGATGGGAATAAATTATAAAATAACGAAAAAAGGTATAAATAGAAAATGATAATAAGATATCTTAATTAGTTAAAATGAGATGAACTAGGTGAAATTATATACTAAATAATGTATACTACTAAACAATATAGGAAGTTACATACTCGAGTATTTAAATATTTCAAATTCAATCGAAAAATTAGATACTTAGATACTTAAAAACTGCAGTTAGTTTAAATATTATTAAATAACTCTAGATTACATATATAACTACATATATGCGAATTAATTAATATCAGAATAATTTTATATACTTAATAAAAAAAATTTGAAATATTATATTAATTTATGAAATATATATATATATCACAGCTGACTATATTTAATTATTTTGCACTAAAATATGGAAAATAACAATTACGGTTATAACAGATTTAATTATTTAAAATCTGCTATGATTTCAAGTTATATGTACACTGTGATATTTTATCTTATATTACTATTCTAGTTAATTTATTCTAATTTCCTTTTCACCCGAAATAAATATCTCTAACGTTGAATACACCCTCACGAATTTATATTTAAAGTTGAAGAGTCCTTAATTATATATAGGTTTCTTAAGTTTCCAAGAAAGTCTACCAATTGTCTGTAAATTGGATACCAAATTGTATTACAGCGATTGAATTGGCGGCTCACCTCCAGATACAAATGATAATTCAACCTAATTCTAATATCCCATTGACACTAACTCTGGCTTCATCCTTCCTTGAAAGGCACAAAGCTTGGAGTTAGACTTAACCAGTCCTAATTTCCAAGTGGTAAATTGCAATTTTACGCCAACACTCAGGTCTCTGATTTGATCCCTATTATGTGTTACAGGTCGATGCCAATGAGATGACTCAGGCATATGTATTTCGGCATGGCTTATCCTCGTTGATATGATGCATACAATCCTTCGCTGTTAAGATATAAAAGCCTATTACAGATTGTTTACAATGTTTAAATTGCAGAGATTTATAGAAATCAATCAAAACCACTGAACTTGAGATAAACCTTGAGAAAAATAGGTATATAAGATATTATTCTTTATAAAACGTCAAAAGCAGATCTAATTAAATTTTTTGTTCAGTAAACAACGATTTACGTATTGGAGATTGCGAAAAACTGTTAACTCCTTGTATACTAACATGTTTAGCAATGTTGTGTATTAGCTCTTTTCTTCGTAGCTCTCACTATTTTATTGCAATTACAAAATCATAAACGATTTACCTTTTAAAATATTAAAATGTGTCCAGTATTTTTCCAAAGTAACGAAGCACATTTATATCATTGTTTTATTTAATTAGAGTTTTAATTTTAAAGAAACTTCCTTTTCAATTTCATTAGTAAAAAAGTATTTTTAGACAAAAGTTAGTTTTCTTTCGTTCTTCTTGAGATTTAAGGACCTTAGAGTGTGTGCTGTGCCTAGGATTCAAATTGGTGCAAGTTCAGCCCCTCTATTTTATAATATTTATAGCAAATAATGCTGAAAAGTTTTCCAATAAGTTAAAAATAAAACAGATTAAAAGTCGATATTGAGTTATTGCGTTAACTTGATTTGCTTGCTAAATTACGTTCTGCATCATATCATTATTAAGTTATTAACCTTATCTGAAAGTGAATAACTATACCATAAACATACAATAACAGTTCCTGAGATTTTCCTGCAAGCATAGTTAATTCACAAAGCTATGGTTATAATATAACTTAATTAAGTTGGCGAGTTTATGAAGATGCGTTTAAGTAAATATAATTATGGATAGAGAATGCTCTTATTGTACAATATTACATGCACAAGCTGTTACTCACAAAATGAGTTAAATTGTTTACATTTTTTATTACTTTAATACGTTCATCAGTATTCCTTGCAAATTGAAATGGTATAAATTGACCTTATTAATAATTTTTCATTATATTAATTGCCATTAGGAAATTTGTAAAATTTCAATTAAATACTTATCTTATTTCTATTGCTTTTAATACAATGAATGGCTATACAAATTATTTCAGCATTAAAAAGCTTGTCAAAATTAATATTTTAAATAATTTCAACATTTTAACAAAGTAGTAAGGGATAAATGTAAAAGAAAGTATTGTACGTTGGACTTGTTTAATCATTGTTCAGTGTTTTATTATCAGTTATATTAAAATAAGAAACGTATTCATATTATTCATTACGATTTTTGACCTTTTTTCTATCAAAGACCAGTGGTACATTTAAAATTATTTAATAGATGGACTAAGCAACGTTTAAAATATGGAAGTTTATTGTTTTATAAAAATGAATCATAAATCAATTTGATATGATTTTAACTTGGAATTGGATTTTTGCAATACTGTAAATTTAAAATTTGAAATTTTTGAAGAAAATTTAATAGTTATTTAAAATGCACATGCTTAAATATATTAAGTAGCACTTAATTCATTAAAAACATTAATTAATTTTGAGTTACGTGTAATTGTAGAGTACTACTTACTTTTAATGTCAAATAAGAAAACCTCCCAAAATCAACTAAAGGTTTAAATATTTTTTCCCGTTAAAAATCAACTGAATCATCCCTTTTGAAGAATGGCTTTGATTAGGTCCACTTCAAGACATTTTCCACTCATTCAAATGCGTAAGTGCGTAATTTAAAAGTTCCTTCAAAGAATAATAATTTATCACTATAATTGCATCGAGATTGGATTAAAAATGAACATTTTGCAAAGTATTTTTTTTTTTTTTTACTTTAAGAAAATGGATGATTAATGGAAGTCTTTTGCAAATATGCTTTTAGTTTGAAATTCAACCACTCCATTGAACTGACTTCAATTAAGATTCGTTTTGTCACAGGCTCATCAAGTATAAATAAATTTATGCATTGATCAGTCTCTATTGTACGGAAGGAAGGTACTTAATCAAGCAAGAACACTGAGGTAAGAAAAAATAATACAAGGCTATTTTTATACCTTTTTTGTCATAAACATCGCGTGGGGAAAATTGTTTTCCATGATGAAGCTCTGTAAAAATATCTTTAATGGACACAGAAAATTCATAGCTGCGTTCATGGATTTAATGTAGCGACTAATATCTTTTTAATGAGAAAATAGAACAAACTAGTTTTTTATAGATTGTTATTTTTAGGAATATTTAAAGAAAGTTATATTAGATAATTTACAGTCTTGTGAAAGGTATTAACTTTCAGGACTCAACAAATGTTGAAGAAAAGAAAAAAGAAAACATAATTTGATTACGTTTTTGCGGAAGAAAAATCACTTTACTTCTCTAGCAATGTTAATTCAATTTATTGTTACGAAGTAAAGATGGGTACAATCAATCAAAATTATAATTTCATAACAATATGTTCCATATTTTTTTAGTAAAAGCGTAATAAATGTTTCTATTTGTATAAATATTTGTAAAATATGGAAAAATAATAAAAATATTTCACTAATTTTTGTATTGATTTAAAGTAAATTTGATAAAAAATTTAAAACTATCGAAATACTTTGCAAAATCTTTTTTGATCAACAAAATATTTAGAATATTTGCTGTTAAATTTCCAAGTAATTATATTTTATAGATTACACGCTTCAAAATAATATTTTAAAAATATTTTATTCCGACCACAATAAATTTGAAATTTTATAATTTTATTTGTGATTAAATCTGAATATCTAAGGGAAGAAGAATCTTAAAAACTATAGTGTTAGATTACTCACCTTCATTATACATTTGCAGCCTCTGTAAATAAGTTTTTTTTTTATCCATTTATAACATTCTGATACTCTCAAGATAGAAAATTATCAAGTATTATAATCTTTACCATTTCAAAAGAATTATGTATACCTAAATTTCTAACTAAAGGACACTGAAGTTTCTATCCCAAAATGGAGTTTCTTGGAAGGAGTATACAACTTTAAACAGAAATTAATCTTTTTTTACCTTTTGCCCTAAAGCAACATTTTCAGCATCGAAATCAATAACTAAGATTTGTTTTAAAACTAATATATTCTGCTATCGCTTACATATAGCTACTCATGTATTTGCCTAATTTAAGTACTTTTTAGTTATATAGTTTATTCTTTTTGAAAAATGCAATTATACGTCCATACATGTTTCATCTGAGAGACCAGTTTAACTTTACACAACCAACGGCGTATTTTTTATTGGCTTACAGCTTTTGATAAATATAAAACTTTGGATTTAGTTTAAATTGGTGTAACCTGGAAGAGCCTGTAAATATACTATTTACGTGTTTTAGGAATTTGCAGAACCTACAAACGGAAAATTGGGAGATTTCTCAACGACAGGGATCTTCCGCACCGAACAATAAAGTCGGCATTAAATTTCAATATAGATGGCCTATAAGTTAACAAATCACATGTGCAAAAACATTAATTTCACATCAAGTTCAACTCAAATAAGAAGTTCAGAGGTCTGAAGTATTAAAAAGTGAGGAGGTTTGAACTGTTAAGCCAGGAATGGTGTTATTATTACTAGTTATTGAGAAGTTTTCTTAAAACATTTAGACTGTTATAGATAGTTAAACGGTTTCTATACATTGAAATAAAAATAGGGAATGTTGCTTTTGCGCATCTTTACAAAATTACAATTATTTTTTTATTATTATGGGTTAATTAATTTCTAACCCATAGACCACATTATCTATATGAAAGGTTAGTTTTCGCAACCTAAAATTTAATGCGATAATCAACCTCTACTAAGTAATTCAAAGTCAGCGCGGAATAATATCATAAACGCTTTGACAAGATATCTAAGAGCAAGAAATTAACGTGTGAAGTGAATTTAGACAAGATCCTGTCTATAATTTCTTTTACAAAATACATTTTAATTCATAACAGAGAATGCAAACGCATATATTACACATGAAACTAGAATGATTTAATAAAAGTTATTACAGTTGGAAAATGTTGTAACTGAATAGTTTTATTTTATAAGTTTCATAATAATTTATTTAGGTTACCATTACTACGAGTTTAATAAAGCTAAAGTATCTAGAAAAAATGTTGCATCAATTTATATGGTGTCTAATTATTTACAGTTTTTTATGCGAATGAAGATAGACTGAATATTATACAAATAATTTTAAAGAACATTATTTTCATTTCACGTATATTTCTAAACTCTAATGGCATTTAAATTGAATGATCCGTCTTCCTGAAAATTAATTTAAACAAAATCGATTAATATTGCAATAAGAATTTGATATCCACTCAATCGTTTGCAATATAACAATACACCAGCTAACACACTCTCTTAATTATTAAAGGTAGAAAATCAAATCTCAATTACGTCACTACGACGTCATTCCGTTCAATATAAAGCGGCGTAATTCAGGATGATAAATCCCAAAATGAGATTCTTTCGAATAATCTTGATATGAATTTAAATTTTCGCGTTGTAAAGTTATTTCATAATTGCGACTCCGCAGAACACCAGAAAAGATAAAGGAAAACCCATTACCATATATGCAAATCCCGATATCTTTTTTTTATTCCTAAACGATGTTGGTGGTATGCCCTGCGACGGAAATTTAAATTCACGTTCCTCAGACTCACATTTAATGCCTGTCCGGGTTTCTAGTGGCAATCCTTGCTGCCGTGTTTTTAAGCGACTTGGGATGAGAGCGAGTGATTGCATTATTTTTGTCGTTTCAGCTTTTTGTCTTGGATTTTGATTTCTTATTTGTTGTTCAATAAATTATTTTATACGAAATGGTATGAAAGTTATAGGAAAATTGGAAATTTATTAAATTTTGAAGGAAGTTTATTTGGAAATGGAAGGCTTGGAGCAAAAGTATATTTGGCTTTACGGCTTTTGAAGAAGGTTAAATTTATGAACTTAGTTAAATCTTTCATATAACATTTTCTCTAATCTGAAAAGTTACATTTATTTTGATAAATCCCAGTAATTTCTTATTCTTTTATTATATGCTCTGTTCTAAATGATTTTTTTTTCCCTTTCACCTGCGCAATAAACTTTTCAGGCATCAAGAAACAAAGAAAAGTAATAATAACTATGAAAACTATTTGTATAAATATTAGAATAACATTTTACTTAATAATCTCTTAAAAATGTATATTCATTCATAACTGTTTTAACTTATACAGAAAAAAAAATATGAGCATGAACGGAATTAAACAAGTTCGTACATACATCCTGTTACATCATAATAAAACGATCAGTATGAAAAATGTATGGAATGTTTAAAAACTAATTGTCTTTTATTTATTCCTTGCATTTTTTCTTCTTGATTTTAAAAGGAAAATTTTTGTATAATGTCAATACAGAGAAATATCTTTACTCCTAACCAATATAATTTATATCGTATCTTGAGATACGTAAGAATGTTACTTAAATAAAACTGATTCTTAAATAAAATTTTAGACAGAAAAATAATTGGTAACATACATGTTTTTAGAAAATATACATTTAAATTCAATTTATCTAAGATAGTAAACAAATATCAAAAATCCCTTTTGAGTTTTAATCACTGATATGCTGAATTATTTCAGATCCACTTTTTGAATGTTACTACTTATCAGATATATACGTAAGTGTTGTTTCCTAAGTATAAGATGGCCGGTGAAAGATAGATCTTATTTTAAAAAAGAAGTCCCGCGTTTCATATTGTTAAATGTAATTCTGAATGATTGGTTCCAAACTTATGTTTCAAATATAATTTGAGGCTTCTTTCTTGATGGCTATCCTGTTGTATTATTGATAATTAAATACCTCTGACAATTCTGAAATAATTTAGGTAATTCAATTCAAAACCAATATCAGTGACTCCGTAGTACTTTGTGAGGACATAAAACACTTTCACAGCAAAAGAAAAAAATTGAGAAACATCACTTAAAAAACTAATATCTAATGAAAATGTACGCAATAAAAGTAATATAATAAACCAAATAACTGTTCGAAACAAAAATGCTTTTATCGTGAATCCTACTTTTCATAAGGATTATAAATTGTCGACAAATATATATGAAAGGTAAGTGTAAGCATCTATGTACATAAATAATGATGGATTTTTGATGTTATGAATTAATTCCATTTGTAAATAAAGAATATCGCTTTATATAAAGGCAGAAATGACTTTATGTTTACAGATAATCCTGAAATATCTTTATCAAATGTGACATTATATGGTTCTGGTTCTCAAATGACGCAGAATTATTTATATGTAGCCATTATCGCAAGCTTTTGCTACCGCACTACTTCATAAATATTTTTCATATTATTACTTCAAGTATAGATTGATGAATGAACAGTATAGTATGAACTGCGATTAGTATGTTTCAATTTAAGTAATAACTATGTGATATTCCTCAATTAAGTCCATATTCTTAAGGAGGTCTTTCATTTTCTTGTTAAAATTTTTTCTTTCTTTCATGTTTTATTGTAGATTACTTATTTTTGAACAGTTACCGCTAAATGAACAAATGAAAGTGCATATTAATTATTAAGGTACATTGGACATTTTCCTTGTCCTTCAATCTAATCCTGAAGTAACGTCAACTGGAGATGATTTGCCTATTTTCAGATCAAAATTAAAAAAAAAAAAAAAAAAAAAAAAAAAATTCTATGAGTTAAAAATTTCTATTTATATTTTGATTTTGTTGGAAAAAACGAAAATACTTAATTTTTTAGATGTTTTGTTAATTAGATGTATTGAATAAGCTTTGGTAGTTTTTTTTTTTTTTTTTTTTTTTTTTTTTCCAAAACAAAAAAGCGCTAATTGAAATTACTTGCCATGTAAGTGTAATTTTATCCACCTGGTATTTTCCAACCTACATAGACCTGAAAAACACTAACCCGCACACAAAATTTTATCATCGTGGGATCAATTTGGTCGAGAATTATGCTAACTACGTACGCACAGACAGACATTTTTTCTAGAACACTTTTTGAAATCAGGGTGTTCTAAAACATGGAGAAAAACAAATAATAAAAAAAAAAAAAAAAAAATTAAAAAAAAATTCTTTGACCGAATGCTATACTTTCATTACTATATGTAAACACATGGGGAATTGAAAGTAATATAAGTGAATTATGGATGCAGCGTTTCTGGTGTGCTCTTAGCTGTAAATTTAGTTGCAGTGCCCATGAAGTAGAAAACTAAATAATTTTTAGATGCAATAGATGATTAAAATGCAATAAATACAGGGTAACACAATGATCCACCAAAAAAAATCGTATTTCTTCGATTACAGGATCAAGGTCGCATTGGATAGCAACGAGCGCTAAGGCACTCTCCAAGCTGTAACAACTAATAGTAAATAGTGGAAACAACCGCAGTGGACTAGTGGCGCTGCATTCCAACCAGTAAAATTTATTTTATTTTCTTGGTCAGGGCTGCCAGGTCTGGCAATTTTTCGCCAATTTGTCAATTTTCAATGTATGGCGATCATCGATTTTTTGCTTTTCAAGTTCTGGCTATTTGTTATTTTTCATTTTTTTTTTTTTTTTTTTTTTTTTTTTTTTCGTTTAAAGCAGACTCCGCAAACTTTTCTTGCAACTCAGTGGCGAATTTCGGCGCCTATTTCCTGGAAATATTGAAAAATGAACAGAAGAAGACATATATATGGCACTCTAATTTCCTGTTTTGTTCTCAACCATTTACTTTAAAATTCTTTGCTTTTTGTTGATTATTAGGCAACAAATATGAGACTTTGATATTCATTTTTAGAATTAAGTTGTTCATTTACAGTAAGACCTATTTTTGAATTTTATTTTCGTTATTCTTTATAGAAATAGCGTAACAATCTGCGACAATGATTAAAACAGATTATTTTTGGCGATTTTATTAATGGACTGTTGGCGATTTTTGTGATCTCAGAGTCGGCAGCCTTGGGTTTTTTTTATTTTAGCTGGCGTTTTACGCATTTTTTATTGGATTTTTTTTTTTTTAATTATTTTTTTCAAATGGAATTGGTTTCATCCTCATAGATTTTCATTTGTTAATTTATTTCCTTATCAATTAAAACCAAACAGGGTAAATTATTGCGTTCCATGATGTACTTCATATTCTGGAAAGAGAGCAGATGCTAAATTTCACGAATTTCCCTTGGATACAGATGAACGCAAAGAATGGGAACGAGTCTTCCTCTATTATTTTAAATTTCTCTGATGATGAAGTTGAAGGCTTAAAGATAAAGAGACTAAAACGGGGGTACCGTTCCTAGGGTTTTTCCTGATTACCCCCATGGTGCCCAAAAAACAGATGAAACTCTCAGTTTTATCAAGGATTTCAGTCATTAAGTATCACCAAATTAAGTATGTTTCAATTAAGCTTGGTATCTGGATAATAGAACGTGAGTAAAAGCTGATAAGTCTGAAGTAAGACAATAGCACACTAGCGTTCTTTTAGTGAATGTGACATTCCATGAAACTTGATGTAATACGATCGTATCGGCAACGAATCTATCTGTGAAATTTCAGTTCGATTTGATGAAGGGAAGTAGGTTCATTAATAATCGGAAGGCCAATTAAAGTATGTTTAAAAGCAACCTTTTAGTGACAGTGACACCTATCAAAACTTTTATAATGCAGCCTGATCGACAATGAATCTACCTGTTGAATTTCAGCGTGATTGGATAACGGAAAGTTGGTTTTTTTTAGTATCTGAAGATACAAGCGTGTGTAAAAGTGAACTTTTACTAACTGTGACAGCTCTCAAAATTTTATATAATACAACTTTATCGATATCGAATCTATCTGACAAATTTCAGCCCGATTGGATGACTTCAAGTTGGCATTTTTAGTATCTGAAGATACAAGCGTGTGTAAAAGCTATTAGTAACTGCGAAATTTTATAGAATGCCTCCACAATATGATAGAATTTATTGTCATCGACATCGAATTTATATGCCAAATTTTATATCTGGCCGATTGAATTACGGCAAGTGTGTTAATATCATTATATCGCAATTTCAAATCTGGTTGGATTGCAGCGTCACCCTTGTTTAGAGGGAGAAATTTGAACTAACAACCTGTTTCCTTCGCACCAGCAGACTTTTAGAAATTGTTACGGCCTGGAGAGTGCTTTAGCGCTCGTTTCAATCCAGTGTGACCTTTACAAGATGAACAAAAAGTAACAAGATTTTAACAGTCGGATTCGCGAAGATTTTAGAATGAAAGGAAACTGTTTTCTCATAAATTAAGTTTCTTTTTAATAAAATTTAAAAAACAGTTCATGTTTCATCGACAAATGACACTTTGAGTAAAGATCTTAATTATTGGCAGACCCAAACCACTTAAGCAGAATTGGTCATTGGCTCACAAATACCTACAGCATCATCTATTAATGAAAATATAACTACCTATTCATTGTTGAAAACAAATAAGTATTTTATCTTAACTAAATGCCGAAACCGCATCTATCTTCACTCAAAGTCTTTCCTATATATTTTTTTATTCAATCTTATCTATTTTTTCCTATCATATCAATTTTTCAAAATTCCTGTTATTTTATCATCCTATATATATATCTATATTAATTCAAAATACTAAATAAAAATATAAGAGAACCACCCAAGTTTAATTCCAGTTGGTTTATAACGGTTTAATTTGTTCTTTGTTATGTCATTTTTGCCATTGTTAAGCTAACCCAAAGTATCCTTTACTCAAATTGGCTTCCAAATAGAAGATGTCCATTTCTTCCAAATACCAGCACTATCTCTAAATATAAAAGGCGAACACTTCCATCGCAACCCCAACTAAAAGGCTAACACAAGATATCTAAGAACATTAAAGCGAACCCAAGAATACTTTTTATATATATATCTTTAATGCATGTCTCTTCCAGAAAAGGACTGCATTGATTCTCAGCAGCGACCTTTTCTCGCTACCTCTCTCAAATTTTAATGATCTCCTTCCATCTTCTCCAACGGCAGATGGAAAGTAATTCAAAGACACTAATCCTTCCTCTTCTCTCATTTGAAGTTGGGTTGAGTGAGAAAGTTTGGAGGGTGACTAATGGCGGCATGGTGTAAGTAATGATCCTTGTTACAGTATTATTTCTTTCTCTTTGGGATGGATTTCCATCTGCTTTTGTGTCCCCCTGGAGCATCCTCCGCGGGAATTTGAGAAAGTGCGCTACTTTGTGTCTGGGAGATATCGGGATTGGCTCGAAGTCCCACCATTTGAATAAACCCTATTATGGTTCTCGGGACTGGTTGCTAATTAAATTTAACTGGTATCAAGAAAGTGGAAGGAGGCTAATAGTTAACAGGGGATTCCTATTTAGGATTTGGCAGAAGGTATTCGAAACTCTTAAGGAATTTAAAGTTGTCATGATTGAAAGTGAGGCAGTATCTTACGCTGGCAGTTCAGATTGTAATTCAGCGAGTTAAACTTTTCTTCAAGGTGGGATTAAAAAAGGCTTATGTAATCAAAATTCCGACTGAGTTTAAAATTAACAAATAATGTGCATTTCAATATAAAGTTGATACGATTTTTTAATAATACAAATCTCTGTTTATGTAAAAATTTTGTGATAAGTTTTTTCGATCATAATTTGGGTTTTCTTTTATTTTCATTAGTAATTAAAAGAAAATTATGAAGGAAAAACTATTTGGACTGTGACAAGTACTGTTACAAAAATACCTCTTTTACACACGTTTTATTGCAAACATCCGCTCCAAATACCTAGAATGTACTATTTGGACACATCTAAGGACTAATATCTTCTTTCGTTATGTTAATAACATACAGCAAAAACACTAGCGATGTGATTCATATGAAACAATGTGCATGAAAGTTCATTAAGATCATTACATTGCTGGGGTACTAATCATCTATCATAGATATACAGACTTTATCATAATTTGATTCTCAAATAATTAAGATATACGTAGCACACCTTTTATCTATTTGGAAAACTTATCTACAATGATATTGACTTTCACATACTGATACTTTACAGATTTTTGGAAATTGTAAACCTAAGAAAACAGCTATTTTTTTTTACTAAATTAACGTATTTTATTAAGATAATAATGATATCTCTAAAAATAAATCTCAAAACCCTCACTTACTGACTAACTCATCATCAATTTTCTAACTTCTCATAAGGCACAACTCTAAAATTCGGTACAAATGACAAATATAACAAACATAGTAAAAGTTAGCCAATCTGATTTGAAATGTAATAACCGTTCGAAATGTGGATTATCCTAAAGTTCTACTTTCTATAAATCCAGAACGGTAAAAATTAGTGTCCACATTCAAGAATCTGTAAAAAGTTACACTAATCTCCTTCCCGATTGCGACGCTTGAAGGGTAGAAAAGACTTCAAGCGTTCCAAGTGTAGAATATCCTACAGCCATTGCCTGTTAAGTTAAAATTATAAAAATGGATGCACATATTCCCAGTACTCTCTATAATAAAAACAAGCTTTCATGAGATTTCGTATATCTATCCTTAATTTGAAAAGAGAAACGTTTCAAATGTGGAATATTCCAATGCCATGCTTAGCATGAAAGCAAGACGCGGCAAATAGTTACACAAGCGTTCAAAGATATACACAGTATAACTACGTTATCGTGCATAGTAAGTATATACATAGTGCAACTAACCACATTTTCAAGGTCAAAAAGGGTGTTAAGTGTTGGAAAAAAGGAATATTCTGATATCCTGATTTCTATAAAACCAGGAAAGTTAAAATCTTATTACAAAGCACCAGTCTAGTAATTCATATAATAAACAGATAAGTTGTGCCCATGACTTCCTATCGACTAGAAGATCCCCTTTTAACCTACTGATGCACATCTGAGCACTTGTTAGAAATACATCTTTACTTAATTTGTTAGCAATTTATTTAGTTGATTGTTTAAATTTTTATTCCCTGCATCTTCTACATATTTGAAAAAGCGGTCCAAATGATTTTACTTATCAAAGATGGTTCTTGAAATAATTTTCCTAAACTTCACAAAGTAATATAAAACTAGGGGTGTGGAACATCGCACAACTTTCAATTACACTATAATACTGACGGGGATTTGTGTCATTTATTTTTCATCATTCATTTAGGAAAAATGGCCATTTTGGCGATAATTCTTGAATAAGTCTTTAAAAAAAAAAAAAAATGATTTTGGTGATAATACTTAAGGAAAGAGAAATCTGTGTTGAAAGCATTCGTTTTTCAACTTTTTACGCAGCCATTAAAACATTTTTATGGGAATTTCGGAGGTGGGGATGTTTAAAACATCTTAAGAGTCATTACCACAGCGATTTTTATCAAAATCCTTAGAGCCGTTTTTTAGCAACCATTGGAAAACATGATTTTTTCAATGGCAGCTATCTTTTGCGCATGCACGATTTTGAAGAAAACCTTAATGGTAGGTCCCAAATACACCACTAACCCTCATACCAAATTTGAACATCATAGATAAAAATTTTCGCGAGTTATTCTGACCACAGACACACCTACACACAGACAGACATTTTTTCTATATCACTTTTTTGAAATCAGGATGTTCCAAAACGCGGAGAAATGCAAAGAAATCGAAATTTTTTTTTTGGACCGAATGCTATACTTTTATTACCCTATGTATACATATGGGTAATTGAAACTAATACGAATCATACTTACTCCGCATTAAGTTAAAATACATTTATTAGCGGTAAAATATTATTTGGGCAAGATTATCTTAGAAAATCACTTATTTTTTATGTGTGTCAGAATACCCACAAAATAATGTGTTATATCCATGACATTTATGTTTATTCGTTGCTTTAATTCACTGAAGTGAAAAGCCTTAAAGCAACTGAGGTATAATCTATGATATTATTTTAATTCAATAAACTTCGCAAACAACCCTCAAAGATATGTTTTGTTGATACAGTATTAATGGTAAAGATTGTAATTCTAGTTATCTCCTAGATTTATCTAAAGCAAATTTTTACTAATATTGAATATATTCACACTTTTCTCTCGTGATTAAATCAGATGTTACTTTTGTAATTAGAGAAGTTATTTCATTGAAAAAAGTTTGACGGAAAAACTTATTTTACAACTTGATATTTTCTCAAGTTATAGAGTACTATACAATTTCACAATTATCTAAATTTAATAATAATTTTTAAAACTTTAACGTTGAACATTTGGATATCAAATATTAACTTTATAACTAAATTAATTTAATTATAAATTCTTTTCATTTCAAATTTAATTAAAATAAATATTTTAGAATTAAATGACTTAATTTAACAATTAAATGTCAAAAGCTCAGGCATTCAAAAACTTTATATCCTTCCACATTTAACATAATTGAATTTATTTACAACCGATTATAAAAAATGCAAATTTTTTAACTTATAAAGTCTAACTACAATTAATTTTTAATTGAAATATATTTTCTTACTGATGAAATAATTCAAGACATTTTTACCTTTTTATAACAGGATGCCTTAAATTTAATCTATCTAAATTATTTCTAATTTGAAAGCAATTGACATTTGGTAATGTCATGGTTTGAGGTATTTTTTAATGGGAGCCAAGTCAAAAGCCAACTTTTGAATGACTTAATGGTAAATTTAATTCAAGGTTTGAGATTATTTTTAAATGGAGGACAAGTCATAAGTCAACTTTTGAATGACGTAATGGTAATTTCAATTCCTGGTTTGATATTATTTTTAATGAGTAGCCAAGTTATAAGCCAAGTTTTAAATGACGAAATGATAATTTTAAAACATGGTTTTGATTATTTGTGATGTGGCGACCAAGTCATAAGCCAACTTTTGAATGACGTAATGATAACTTTAATTCATGGTTTGATTTTTAATTGGAGGATCAAATCATAAGCCAACTTTTGAATGACTTATTGGTAATTTTAATTCATAGTTTGAGATTATTTTTAATGGAGGCCAAGTCATAAGTCAACTTTTAACTGACTTAATGATAAATTTAATTCATGGTTTGAGTTATTTTAATAGGAAAACGAATCATAAGCCAACTCTTGAATGACATATGATAATTTTAATGCATGGTTTGAGATTATTTTTAATGTGTGCCAAGTAATAAGCCAACTTTTGAATGACGTAATGATAATTTTAATTCATAGTATGAGATTATATTTAATGGGAAGATCAAGTCATAAGCCAACTTTTGAATGACGTAATGGTAGTTTTATTTCAAGGTTTGAGATTATTTTTAAGGGGTTACCAGGATTAAGAGGATTACCAGCTTTACTTACGAATAGATATATAAAAATGTGTTCCAAAACAACTTTCGCTTTAAATTTAAAAAATAATATTTGTTATTATTTCAAGGTAAATTTAAATAACCACCTTTAATACGGGTGGCAGGTTAGTGATCATAAATAATAAGATGAATGGCTCAAAGCCAAAAAGACACCTTGACGTGTTAAAATTTTATTTTAAAATGAAAGTGATTTTCTAACTCAAATTTTAAACACGTGTTTGCAGATATCTGATGATATTCAGAATATGAGATTAAATTGAAAAGTAAGTAAATTTTATCTTTTCTAATGACACTCTTTTAATGGTTCAAGTTAGAGTATTCAAGTCACTTCTTGAAATTGAGCGAAAGATGAATATCCGAAATCCATTGATTCGTTTTAATAATAGGGAAATACAACATTTTTTTTCTTGCTGTAAATTGACTGCAAATAGTTTTAAATCAAACAAAACCCAATTTTTACATTTCTTTTAGACCTATTTAATTTTAAATTTTAAAATAGCTAGTTTCGATATCAAGACGAATCAGGAAGTTGTTTGATATTCTGCCGAGTGATGTACTTTGTGCCGGCATTTGTAAACAAACTGGCCTTTCTTGCTTTCCTTTCTTTGATTGTTTTCCTCTTTTTTAGTCGCTTTTTACGTTATTTAAATTTTGAATAGCTTGTTTTCCTTGAAAAAGATGTCTAACCGTAATAAATATTATATTGTGCCGAAGTGCACACTACCAATATGGTGCCATTCCAATTTGGCATCCATTTTGGCAAACCTGTAGTTTGATGTCAATTCAACTTGGCGACATTTTGCAAAGTCACCAATTGGGCAGCGTAAAGAACATTCTAACCGAAAGCGTTGGTGTATTGCAATGAATAAAATATAAATAAAAAGAAAAATCCTCCGTTATTAGAGCAATCCGTTTGACATGTTTGGAAATTCCATTTTGAAGTAAGTACTAGACTTTTTTTTCTCTACTTTTTATAATTTACTAGTGATAATCATGCACTTCGCTTTCGCATTCTTACGGTATAACAGAATTTTAGCTTTGTCACCAACTTTTCAAAAACGGCCCAGCCCATACACACAGACTAGGAATTTACCGCTTTTCTGAAATCGGCTTCCATGCTTATATTTCTACAAATTTAAATCCCACGAAATACAAAACAACTCAATTATGATTAACAGATTCTTAAAACTAGCAAACGAAACGGTCAACAAACGAAATCTTGAAGTCAGTGCAAGATTGCGCATGCTCAAGAACAGATCCACAGCCAGGCACAAAATATGATAAGACCGTTTTTGATTTCATCGTGTTTCCGGCTGTATTTAGTGATTTTCAACTTGATGTAACTAAATCAATAATTTTATACTTTAAGTTTTAACCACATATTCATATTCATGATTGTTATTTTTTTTGTATAAGAAACTCTAATTAAATGAAAATTTAAAATAGGATGTAATCTCCCATTCTTTACCTTGGATAAAATTCTCAACTTCCGGGTTCATTTCTGAGAAGTACAGATCCTCGTTCGCATTAATTCATACAAAAGGCACTTCCTCTAATCAAACTAAGAGGAATAATCAAAAGAATGGCCAAAATATATCAAATGGCTTAAGATGTAAACCTGGCTACGAGTCCCAACTACAGGGATACTTTCCGGGTGGGGGGAGTACAGACGCTCTTCATCATTAAATCATACAAAAGACACTTCCTTTAATCAAGCTGAAAAGAATAATAAAAAATAAAAAATAAAAGAATGGCCAAAATTAATCAAATTAGTGTTGGCTGTAGACCTGGCTAGTGTTTTAGTCACAACTAGAAGAACAAAATTTCGATAACTTGGGCGATTTTGAAAGGATTTTTTTTGCAATGTTCCCTTGTTCAATGTTAACAATTACTTTTTAATATTTCTTCCACTCACACGAGGCAACACAGTGTCGGAAAAGGGGTTTTAGCGATAATAGAAGATGTGTTGTGAGTGTTCGAAAACGGGCCTAAGCTCGGTCAACATAATAATTACTTGCATATCTACGGTTTGACATCGGACTTGCGGTGGCGTTCCAAGATTGTGGAAAGTTCATTTCATGATATAAGTGCTATACTTACTTGTATTGAAGTTATTCATTTGAAGTATAATTTATTTTTGTTATATAAAAGTTTTGTTTTCATTAAAATTGTAGTTTTTTTTTTTTTTTGGAGTGATGATTTGAAAATAGTAAAGCTTATTTTTTATCAGTCATGCGAGTTTTAACGTTATTTCATTTGTAGTATCAAAAAAATTACTTTTATTTCATCATTACTTAAAATAACATAATATTCGTAAGAAACTTTTAGTAATATATTGTTAATTAACTTTTATTAAGTGCCGTAAATTATAAATAGAGGTAATTGCCGGATTTCATTTAAATCTCTGTATTTGTTCTGCAATACTCTACATGAAACTTAGTTAATGCATAAATTTCTTCTGAAAAATTCAATTGATGATTGTGGTTATTTTCTGGATGATGCACGGGACATTTTTGCTTTCTTTTCTACTCGTAAACAAATTAGAATTGCAAAACTATGTTAAATTTACTAGTTACGTTTTTTTTTTTTTTTTTTTTTTTTTTTTACAATACTACTTGAGGACAAAGCTATATAAAAAAAAATACGTATTTTAACTAGAAGTCAAATATACATTTACAAGCCACGACGTATGGGGCACAGACATTTCCATGCGTCAGACGTTATAAATGTATATTTACTTAGTTAAATAATTATTTTTCTATATAAACTATTTCCCATATTAACTTTATTAAAATAATTGTATTTCTATATAACTTTTCCACAATAATATTATATAAAATAAAAACCTATCTACTAGATTCATCATAATATTAGAATTCTAATCTTTTTACAAGTAGGAAAAAAATGAAAATGTTCCATGCGTCGCCAAATGAATTGCTCAAATATTATTTTCTTTAAGTTTTAAGCAATTTCCACTTTGATTGAGAAATTTGAATTTGACCAACTTTGATTTATTTTATAAAAATAAAAACTTCAATAGAATTGTTTTGGTGTCAAATTTAAGTGACAAAATGTGTACTTTATAACCCAAATGATCGTTTAAATTAGATGTTAATAGCAATAACATGATGAAACAAAATTTGTTTATTAGCTTCACCATGAGTTTTGAGCTAAGCAATATGTATCATCTAAACTAGTACTCACAGAAGAATGATTAGATACATCATATCAATAACTCACATGAATTACTCATTGGAAAAGTGAGAGATATGTTAGTCGTAGACCCCTTTATTTAATCTGTCTACATAAAGGTTATCATTGATTCCACTCTAAATTTATCAACTGAACATATGCTATCGTTACATTTGTATCGAGTTTTACACATATCCGCCAATTCTATTCAGATTTCTGAATCAAATATTGTTGCATATCGGCTCTGGTTTTCGAGTCCCTTTTGTAAAGTGATCAATCTTGTCTTCATACTATAATATTGTGTCAATAAAATTCTGATGATTAATCTCTTAACCAATATCACGAAAGCTCTTTAATCCATTGTAAATTTATAGACTAGGATTTTATAAGTTTAGGAAGCCAGAGTAAATAAATTCTAGTAAAATAATTCACTTAAATAGAATGTATAAATATTTAGATAAAATTTGTAATTTTTATTTTTTTTAAATATCAGTTAGAATCAAGAACGATAAGTATTATGGATTTTAGTTTTTCTTATAACTTCAGCAACAAGTTAATTTACGTGCGAATATGCTTGGTTCCGGGATAATGTTCTCTAATAGTTTGTCTTTGGTTACCATGTTACCAAAACACGCTAACCCCAGTACGACAAATATGCTGTCCAATATCGCTCAACCGTGGCCAATCCCGATGTCGACTGCTGTAGATTGGCGGTTGCTACGAATCTCGACCAGTACTGAGTAAAATATATAGGAAGTTTTGAAATGTTGATGCTGAATTTTAAAACTGAAATTTATTTATGGACGGGGGGGGGGGGGGCTAAAAATATTTTTGGTGATGTTTGTGATTTTTTTTTTTTTTTTTAAATATTGTGTTTTTTGGATTTTGGAACGATGAACGAGTTTCTACATGGATTGGATCTTCCCTGGACTCCTGTTTCCGTCATTGACCAATATCGCTGTGCTATCTGGGTACCCGTTAACAAAGTTGGAGAACAGTTTGTAATATATATTTGAATAATGAAACATACTCCTTCTTAAAAAATATATATACTATATTTTGAGTTAATGTTAAATAGCGATGATTATATTTGTTTTAAAAGCCAATCAAATTCACGTTTTCTAGCTGCCTATTTTCATATACACAACACTCCCGCTTATAAGGAATTCCTTCAAAAATTCTATGGAACCTATGTCGAAATCGATGGTTGAACAGCTTTCTTAATATCAATCCTTCAAACATTCTGTATTTCATAAAAATAAAACATCTCAGTACTCACCATCATCCGTGTCTGTGAACCCTTCAAAGTAGTCCCTCTCAGCCTCATCCGAACTGGACTCGGAACTAGAACTACTGCAGTCTGCGAGGTCCGTACTATTGTGATTCGATGACACCCTGGAATAGGACGTCAGGGGCAGGGGTTGTCTCTCTTTAGGGGGAGAGGGAGGCTGAGGGGGCAAAACCGTGATCTCGTCTGGATCTGAACTCGGTCCAGAAACAGCTTCCCCTTCCAGTCTCTGGTAGCCCTTCCTTCCCCCAGACCCCGGTCTGCTGTTGTCGCCCAAGTTCAGTTTGGAGCAGATGGTGCCGTCTGATGTGCTCCGGATGCCAAAGTCCTGAAGATTGAGGGAATCTTGTAGTTGTTCACCTGTGGATGAAGTGATGTTGAGTTTGTGTGTTGACTAGCTTCACACATCATGCAATGCATTTTAAATATGTATCTGTAATATATGTGGATAAAGGTTGATATAGATGACTGATCGTTACGCAATGGGAAGAAGTCAGCTGCAGAGTTACGTAAAATATTTTGTTACATTTTAAGATGAAAATTGAAATACAAAGACATTGTATGCACATCACTTTCAAACTTATTAAAAAAGGTATTGTGAAAATTGTTAGAAAAAATACTTCATTTATTATTTATTTTAAAAATTATAAATAATAAATGTAGGAATTAATTGTAATAGTATCCTAGTACAATTAATTCTTTCATAAATTTAAACGAAAAATTAAATTTTACTGAATATTATTCTAAACGAGTACACAACGTATTTCTAGAGAAAACTGTTAAAAATTTAAAAACAATTACAAAGAAGGGTTTATATTTGAATGTTTTAAGATATCGTTTACGAGGACAGCCCTTAGGTCACGGTTTCAATGGGTACGAGTTATTAGTCAAGAAATATTAGCATTCATATTAATACTAGCTGAATACCCATGCTGAGCTACGAAATTTTACCATGTGCATTTTAGCGTTTCTAATGACATTCTACACTTCAGATGTTTGCTCCCATTTCGATCCCGTCAAATTGCTTTGTCAAAATAGGAACTTTCCTTTGTTGAAATTTTTTCAAAAATTTATAATTGAGAATATATTGGAAATGAGACATCTGAATATACCTCGTTTAGAACATTTAACTCCCTTTGGACGCTTTTTATAGTTAATCGAGATTGTTATAGTTTATTGTGTTTATGTTTGCTCTTAGTTCTAAATTTCAAAGTTGTAACTGTATCGGAAGTAAGGTATTAAGATATTCCTCGTATAGTTTCATTGTTAAGTCGACTTTTCATCACTTAGAAATTCATGAATCGATATTGGAATACATTTTTTTTTCTATGTTTGCCCTTCTTAATATTTGCCCCAAATATCAGAATTGTGACAACATTTGAAGTGGGTTATTCGGATATCCCTCGTTTGGAACGTTTAATCCCTTTTCTACTCATTACAGTGGGTTAATCATATTCGGCATAGCTTACTTTTCTATGTTTGCCTTTGTTGACATTTGCACCAATTTTCAGAGTTGTGACCGTGTATGAAGTGAAACATTCGAATATCCCTCGTTTGGAATGTTTAATCCCTTTTCCACCCATTAAAGTTGGTTAATCGAGATCGGAATAGCTTACTTTTTCTGTGTTTACCGTTGTTGATATTTGTACCAATTTTCAAAATTATGACCATGTGGAAAGTGGGACATTCGAATATCCTTCGTTTGGAACGTTTAACCCCTTTTCCACTTCTTAAAGTGGGTTAATCAAGCTCGGAATAGCTTAACTTTTCTATGTATGTTGACATTTGTACCAATTTTCAGACCTGTGACAAAATAGGAAGTGGGGCATTCGATTATCCCTCGTTTGGAAAGTTAACACCCTTTTCCATCCCTTAAAGTGGGTTCATCAATTAATTCAATTAATTTGAATGGATAGTGACATTAAATAGGACACATCCTTAAGTAACAAATAAACAAAGCATCTATAAGTAACAAATAAACAACACATCAATGAGTAACAAATTCTAGTTAGAAACATAAAGTTAATGATGTGTATTTTATCCTTAATATAAAATAGTATATTCATGTAAGTACGATTAAATATAAAAATAATAATTGGTTAAGTTAAGTATCAGTCGTTACACGCAATATATATATTTAATACCACTTCCATGAGCACAATCATCAAGAATATTTAGGAACAGTTCTAAGTAATTTTATTTATGTATAAGTCTAAATATTAACAATTAAAATGTTAACAGGCAATGTTAGTACCTGCAGTTAATTTTAAAGTGAACATTGTGTAGGTGAAGCAGAATATTTGCTATGAAAACAAATTAATGTCTTCTAAATTTATATTTTTGAAAAAGTTTAATTTATTGATTTTTACTAGTATACATTGCCATAGTTTTTGGTCTTCTTTAAATTTCAGAAATAGCATTATATATATATATATATATATATATATATATATATATATATATATATATATATATATATATATATATATATATATATATATTTAAAAACAAAATTCAATTTTTACTCAGCAAGATACAGAACAAAATTCATTGAATATCAAAGCACTTATAAATGAGAAATTTAAGGAAACATAACATCAGCTGTTGGTTTGTTATGAAATCTGATCATTCATCTGTTTGGCAATCAAACAATTGAGCCAATGGAGAGAAATTCAAATGTGCACTTTACGCTTTGTAGAATTGTATACTTCTCTCCAATATCAAATCAGAAAGTTTACCAAGTATATGATGCTAATATTTTATATTAAAATATTTATAATTTTCTTTAGATTCAAGTAATTAACTAGGATTAAGTAATTATGAATGATCTGGAAAAAAGATTCGTATGAAACACATTTTTAGTTTTTCTTTAAAAATATATATACATTTTTTTTAGCATGTTCTTTGATAAAAAGTTGTGAGGGAAGAGTATCCGACAGTAAGGTATGATCACCCTGTGTTATGAATTAAATTTTCAATTTTAACACTAATGTTAACATTCTACCAAGTAAATATCCATATACACCACTTTTACTCGTAAAATGCGGTTAGTTTAAAGCAAACTTTGTTTAATTCCTATCCGAACGATGTAGAGTTAATTAAGTCCAATTTTAATTATTTCAAGAAGTGGAGTTAATATCTTCTTTTCACTTTTCAAAAAAGCAATTTTAATATACCTACTCCAAGGAGTTTGATAATTTTATATTTACTAAGATAAAATATTAAATTTTTTAAAGAACTACTTTTTCATTTGTTAACTTTGAAACATTCCATAGGATTTAAAAATAAAAATAAAAAAAAAAGTAGTATGCTTTTATTTTTTACTCATATAAAGTTTCTCATAAAATGATTAAATAAAGACGTTGCTGTTTTCTAATTTTAATACATGCTTTCTGTAACATTGTTTTTCAGAATTCGCATTTAAAAAAGAATTATAATTGTTAATTATTAACACAAAAAACTGGTATAAAAACATTTCAATTAAACATAGAAAAATGAGTAATTGTACTGCAATGGCTGTTGTTTTTAAAATGTACTATATTTTTTTTGGGGGGGGTTTGAATCAAAATTAATGCTAGGCGTTAGTTTAAAGTAAAATTGCCTTCTACAGTTAATGAAAAGTCGGTTTTGTCATACGAGTAAGCAAAATTTACGTATACGGTAATTTATTTTGAAGGACACACTGATTTTAAATTTTTTTAAGCTTAAAATTAATTAAAAATATTATGCCATCAAGATGTATTTTTCTATAAAAATTCTCACACAAAATTTCAGTTCCAAACTTAAACTAAAGGTATTATACTGGAGAAAAGTCATCGTAAAAAATTTTTAAAGTATAACAAACGATTTTATCTCCTTTTATGAGGAAACTTTTTTTTTTTTTTCACATACTCTTTTATGAGAAATAATCCTTTTTTTCACATGCTTATACTTTTATAGCAATAAAACTAAAGCAAAGAAATATCAATATTAAAATAAACAGTGTTAGAATATTTAAAGGGAAAAGTCATTAATCGCGCAACGAATAAAATGGTGTTTACTTTTCAAACGATTTCTAATCTTTACTACATAAAAGCTTAAACCAATAAAAAAATGGAAGAGAAAAGAAAATGACGAATATAAAGCCGTTTTACGACATTTTAAGATACAGCGCGAGCATGAGATATATATATATATATAGAAAAGCAAAAATTTTGATTCCATAATTTGCAAGAGGGAATACAGTAAATAGCGGACGAGCTCGAAGATTACGACTGCATAAAACTGGAGTGGAATCTAATTTAAGATTCTGGATTCTGGCAATCGTGCCAGTGGATGAGAAAACTTCGAATGAATGTGAAATCGTGTATTTCCATAAGCGGCGAGTGGAGAGAGATGATCAATACTTTGACATCTTTTATGCACACTACATATAGAAGGAAATGAAAGAACCAGAGAAGACGCAGGTATGAATGGTAAGTCGGTTTTCTTGAGTCGTTTTACTTCCATTCTTGCTATCGGGCGTGACGCTATTTTGTAATGACTGCACGTGTATATATTTCCTGAAAGTATTTTCGAATGCCAAATAAATTCTTCTAAGTTCGGAACATGTTTATACTAAGTTTAGACCACAAATATACAAAGTATTGTTCAATTATGATTAATTATAAGCTGCTCAATAAACTATTATATAATGGGTTAATTTATGCAACAAAGGTGTAAAAGCATTAGTATCACTTTGAAATACTTTTTAAAGCAGTAAATATAGAAAAAAAATTATATCACCACCCTTTTAATTTTTTTTTTTTTTTTTTTTTTTTAATCTTTCCCAAGCATTGTATGGATAACAGCATTGTATGGATAACCACAAGGTTATTTTCAATGAAAACAGCATTTTTTCAATCAACAAAGAGTTTTTTTAGCTACATTATTATGTTTAAGTTTCCTAAAAATTTTTAATTTAGATAACTATTAATCAAATAAATTTTATTGCACTCTTTAACTATAAAATTAGAATGCGTGTTCACTCTAAAAACTTATTTATTTATTTATTTATTTATTTATTTATTTATTTATTTATTTATTTATTTATTTATTTATTTATTTATTTATTTATTTATTTATTTATTTATTTATTTATTTATTTATTTATTTATTTATTTATTTATTTATTTATTTATTTATTTATTTATTTATTTATTTATTTATTTATTTAAACAAAATTATAAAATTAGTTTATTGATCACTTTTATTTCTAATTTTAATAGAGTTTACTTATACAGCGTTGTTAAAACTAGAATTGAAGCAACTTTTGAAACCTGTGGATATCAACAGATTCTTATAAAAATTTGCAAACGGACACGACTATGGAAAAATGAACTCTAAAACTAAAATACATCAAAATCATAATTTTTAAAATAGTTCAAACTTTCCTAATTAATTTTTAAAGAAAAAATTTGTATGACAAGTAATCTAAACTTTAGGGGATTGTTCTCTTTTAGGTTTAAACAACATTCATAACTTAACGTTGTCAATGAAGCTGTAAAGTTAAATTTCATAAAAACCCAATAAAGGGCCATATTTCTATCTGGTGATAAAATTTAGATCTTCAGATATTTTTTTAGCCCATGCATACGCATGGTTTAAGTTGTAAGTATATCAATTTTTATTATGATATGTTTATTTGAATTGACTCTAGACAATTCCAAGCAGATGTAGCTTAAATATAGCCATCCTATGTGTCATAATTACATTATGAGATAAAATTACTCAAGCAAATTATTTCAGTGACTTTCAAAACCACCGTTTACTGAAGTTATAGCCCCGTTCAATGTTAATATATTTTGTCTGGACAAACACTGTGAGGAAATTATAGTATAATATGTGTAAATATGCTAAATAATTAGCTTGATTTTAAATGCTTCAGATAAATTGCATCTGCAGGATAATCCAAAATTAACAGAAGTATTCAAAAGGCCATAGTTAATGAACATATGGACAGGAAAATTGCGGATTTTGCAGAAATTCTCAGAAAAAGAAATCGGAATTTTTTCTATACAAAGAACAAAACAAAAAAAAAAAAGTTGACTTTTTATCAACAAAAGGAGCTTTACGTAAAATTTTAATTCGTGTCTGCAGACTATCAGTGGGTCAGATTAGTCAGTGTTAACAGTTATAACTATATTGATTACATTAACAGAAACAGTTTATATTGCAATAGTTACATAACAGAATAAAATACAGACAAGGTTTGAAATGAAACACAGACAAGGTTTGTAATGGCAAAATGCCTTCATTCAAGTCAAGCTTAACCACACAAAATTATGAGTTTATGTCCTGAAATAATTTTTGATAGTGCGAGTGCATTTCTTTCACATGCTTAAAACTGCCGTTAGTCCATTGAGATCCCAATATGTGCACATCCTAAAAATAGGACATCAGCTATCCGAATCCATCATTGCCCACTTGTCCTTAACTATCTAAGGAATAGTATGGCATTTATATGCTACATAGCTTGGGAATAAAATTTAGTAATAATTTGTGGAGGCATCAAAGGCTGATCAGGCTTATCTTCAGTGTCTGCAGGTAGATCTTACGAAAGAAGAACTTTTTAATATTAAATTTTATACTTTTGATCTGCAAAATTTCTGTCCATCAGCTTTATTGCTTATGTAAATTTTTAGTTTCTGTATCTTGTATAAATACCCATGCATTTGCCTTTTGTAGCTATCTTCTTTTGCTGCCTCTGTTAGGAAGCAAAAGGTTCTTAGTCTGGTATCTACTTATTACAGGCCTTAGTGATACCGTTGACATCATTTGTTTCCGCGATTTTAGAGTGTATATTTATTAAAAACTTAAATCAATTTTGTTACTAAAATAAAAATTGTTTGAAAAATTGATTTTAAGAATTCCTTTTTTTAATTTCTAACGCGGCAGTCCGGTATTTTTCCTGCAGTCTGGTACTATGTGTTAGGGATATCTTCTTCCCCCTCAAATTAATGTATTTTATTGCAATTTGAAGTAACGATGTATTATATCAGCCATACAAAGATTTTTGATACATAAAAAAGTATTTTTATTAGTATACTTCTTTTGTAATAAACATCAGTTACATGACCATTAGTTGCATCATAAAGAAAAAAATCATGCACTATATAGAGGGTTAATAAGTTGGCATGGCTTGGAAATGGGGAAGCACTGGCTCAGAAGTTGTCCTAATTCCTCAAACGTGTTCAAAGTTACCACACGTTTGCTGTAAATGATTTTAATATTGGTAAAAGTTAAATAAAATATTCCAGCTACTTAAAATAAGAAAACTAGATTTGCATTGTATGGTTATAGATAAATAAAACAAATTCATTCTGAAAATTGATCATAAAAACAAAACAAATTCATTCTGAAAATTGATCATAAAAACAAAACAAATTCATTTTGAAAATTGATCATAAAAACAAAACAAATTCATTCTGAAAATTGATCATAAAAACAAAATAAAAGATACAATTTTCTTTAATAAGTTTTGAAACAATTACAAGAACATTGTGTAACCCTATTTTTTAATAGCACTTTCCAGCATTTAACAAATAGCAGCGCATTCTTCATTCAATGCGAAAAGCATTCATCTTGGACTATTCTGCCACAAAAACTTCTTTTTAATTTCCGGAACAAAAGTCATAAAACTTTCTAAACTTCAATTGTCCAAACATTTCCTCAAGGAACTATCGCATGCATTGTTTTCCTGAGTGCTTGCGATTGGCTTTACGACAGACGGTATCAACAGAAAGATATTTCCTTCCATCTCTGTGATTACAATCTTTCTCCATCTGGGGAAGATTAGGCAGCGATTTTGCAGTTGGAAAGCAATTCAGTTCAATTTGGTGAAATAAATGGCACTTTTTATCGTACGTCCATTCGCGCCATTCAGACACCTCGCAGAGATTCCATGGATCCTAAAATCGTTTTTCGGATTGGGGGATCCCGGGCTTAATTCTCTGTAAGTTCAAATTGATCTTATTTATTTCAACTTCTGGTTTCATTTCTAAATGTCTGTTGGGTAATTTCATTTGGTGTGCCCGATTTGAGGAGACACAATGAAGATTTAGATGTTTGATATTTGGAATGGAATTTAATGTAAGAAAATTGGATTTCGTCCTATTTGTAGAATTTTGGTTGTTAAAATGGTTCATGCACTCATTTATGTGTTATTAAAACGTTCGTTTTTAAAAGTTTTAATACCATAACAGGCATGCTTATATGTCATACCCCATCTGTGCTATTACAACAAAACCTGACTCTATAATGATTACAAGGTTTCAACCCTTAATAGTAAACAACATCATTTCATTTTTATTTACATTTCTTGGTATCGTCATCAAAAACTGAATATGAAAATCATTAATTAGCTATAAAAGTTGATATTTAATGATGTCAATGTCATATTATTTCTACTTTTGCTATCCTTCTTTTGAAACAATTAAGCATGGATTTCTAAAAGTGTCAAAAAATCATAATTATTCCGTTATCTTTCAAAACATGAGAGTAATGTAAAACTATTTTAAGTCTAATGTTATTTATGTGATAAATTCTTTAAAATTGTCAATGGTTTTCGATAAAATTCAAGTCTGAATTGAATCTAGTCGAATTTTTCTTGCTTACACAATCGACTGCCCGTAAAAATTCTCAGGTTTTCTTTTGTTGTAAAAGATAGCACGCCTTATGGAATAAAAACTGCTTTTCTTGTTAGGAAAAAAGGATTACTTTGATATTTATAAATATGTGGTCAAGTATGTTTTACGTATTATTTGACATAGAAAGAAACTTTAGATGTAAAATAAATTGTTATTATTAGGGTTCCCACAGTCATTAAAAGTGCTCAATATTTTGTAACTTGTTTTCAAGGTCTTGAAAGTACTTGAAAATGCTTAGAGGTGCTTAAAAGTCATTGAAAATGCTTAGATGTCCTTAAAGTCCTTACTTTTTGCGGATGTTGTACTCTCAACTGCAAAGTTATAAAAATACAACTCACATTTGCAATCCCCGCTTGACCGACACTTTTTCGCACTATATCGGAATTCTCTGACATATTTGTATTACTCATGCTCCAACTTGTAACTTTTTTGGTAGAATACACTTTATTGAAAATTTATAAATAGACATTTTGCCTGAAAAAAAACAACTTCAAAGGTCCTTAAAAACGTTATTTAGGTCCTTAAAAGTCATTGATTTTCATTCTGTGGTTTGAGTGAGAACCCTGATTATTCTCTGTAGTGAAATCCTCTAGCAATCTCTGCTGCTTGCTTGTATTTTGCAAAATAGATTTGCTTTTATGATGAAAATGAAGATTGCCAGGAATTTTATTCCAAAAGGACCCCTGGAGAGGATGAATAATGGACAATGTCCTTCTCGACTCACTCAAAAAGCTTTTTGTCATCACATATCATTGACATTATATCCACTCAAACATATTCTTTTCAGAGTTTATTAGACATAAATTTAGGCTGTATTCTAGTGTAGAATTTTGAAAAAAATCGAATTTTTTTTTTTCATATTTTCAAAGTTTAGATATTCAAAAATATGTCATTAAAAGGATTTTTCAAAATTCCTATTATTTCATGAGTTATAGCCGTTTTAGTGACGTGGCATCGGTTCCGGTCCGACCGCTACAGGTTAACAAAAGACGGTAGGCGTTCCCGAGTCCCTACTTATGTCATTAATGAGCATTTTGAAGTAGAGGAAGGATTCTTATATGGAGCAGGAATCGCCGATTAAAAATATGTAAGTATTCTGTACCATTCTATAAGTAAAATTGTCGAAAACTTGTCTCAAAACTTTGAACGCGTTTTTCTCGGAACTACTTTTTTCGAGCTGGCGGTAAGGATATCTCGAGTTCTAATGAACTGATTTACTTCAAATTTGGAGAGGATGTTCTCTATACATCGCTTCATCTCGTGAACCCTGCCCAAAACTATAACTTCTCATTTAGTATTTTTTAAAAATTCGGAATTATTAAAAAAATATCAAGAAAAAAAATTTCAAACTGCCGCCATTTTAATTTTTTTTTTTTTTAAACTTATCCAAGGGTTATACGATAGCGGCATCTATAATAATTAAGAATCCGTCTGTTTTTTATGTTTCAGATCACCAGGAGGGTTGGAATAATGCACGCCAGGACACCCTCTTTTTTTTGACCCCCCACTTTGACTGCTCATAAATTTGTCAATTTTAATTTTTTTTTTTTTTTTAATAATTTTTTTATGTAATAATAAAACATCAATAAACAAATGATAAAAAAATTGATGATAAAAATATTTTTGGTTTCCTTTGTTAAAATTTTTTTCCGCTTCAAAAACCGGGCGAAATTCATGCCTCTACAGTAGAATACTCCCTTAAGATTTCAAATTGTTAAGATTATTTTGTAGCGTGTATCTTTTCTTTGTTAGCAAATTTCTTTTTTAAATAACAAAGTTTTGTGAGATTTTACTTCTTCTGATTCGATTTCTTGTCAAAGAAGATAATTTTATAGATGACACTGGAGGGTGTTTATATAGAAAATATTCTACATCATTTAATCACTGGAATCTTGTACACTTTTAACTTTTGAGCAACTTTTCCTAATGTGATTATTTCGTTCGTATCAGCTTAAATTTGTTCACGATTAATATCAGGAAACAGTTTGGACATCATTTCAACAAAAATTTATAAAAATACATGTTTCAAAGTTTGAAACATATTTAAGTAAACTAATAAAATTAAATATAGATAATAATAAAAAAAGTGTTACCTTGCATGTGAAATTAAATTGACTCTAATTTCCAAAAGAAGTGCAGAAGTCGGAATCCTTTTCCAATCTCATACAATTAATACTTTTGGTCAATGTTTATAGTACCTCCACTAAATATGTACTGGTAAAATACTTTTGTAGAATAATATATCTTTCTTAAATAACTCGATTGCAAACACAACGTATATCTTTTAAAGAAGACTAGATTTTAACATTAACTGTAAAAGAACTTAAAGATTCCAATTGCACATTGACAAAAAAAAAAAAATCATTTCAGTAATTGGCACAGAATGCAATATACAAATTTACATCTTTCCAACTGTCAGTTTTATGTAGAAAATAACACTTAATAAATTGTCCTATTGTTGTAATTTTTTTAATTGAAGATCTTGATTTATGTATCAAATTAAAGAAGACAACTACTAACAGATGAGCACAGTGTTAAAATAAGCTTGCACTCGATTATGATGAGTTAAAAAATCTGATTCGATAAATGCAGCAATACATTTATATAGAAACTAATGTAAATTCTATAATTTTGTCGAGCCAAATTCTGCAATCCTAATATTTTTTAAATATAAATCACGTTGAAATGTACTCCAAAATAACTACCAAAATAAAAATATCATGCCTAAATATGAAACATATTTTCAGCAATATTTCAAACAAATTATTAAATAATATATGTACAAATTAAAATTTACCAAATAAGTTGTTGAATTAATAGTTTTATTTTTAAACATTTTTTTTTTTTTTTTAATAATATTTGCTGAAAAAGAACTTGTTCTTTAAATTTAAAATTATTTTAAATCTGCTTTATTACTATTTTTTTTTCTTATTAATGCATCAGGTAAGTATCATGTGATTTAGTGGAGTATTATGTAGAATCGGTATATATAATAGGGTGGTTCGAAAAAAAAAAAAAAAAAATTATTTTTGAAACTCATGAGGTGAAAAAAGTTGATACACATCTTGATAAGAAAAACTGTAAAAACATTTTGAAAAAAAAATAATATTTCCGATCGCGCATCCACCTCAAAGTTTGAAGAAAATACAAAAAATAAATATTTTTCCTAAATTTTTTTATAATTCTGAACTTTATATATTTGAAAGGCAATAGTTTGCAATGTATAGTGAAAGGGTGGTATAACACAGGGAAACACTATTTCATGCATTTTTAAAACGTATATTAATAATTAAAAATATTCAAAATTACATTTTTTTATTAAAAAAATGATTTTTCTATAAAATGGATACTAACGTTAATTTTTACATATTTTGTTAAAATTGTTTTATTTACTTCAAGCATTCACTACAAAATTTGGAATAAATAAAAAAAAACAACCTTTTTCCATTAATTTGTAGAATACGCTAATCACTAAATTATCGAGGTACATTAGTTTGTATAGTGTGGAATGAAATAGATAGAACATGGAAAAAAATCAAATTAGTAATTATTTAATAATAATTATTCGCGCATAACCTTTGAAATATTGATAAAAATTGTGTTTTGGCGGGTTTTAATCTGGTTGGCCTTTCTTGTGGTGCCTTCTCTTCCTTTGAAGCTCATAAACTTACTTGGATCAAAACGCATCCTAACTTAGTCATTGTATCATAACGCACGTGGCTCTGATTGGGTCAGCCATGAATACTGGCTGGAAATAATCTGACAGACCAAATTGCACTCTGGGAGACCACTACATTGGGATATATGCCTCCTATACTCCAATTAACTACCATTCAGACACATATTATTATTGGACAACATCTTTCAGTGAGATAAAAAAATTGAAGAACCTTGAAAAAATTCCCCTGACTGATTTTTTACGTGTTGAATGTTTAATTCCTCAACTTGAGATGAAACTGAACACAACTCGGTTATATCTTCTTGATATTATTACATTAAAAAATTTAATTTTCTGAAGGACCTAAGAACATATATGTGGTAATTCGATTGTCTCGATACCTCCCTGAATATTTACTGCAAGTTTTAAACTCAGTTATTGGACAAAATGCTTCCTTCCCTCACTCAAAAAATTTGATTTCGGCAATGATTTGGTACTCAAGGAAAGATGCAAGAGAACTGAGGTATCATGTTCTGAAATTGCGAGAACTTTCCTAGAGAAAGACTATCAGGCATATCAAGACAACTAAACTTAACTTTATTGTAGGTATCCTGACTGCATTGAGTGGGTATAATTAATTGGAATGCTCGTAATAGGACCCCTCCTTTGTTAAGAGAAACAAACGGACATTAGTGGTTAGCAAAGACTGGCGCATCCGAGGTAGCACAGCTGTGTTGGTGGAAACAGGGAGAGACTATAAGATTGGCTAGTCTGACCGAACATAATTCCAAAATACACGATTTTTTAACAAACAAGTAAAAACCACCACATAGTTTTGTTTCTCATAAATACAATATCCCAAGTTTAAAACTGTACATCGGCTTATCAAAACCTCTTCTATATTTTATCCAGAATTGGGCGAGATTGGCTAATATTGTTTCCAACGACCGATTCTCATCGTTTCCCATCGGGATTGGACTATGTCTGGGAAAATTGGTTAGCGTATCTATGTTACTATGGACCATTGAAATCAGACTTCAACTCGTTTCCTTGTCACTCACAAGCTGTGGAAAGCTAATGTAGAGAGACAAGACAAAAGTAGGTGGCGCTGACGCAAAAGACGTTAGGACAGCACTTTTTTTTAAAGATCCATAATGCCCGACATTTCAACAAAAATTTCCTTCAAAGTGCATCACTGGGATAGAAAGCTCGAGAAAAAAGTGAACCAAATAAATAATAGCATGTTAAAAAAAAAAAAAATGTAAGAAAGAACATTAGTACCTATTTTGCAGAAAAATCATTATTTCTTACAAATAATGTAACTTTTGAATATTTTTTATTATTAATATATGTTTGAAAAATGCATAAAATAGTGTTTTCCTGTGTTATACCACCCTTTCAGTACACATTGCAAACTATTGCCTTTCAAATATATAACGTTTAGAAATTTTTAAAAATTTAGGAAAAATAGTTATTTTTTGTATTTTCTCCAAACTTTGAGTTGAATGCGCGATCGGAAGATATTATTTTTTTTTTTCAAATTTTTTTTTACAGTTTTTCTTATCAAGATGTGTATCAACTTTTTTCACCTCATGCGTTTCGAAAGTTAAATTTTTTTTTTTTTTCGAACCACCCTAATATATAATTACACAGTACAATCCAACAGCAACATGCTTTTAATTGACTGATAATTCACGAACATTCTAAAATCGGAAGAGGCAGTTTTCACAGAAAACGATAAGAAAAAATGATTTTTTTTTTTTTTTTCAAACGAGGAAAGAAAGAAAAAAAAAAAAAAAATAGTTTGTGTTTTCATTGACAGATAAATCTGTAAAATAGTATCTGTGAACCCACCTCCCAATGTTACTGGAACGACTGCAAACATTCGTTTATCATTAAGATTGTTTATCATTAAGAGCCATTTTTTGAGAAAAAATTAACTAATTTTTACTCTTTGTAAAAAAATTCGTTTTTTTTCTTTTCTGAGCATTTCTTTAAAACCCTTATATTCCTGCCCTTTGATATTTTGAATGATCTATTTTTCAAAAATCCTGTTACTTTTTGATATTCCTGTACTATACATATAATTCAAAGGTATGTTATAATAATTGTAGTCTGAAGCATATTCGAATTTACACAATCATTATTCAATAGTTTTCAAAATCTTTAAAGTAATTTTTTATTAGAATTAAATTGTTTAAGAATGAATAGTGTTTATGACTAATTTTAAGATACGGTTATACCATTTTCAGCAAATTAATTCATTTATTTAACTTCACCCTGTGTCAAAATATAGTTTTATTATCCAAACTAACGAAATTAATCATAACTCAAGTGTTGGATTAGAAACTTCTAGTGCTTATACCAATAACACTCATCTATGCATGGCCACCCATACCACATCGGCAGCGCGTGCATATAAGTTTCGGGGTGTAGATGGGAGGGGGGATTTCTGGATAATCGCTACCATAAAATCTCCTCTCCAAGTAGCAGTTGTTTATGGTAGACAGAGCAGAATTGAGTTTGGAAACTCCTTCACTGTGTTGTGAGAAGTGTCAGCGTAAACCTTTCCTCTTTCAGTTGAGAAGGGTGAAATACTGTATAATAAAACCTTGAATTACATGCCTGAATGGAATGAAACGCGTCGATATAATTTAATTAGTGCCAGACGTTGATAAGGGGACGAAGATTTATCGGAAGTATTAAGTATGTGCAGGGATGGAAGTAAACAACTTGGAGATTGTCAACTGAAAAGGTTATGAGGCCTTTCCATGATAAGTCTATGTTTGGGTATTTTGACTTTTATTTCTGGTTTAGCTTTGAAAGAGTATCGAATATTTTCTCATTTGCTCATTGTTTATCTTTCGTGGAAATTTAAAGCTGTCCTAGTTGCAACTTGGCTATCCTTATTTGAAATCTTACTTTATAAGGTTTTTCAATTGTATGAAGCAATTAGTCTATACATTTATTCAATATTTGTCATGGTGCAACGTTTGAAAAAAAAATGCATTTAAATAAATATTTGCTTTGAAAACATCTTTTCACTTAAAGTATTTAATGCAGTATTAATAATTGAATCTAAGGAATTTGGTGTATTAGTTACTTCATTGGTACATAAATTACAACTAAATAATCTTATATACTAACGTTAGACTAGATTTGTAATCTGATTAGACGTTCCTTTGATGCTAACATTTGCAATCAAAATACAAATTCTACAAAAGTTTATTTTACTATATCACATAAAAGGGCTTTGAAAAGTTAGCCGCTAAATTTATTAGAATTCAACTTTTTGTAACAGAAGGTGCCTAAAATATTAAATATAAAATTTCCATTTCAGGTCTGTTGGAAAATCGAAATTTTGGATTTAATTGAGGATCGTTAGATATTTAGTTTATATTCACTTTCGTAGTACTCTATGATAATATAATCTTTTAAGTGACTTTTTCCTTTCCTTTTAAAGGAAACATAAGTTAGTTTCATTATAAATTTTTCAAAAATATGTTCGAAAAATTATACCGAAAATATATGTAAAAATTAAAAAATTAAATAGATATAAAAATCATTCAGAAAAATTAAACAAAACTAAGAATAACAAAAATGGGTTACATTTCTAGTTATATCTAAAAAGGGATAACGTATTGATAATTTGGCTAATGTTTTCTTAATGAAACTTGGCAACATTTGTGTTTCTTAATAACTCAATAAATGTCTTATGAAATGTTTCTATTCTTAATGGATTTCTGCCTCAAATTCTAACTAACAATCGGATTGTGGTTTTACGCCAAAACCAGATGAGCGATCGTTCCCCGATTCAAAAGATATTTTCAAACTAAAATACTTTTTCGTCTAATTGGACTTACATTGAATATCGTTTTTTGTTTGTAAGTTATAGCAATATTAATTATAGATCACTAAATTCAGGTATTTTGATAGGGTTTAGGAGTTGATTGCCACTTTAATTTTTTTATGTAAAGCAATAAAAATATATTGGCGTGTAATATTTTCTACATTGCCTTTTCTATGATCTATATTTATACAATTAATACTGAAAAATAGGCGTGGAAACTTTCTAATTTAAAGTTTAAATATACAGGAAATATTCCGATCTACAGTTGAGTTGAAAATGAATTTAAACATAAACTTCGGCTTAAAATCTAATATTTCATTCTAATATCTTATTCAAAATGTTAATTCCTCGAAGGAAAAAAGATAAGCATTGAGAAATGCAGTTCATATAACTCAAAATGGTGAGAACTGTTTATATAGTGAATGTCAGTCCAAATTCGAATTTGGTTGAATTCTTACGTGAAAAGTTTCTGAAGGAGTGCTAATGACCAAATTAGCATATCTTGCGGCGATTACTGGCGTACATGCTCTATCTGCCTTTAAAAGAACATTAGACTTTAATTATGTTTTGGCAAGCAGCCGAATGCGGCAATCCAGTGAAAGCCTCGCCCCCCTACCTTGAAAAGTTCACGTCTTCACTGTTTATTCCTAGTGATTGAATTTAAATTTCACGCAATTGCTCGAGTGGCTTAAGGTCGCTGATTTAAATAAGTGAAGGAGAAATAACGAACCATACTAAGTAGAATAAATTCAAAGTGTACCTTTAAAGTTAAGAGATGAATTGGTTGATTTTTATTTTGAAAAATAAAAGTTTATATATATGCTACGGAATTGTTAATGCCTTAATAGAAAATGTCGTTTAGTAATAATTTACAGTTTGATCGAGATGTAACGGAAGTTTTGAAATATCAATAATTCATTAATATTTTGAAATAGGAAATAAAGTAAAATTAGTTTTTTACTAAGTGATCCGTCACATCATACTGATTAATCAGTGCTAGCAATTCATTATCAATTCAGCAGTTCCTAATGACTCATATATGTACTTAGAAAGTCCTCTGATGATGAAAATCTTACTACTTTTTTTTATTGGAAAAAATGTTATTTTTATTAATTTTTATGAAAATCCCATATTTTTATTTCCAAAAATTAATTTTTAAATCTCCTCTTACTTTTGAATATACATTTAAGCTTAATTATGCTTATTAAATGATATCTTGTTAATAATCGAAATTTAGTAGCACATTATTTGCGTACTAATTTTGATATGGAAATTTAAATTCAAATCAACAGGCTTAAACCGTTTGGTATCGATTTATAAGCTGTACTTAAAATAAAAACTTTAGAAATTAACGATTCCTTGTTTGAAATTTTAAGTAATTAGAATCAGAAATATTCAAAAAAGTAAATTCATTTGCAATACGGACAAAAAGCTTTTGTTCTTTGCATTTGAAGACCAAATTAATCCCTCACAGTTTCATTTGTCCTTCTTATATTCAAACCAAGTTTTAAAAAATTAGCATGTTATTGCTTAGATGCTAATTTCAATTATAAATATTACATACGTTCTTTTGTTTCAATTTTAATTTAAAAGTTATAATATTTTAATTTAAAAGTTTTAATTTTAATTTAAAAGTTTTAATTTAAATTTAAAAGTTTTAATTTTAATTTAAAAGTTTTAATTTAAATTTAAAAGTTTTAATATTAAGAATGAAAATTATCTAATTGTGTGTGATATGCTAAATAAATTTTCAACTTTTGAACTAAGCAAAATCTAAAAATATTTCATTTAAAGTCTATTAGTTACATAATTTGTCTCATATTAGTGTTCTACTTAGAGTCTACGAAGTCAAATATTGAACTTAAAACGTCAACGTCAAATTTTATAATATCAAGTTTCACATAATTACAACTATAGGGGATATGACAATACTATCAAATTTTAAAATGTATTTACATAATGATGCACGTCATGTAGTTGGGCTATACCGAATATGATTGAAATAAATGTTACATATTACATAAAATAAGTAGTTGAAAATTTTGATTAAAAAAAAATAAGTAGTTTGTATATTATTGAATTAGTAACAATTTATCTCTAAATCCTTTGATGTGATCATGCTCGAGCAATTACTTTCATCTTGTTTTAAGCAAAATTCAAGTTGTAAAATTTCAAAAGCAATTCTCAGTAAAACTTATGTTGATATACATGAAGTAAAGGTTTATGCAGATTTAAAAAATATCATTTGACAGTACACTTTCATTGGATTGGCTATGATTTAAAGTTTGTTTGACTGTGCAAACATGATAATGAAAACTCATCAGAGTAATAATAAACCTACTTTAATGTCATTCATGATCCATTACGTATTAAATCGTAAATCAATGATAATGCCACATAAGGTCTAGAAGACTTATTTTTAATGTCTTCCTGTAAGTCTATGGAGAATTAATTTTGCGAAACTGTATTTCAAAATCATTTGCCTTCTAGATTAGAAAGCTAATCGACCCCCAGTCCAAATTGCGGATGCACAGACTGAAATTAATTTCCTGAAGTTCGTTCTGAATGGACTGAATGTTGTGGAATAATTCCGTACAGAAATGGCATGGTAAAGATACTCTCAGCATCCATGTAAGATTTTTTGAACCTATACCAACACAGCTTGAAAATAAGTGCCTTTAGTTTGCATTTAGAAAAATATTTTTGTTTTTAAATCTTTCAGATTAACTTCGATTTTGTTTGTGTGTGTGTGTGTGTGTCAGCCGAGCAAATCTGCGAAAGCTTTATTAACCCACTTGCCTTCATCTGACCGGGTTGAATCTTGGCATATATATTTGATGTCGATGATTAATGCATTCTATCAAGTTTTGGGGTCTGTCACTACAAGGTTGCTTTTACACATGTTTCTATAATCGTTTTGGAATACTAATATATCGCACTTAACCTCTCATTGTTGAAACTCTTTCCTGTTGCCAAAATTGTTTTAATAAGAAAAAATAAAAGATGTTTAGATGATAATGTATAAATTCACATTAATTTTTTATTAAATCAATTTTGAAACGTAGTTTGCTGCATATTTTGATGATAGAGATGTTTGTAATAAAATTATAGGCCAACACCACGCACATGTTGACGACAGAATCGGAGCTATGTTAATGAATACAAAAATTATCAATGCTTATAAAGGATTTATATGAAATACTTTGTTTTTATGGGTTACATTTTTTATTATGTGAAATGTAAAAGGTGAAATAATTTCTGAAAAATATTTTATTTTTAAGCGAAAATAACTGTCTCTTCTCGTACATCAATTTCTTTCTTTTATCAACTCACAATATTATAACAAAAAATAACAAATTAAGAAGTAAAATGATAATGACAACAAGATGCATAAAAACAACAATAAAAAACTACTTTATGCATCAAATATAATTGTGTTTAGATGCGAAGTTTTATCGTGCGCTTTATATGTAATAAATCGATTTTAAGTTTGTTTCTCAAATTATTTTGAAAGTTCAACTATGTATCAGAAAACAACTAGTTTTTAGTTTCGCTTACTTTGCTTAAGTAACATATATAACTTACATGCTGTTTTCTCAATTTTGTCTGCCTTCATTTTAAATTAGACCCAAAGAACACTGGATGAAGTGACAAACATTCCACCTAATATTTATCAATTTTCATGAAATATAACCTGGTGAAATATTTTTATTGATATTATAGATTTTTGAAGGAAGAGAATTCTTATAAAAGCTGATACTGGGATGTTTTTTTCTATAACTTTTCATACAATACTTTTACATATACAGTTGAGTTTCTATGAAATATATAAGGAGAAAACACCTTTGCAATTGAAAATTTATTTACCTCAACTCTAATACAAATATACATTCAATTCAATGAAACTAAATATATTTGCCTCCAATTATACTAATATTTACTTCCTATAAAATAAGACAACATTGCGATATCTTATAACAAAATAGGCTTCATTCCTTAGTTTAAACTATTTTGTTAATTATAAAGTCAATTGGAAATATTCCAGAATCTAACCCTTGACTATTGAATTTATTAAATGAATTACTCCTAAACTTCCCCCAGAGCGAAAATCTTCCTGAAAGCTTTAAGATGAATGCTTCAACTCGAACATCCAGCCGTGGATTTGTATGGCCATTCAAGTGGATTTGTATGTGGTGTGGCCAAGCTCCCCCGCAAAATCTCACGTCGCCATTTCGCTAATTGATAGTCCCTCGGCATATCCGTTGCCTCGGAACAATCCAATAATTCTGTATATTATAATTAATTATAAAGATTTCAATGTGTCCTCTGGTCTTTTCAATCCTCTCAATTTGATACAAAACTGAATGAGCTTACATGCGACATACTAAATGATGTGGTTATTGAAATTTGTTAGGCGATAGGCCCTTTTGTAATGTTGAGATATTTCTATTGTGTCCCTTCCATTAGTCGTTAAAAACAAGGTTTTATATGTTGCGAATTCTCTACATTCTCTAATTTTGAGAATGTAAACTCTAATTAACTAAATCAAATAAACGAATAAAAAGTTTTACTGGAAATCTCAATGTATTTGTAGGAAAACCCTGTTTCATATATGTGTATGTAAGTAATTAAAATCGGTATGGTTTTTTTTTTTTTTTTTAAAAAAAGGACATTTTTTTAATACAATGATTTTATTTTTAGGCAAAGATTTTTTTTCGCCCAATAATAAAAATATTTAGCATTTATAAAATGCATTAAATTAAACTTTTCTAATAGATTATGATTTCAATTTCCCAAATTAATTAAAGTTTAAAGTAATTACTATTTTAAATGCAGATATAAAACTAGTATATTTTTTTTTTCTTATGTGAATTTGTAATATATTCTATTGAAAAAGTCTCCATTTTTATTAATATTTGAATTTATATTTTAATTATAAATTTTTTTATTGCATTGCTTTGATAAATTTAACTTTATTTCATTTCTTAATTTTTATTTCCTTTCTCAGATTTGAATGTATTTCCTTTTTCAACCAAATTTTCAGTTCTTAAATATATAAAAGAAATTCTTTTATGAATACCTTGTAAAAAGATATTAAAACTTTTAAAACTATTCAATTTTTTTTTTTTTTTTTAAACAAATCATATGTTTTTTCACTAAAGCAATTAAATATTTGCAATTTGGTTTGGCTTTTAGTCTGGAAAGGAAACTTTTTAATTCAAAAATCTAAGAAAACATTCATTAGCAATGAGAAATTGTCACGTTTTTTGGTTTTATTTTTAAATAAAAGTAGAGAAAAAATCATGCAAAACAATACCCTTCTTTCAAAAATTTGAGCTCGGATTGATAGTTTAAAAAAAATATTTAGTTTTTCACTTTGCGATTTGGCGAGAAAAAACTACTTTTGCGTGTGACGTCAATGCGCAAATGATGAACCAGTCTAAAACGTTTAAAACCTGTTTCAGACGAGGAGGGAGTGAGATTCCTCCTTGGATTTTCGACGGTATCTTTGCGTATCGACGGTATCTATGAGTTTTTTTATGCGGTTTTGGTCACGTGACTTTTGCTTTGATTTCAGCTAATTTCAAACTCGATTTTTTATTAATTGAAAGCATAAAGATACAAAATTATTGCACTGCTCAAAGATATTCGTTGGATAACACTAGAAAATACAAAAAATATTCATTTTCCTCACTTGTGCAAGTTCCTCATTGGTAATTCTATATTGATTTCATAAAACTTAACTTTAAAACAGATACACCATATTTACACGAAATGAACGTAGATAAAACTTCCAGCTAATCCAACTTGTAGTATCTTGTATCATACATAAAATAGGCATTGTAGTAAAAGCATGTACATAGGGCACATTAATATTTTTTTGAAGTTTGGAAATACTATTCTTCCATCAAATTGAAGTTATAGCTGTATTTCACCAATGAATGGGTAATATAAAACCTTTTCATGATTAGTTTAATGAACTTTTCGAACTGCTAGATGGTATTTATACTTAGTAAAATAATTACCATATCTATCTCTAAATGGATAATTTGCATCTTTTACCTAAATTAATAAATATATCAAGGAACTATTTGAAATATTTGTGTATATTTTCTATGTTTTGATTTTTTTTATCTGATGTATCATGCATACTTGTTTTATATAAATCGAAAATAACAATTCAGATATGCGGCCTTTTCATACGTTCGTTCCTCTTAAACAATATATTCAGATAAATTTTTACTTATTTAAGATTGAACAAAATAAATATTTTTTTACATCCATATCTTGATTAGTAGAATCTAAAGGGAAGGAAATGTAAATCTTTTACTTTGTATAGTTTATTTTATTTCAAATAACTTTCCTTTATTTTCTAAACGACTATGGTAAAAATTTTAAGTAATCGTGAACTATGTTTTTCAGTGAATCCATTTAATTTCTTTTCAAATACTTTTATCTATGGTTCAGGATCATACGGGGGAATTCTTGGTCACTCTTTTTCTGGGGTAATTAATGGTCACCACTTTTCAGTATTAAAAATGCTATTTAAAATAAGGTAAAAACACCTTGTACTATCTATTTTATTATACAAAAATTAAATAATATGAAAATTGGGGACAAGTCAGGGGTAAGACTATTTTATTTACTACTACGAGCGAGAAATTCATCCTTTTCACGGTATTTCTCAGTTCCATTTTTTTTTCTTTCCCCACTACAGATAGGCTAAGATTTTGAATCTCACAGCTAATTATTTAAAAAAAAAATTTAATTTGGATTCATAAGTACACTCATTTACACCCCAGTTTTCTGGGGTAATTCTTGGTCAATGATATTCTTTAGAATGTCAAAGGTTTTTCATATTTATTTCTATCACTAAACATTACTAGATATTAGTAGTTTCTTTATCCACTTATTAAAAAGTATTAGATTTGATTTACAAGTTTCTGTGTAAGTTAGGGATTAGCATCACAATTCTCTATTGTAGACGTTGTAGAATCAAACGCTTCCTCTTGAAAAATAGTGTCAACTAGATTCCAAGATATCTTCAGTAAGCATAGTCCAAGAGAATCGCATTAAAAAATCAGAAGACAAACACACACTCAGCTGTTATAACAAATAAAAAATTTCTTTATCTGATGCCAGAATGAGACAAGGAAATCAAAGATAAGTCCAACACAAAACATAAGCGAGAAGTTACAGCAAAAGGCAAAAGAATGCTAGAAACAGTTGAAATTGAGCAGTTGAAATTATTTCCACCTTAGAAAATGCTATGAAATTGTTTTATAATATCCATGGTGCACTTCAGGAACATCTGTATTATGCCAACAATGACTCATTTTTCATAGGGAAAATTAAAAACATACTAGACGAAAAAAGAGTTGAAATTAAATTTCTTGACAAGGCACTGGTAACTTTTGTTGACCAAAGTGAGACCCGATAGGAAATATCAATATAAAATATATATTATATGGGTCAGTAATTTTACAGGAAACTAATCCTTTTGTAGTAGATACTAATGCAATTAATATTGCTTCCAACTGTGATAAAAAATTCAATCAAGAATTATGGATTTAGAGTATGCTTGTTTTGAATATCAACATCTCAATAAATAATATAATCAATATATATATATATATATATATATATATATATATATATATATATATATATATATATATATATATATATATATATATATATATATATTTGAGTTTTATAAAACATCAATACAACTGAATACATCAATCCAACTGAATATCAATACATCAATACAACTGAACAATATCAGCATACATGTCTTATTGTACAAGCAGGCACATGTCCACACAATGCCTTTCCTGCGCATGCACAAACATGGAAAGTGGGGACAGACACCGGACCACACTTTTGAACAATTCAAAACAATACTCTTGGGCTTAAGGCTCAGGATAAAAATAATGAAAAATAGTTGTCATGATACAGCTAGCAAAATCATTGGTTATAAAATGCTGAATCTCCAATTTTAATTTTTATTCGACTTTTACATTATTACTTAATTAAATATATTCTGAAAATATAAGAATAATTTTTATTTCCAATAAACTTATTTAATTAACCTAAAACTATTTTTTTTAAGTTTTCAAACTGAGGAATTGGTGATGTTATTCAATGAACATTACATTATCATTTGTGCCTGAGACAAAGGAAATCAGCAGTTGATGGGCGATGCTCAAGGGCAGAGAGCTCTGTGTTAAAGGCATTCATTATAGATTTTTTAAAGCTTTTATCGCATTTTATGGGAATTCGGATGTTCCAAAACGTGGAGAAATGCCAAAAAAATTGAAAAGGTTTTTTTGACCGCATACAAAATGTTAACGTATGAGTAATTGAAAGTAAAAAAAAAGAGCATTTTCAGTTGGGCCTCTTTCGCACAGATGAAATTATTCTTTGATTTCCTGAAACCTGTAATTTCTTATGCTTGTAAAAATTTGAAAGAGACTCAGCACTTATAAAACAAAATTACGGATGATCGAAATCCAGTCATTGAAATTTTTATCAGCGTCGTCTCAGATGGATTATACAGTCCAAAGAAAGAACTTCACAGTTTTACAACTGACAAAGTTTTCTTAGAAGATTTCTTAAAAGTTCTGCAATTTCCTGGTTATATGTTTTTGATGTATTCAGCACAGTTGAGTTCTTTTTTTTATCGTATAAGCAGTCTGATATATCCCGGTTAGCAATGTTGTTGAATAGTTTTCGACACACGGTAAGTTCTTTTTGACAAAGACTACAGATTCTGTTTCCAACTATTGAATAAATTCAAAATTGGTATATTTGATAACCTACTGAGTTATTTTGTCATAGCAATCGAGGCTCCAACTAAATGAGTCCTAACAATAAATAGTTTTTTATCATTACGAAATCTGTTGTTTGCCGTTTCATGCTTAGTTCCTTGGGTAATGAACATGTATAGTATAACCCCGTTTTAAAAAATTTCAATTACCTGCCATTTAAATCGTGCTAGAAATTTGGTTTAATTACACACCACGCGTCACTTTATTATTGTTATCATTATTATTATTTTTTAAATGTTCCTTGGTTTATAATTTATTTACAAGCATCTGTATAATAAGAATATATATAATATTTTACAAAGTTATTAGTTTTGTACCACAACTTGTAATACAGAAAAATTATAACTTAAATTATTAATCCGAAAAATCCAAGTGTTATGTGCACGAATATTCGGAAAATGGATTTTCGTTTTTGACCTGATTTTGAGTCATTAGAGCCTAGCATGTTGATATTTGATGAACAGTTATACTTTAGACATCAACGTCATGTGTTGGACATTTATGAATGAAAGAATTTCAAACACTTTTCAAGTATTTTTCTAAATCAAAGAAAATGTCGTTAGAGCAATTTCATTTTGAAAGAGAGTTTGTTAGACCATAATTATTTTTTTAGAAAATATTTATGGTTTACTAAATACCTGATTTTTTCAAAGTTGTTTATTTGTAGGTTACAGAAATAAAGTAGTAGAGCCTTGAAGACTAGGCAAAATGAGAATTTCTTATGATGGATTTTCGTTTCCGAATTTATTTATTATGATTGAAAAACTAACTACTTTACTAAACAAACTCTTAAGAGAAATTTTCCTACGAATATTTATCTGATAAAATTTCCAACACAGGATACTTCCATTGGATATCCGTAAGATATATAATAAACGATTTTATAATATATAAAATTCTCTTTCCTTGTCATTTCTATCACAAATCATAACTTATGAAGCAATCAGTCCATAAACTCAAGCCCTGTAGCAAACTAAATTCCGAGAAATCTCCATTCTTCAACTCATATCTTCTAGCAAAAAAGAATACGCTTCTACCCGTGAAACTCCGAACAATCGTTCAACAATCCTTTTATTATTGCACACATTCAAGATCTCTCCGATTTCCTATCGAAACCATTAAGAGGATGATCTCCCCAACGAGCCAATCAAGTGAAGCACCCGTAGCTCCCATTCTCAGTCAAAAACATTAAAGCTAGGGCAGTAAGCTACTGTGATTTCGTACGATCGCCCCATTGTAAATTCCTGTAAGGCACTCGATGATGATGTTCACGTGATTATTTTACATAGAGAAGAGCGTAGAATAAAATGACAATGAAGGACGCTGCGCCATTATTATTCGAAATTATTTTCTAATGACGCAGAAAATGGAAAAGTGAAGTGAATAACTGAGAATTCTGGCTAGAATTATTGCCGTCTATAATGATAAGTCTTGAATAGAGTCAATGGGATCCAGACATTGAAATTGTGTTTTTATGGCAGATTTTTTTTTTTCATTAATTGTGTACCTTTAAGTTCTTATTCAAAGGTTGTTATGTTCCATTCAGTTAATGGAATTTGAAACCCAGCCAGATATTTATATATTTTACCTTCATGGTGTTGTTATTGAATACTTTATTTCTATGAGTATTTCCTTTGGATTCATGAGTTAGACATACAAACCACAAATGCTCATAAAGCTGAAAACGTGGTCTCTACGAGATGTGTACGTTTTGTGTCGGACAACTTTATGAAACATTTAAAAAAATTATTAAACTCAATAAGAAGACACGCAATGCTTCGTGACAATTTTTCTGTTTCTCTCAATGCATTTCGGTATTTGAGCATAATATACACAAAGAAATCTAAAAGTAGCAAGAATTATGAAAAAATAATTATTTATCATAGTTTTCACAAAAGTGTTCAGAAAAAACATCAGCTTATGTACAATGTGTTTTTTAAGATCAATACATATAATTTATTGTAGCTACATTTCTTAATCATTTTTAATGAGTTTTTTGACGGGCATAAAGCATGGACGTAGAGGGGGCTGTTTGAAAAGGGGAGTATGAAAATGCCTATTCTAAATTCGCAAATGCTTTTTTATTGTGCTTAACATAACAAGATAACAAAAATTAAAAAATTAATAAAATGTTGCTATTTTCATATTAGTGTGTATTCCCTTAAAGTGACTCATAAAAATTAATTTGTTAGTTTTAACTTTTACACTGAACTAATGTGTTGAAAAGATCATACTAGAGATGATCTTACTTCAATAGCACACGAATAACATGTAAAGGAAAAATTTCCATACAACTATAAAAAATTTAATTTACAAACCTTTGAGCCTAAAATACAAATGCTATAGAAATGTGCATTTATCAATTTGTTGACCTCAAAAGCAACTGAAAGAAAGAAAACTTAAAAATTCTATATGAAATGACAAACAACCGCAAAAGTGCTCCATAATAGTTTTAAGTGAAATTTTACATTTGGATACAGATAGCGACATCAAATTGGAACTTGAATTTTAAATGAAGAGTTTTCTCGTTGTCGACAAAACTGTCAACTTGGAGACATGTTTAGTAATAAAGAAACTCAAAATTTTCAAAGTTTTTGCTCTTTTGTCATCAGCCTGAAAGGGATGAGATTTCGGTCATTAGCATTTACCGAGTTGTACATGCATGGTGCCTGCATTTGATATCTACAATAAAATCTTATGAAGAGGAGGGCTTTTATTGACTGTTACTGTCCTAATCTAACTTGTTTTATTTTTTTAAATATGTTATATTTAAGCTTCTGTTGTAAAAGGTTTAACGTTGTCTATTTAATCAGAATTGTTCGTTTTTTTTGTAACATTCTAACTTTCTTTTTTGTAACGAGATATGCATAGTAAAGGGATAAATGTATATTGAGTAGTGCATTATATAATATTAATAAACCAAATTTATACATTATTGTAAGGTCGACCAAACGGTATATTGGTTAGCGTGCTAGCTTCTAGACAGCGAGGTTGCGGGTTCGAGTCCAGTGTTAGGCTTGGGTGTTTGTAAATGTATGTTGGCTTGTCTAATGACGAATGTTTCGGCGCATTATAGCCCTCGTGTTGCTGAAGGCGCCAGATAATATGAATACAACCAACATTATTGTAAGATGTAAGGTAACTCAAAGTATTAGTCAATATCGGAAACAGGATTTCTGGAAGATTGGCAAATCCTGGCCGAAACTCGAGTGCCGTTCCAAAATGTATGTTTTTTTAAATAAACATGTCAAAAATATCACACGATATATTTTTTGCTCCCCTCTCCCCTAGACAATTCTTATAAATAAAATATTTGAATTTCAAAATTCTGTATCAACATTTCATAGTTTCCAGTATATTTCATCCAGCATTAGGCGAGATTGGCTAAAATTCATAAGAACTTGGGGTTTACAACAGTCCATAACTGGATTAACCAATGTCGAGAGATGTTAGCCAGCTTTGTGATACTGGAGTTAAATCCAACCAAGAAGTATGTGATAAATTTGCACAAAAATAAAAACACACACAAAAAAAAATTATATGAAAAGATATCGTACTAACTTCAAGACAGATAACAAATCTAGACCAAGAAGATAATTTTCTCCTCAGTTTACCATTTTAAAAATAACTTCTCCAATACACCTGATAAAAAAAATTGAATCCTTCAACAAAAGAGGCAAGCAAGTCCTACCCTTCAGGTTAAAAGCCACAATTTTATTTTCAATCGAAACTTGGCACCAACCTACAAAATCGGAATTCAGAATTTACCCTTCTCTACAAATCCGAGCTATTCAAACTAGAATCAGAAAAAAATATCGAAAAATTGGATTTCAAAACTTTTAGCAAGTTTTCTAGATTTTCAGGTTTTGTATATTGATTTATTTTTATGCTCCATCAGGGGGGGCTTTTTTTTCCTTTAATGCCTGAATTGTATTTGAAATATAGGATATGCTTTTTTCTCTCTAAAAGAGAGTATAAATGATTATTCAATAATCAATATTATCTTTCAAAACAAAGGGCATTCATAAATTATGCAGGCGTATTGAAGTTCTATTTCCATTGTTTACTCTTTTGCTCTTTATTTGGGACTTTTATTGCTTTCTGTCCGGTACTAGTATGCTGAAAATTATTATTATTTTAATTTTCTTTGTACTTCATAGTTACGTAAGGATATTAATAAAACATTAATGCAAAATGTTTTTTGAACACATGAAATAGAATTATTCAGAGCTTTAAATTCACAATGTAAATAATATTTTAAATGGTTATAATCCTAATTTTCTTTGTGAAATTAAAAACCTTTCATAGCGTTTTTTTTTTTTTTTTTTTTTTTCAGATAACAAAAATTAAAGTAATGCTTTAAATTAACAGTGAAAAATGCATGGTTTTCATTCCTAAAGGATAATGTATTTTTTTAAACATTTTATAAAAACCGTTCAGCTTTTAAGTGTTGAACTTCAATGAGGTATCGTAGAATATATTTATCCAATAATAGTTTTAGTAAAACGTATTTGAAATAAAATTGAGTCATTATAAAATAAAAGCTGACAAGCATTCAGGACACAATAACCAATCATGTTTTAAACTTATTTCAATCATGCTTTTTAAACAAATTTCATGCGGATTAAACATATTTCAAATACACTACTAGTACAAGAAAAGATAAACACATTATATAAGTTTAAAAAATATTTTTCCTAGACAAAAAAGAAATTATAAATAAATTAATTTGTCATTAGAAAAAATTATTTCTTGTTATATGCCACAGAAGAAGAGGTGAAGATACAATATCACAACCTTGTAGTAGCTCTTTTCAAGGCACCAGTAATTGCTCCCATAACGTCGCCAAATGACGCTTAATAAATCCCCAAGGCAGTATGAAACAAGTGTAGCCAAATACTACCTAATTACGAATTATTGCTGGTAGTTCTCATTCTTTTGCTAAAATAACCCACCCATTAAACTTAGTATTCAATTAGGGAGTATAGCTAACTACAAAGAATGTGTTATACTTTAACGGGTTAATTTTTTTTTAAATAAATGAAGCCATGCCATCAGTGTAGTTAATTTTAACCAACAAATGATAAAAATTGCAACATTAGTATTCTAGCAGGACTTTCGATCGATACTGATTAACGAATTAATTTCTAATTGAGTTTCACAAACGGAAATGGACAAATGACTATTATACAAATAAATTTCACTCGTGTTACTATTGTATAAAAAAATAATTAGACTTTGTTTAAATAAACACGCCCAGGTAAATTGGTCAGACAAAAAAAAGTTATTAAATCTTAAGGTTGCAACCAAGTAACCACGTTTTGATTCTGTAGGAGCATTTTACACACAAATGAACTAAATTTGAATTATTGGGTAAACAGACCTCCATGGATAATCAGTGTTTAGCAAACTAGAGTTTTCATAGAAATAATCTAATTTCTGTTGATGGGTTAATAGCGCACACAGTTAAACAGAGGGATTTCAAAAAACCTGTAACCTGCCAATTACAGATTGCTTATAGGGGGTCTTTCGCAATAATTTAAATATAGTTCATTTTATGTAATATGCCAAAGAAATAAAACGCGGTGATTTTGGACTTTTCGACAATCCTTAGATTTCATAACTTTTCTGGCTGACCATTTTACTTGGCGAGGTGTTTAGCAACGTCTCTATTATGTCTAGTGTTTCCAGATTTCTAATATGTCTTGTTTTTTCTGGGAGAAATTAATTCATGTTTTTTATTTTCAAAAAGCATGCGTAAAAACAATTTATCTGCCTTCTCATACGCTTCTTTGTTTAAAAACGGATTTCAGGATTGCTTGCTTTACAAATAAATACATACGGAAAAAAAAATGCATATTCAAAAAGACTTTCACGTTAGTTCAAAAAATAACATTTGCTATCATTTTGTGAAAGGATTCGGTTGGAATTTTTGGTGATGTATTCAATATGGATGCCAGGATCGAAAAGCACACGATTCAAAATCAACCAAGCCCGTTATTGTAATAAAAGTTTTTTTTTTAATGTGAATAGTAGAAATACGTAATTTCAGAGATTTTAAAAAAATTCTATTTACAAGAAAATATTTATAAACTTTACTTATTTTTAAGAAAACTTAATGAATAACTTTAAAGTAAAAGTCACTCACTTCTTTCAATTGTGCAAAAGAAGTCTGTCCGAAATCCGTCAACCTTTGTTTGTAATTCTGTACCCGGGATAAAATTTCCCAACTTTCGATTTAATTTCTTGGAGATCATCGTTCTCAATTATACAAATGGCACATATTCTAATTGAGTTAAGAAAAATTAAAAATAAAAACATATCATAACAATATTAAACGCAAAATACCATTTCGATTTAGTCCTGACTAAAATTTTAAACGCAACCAGCAAAAGAAGAATAAGTCGGTAAATATAATATACACTAGCATCCTCTGCCGTTTTGATATTCATACTTGGCAGCGGGCTATTTACGAGCTTCTGGATTACGATCTTCGAAACATTTTCCTAGTATTATCATTAAATACTAGAAATAAAGGACACAAATTTTAAATGTTTTAAAAAATAAAACATCCCCAAAAGATTAAAAATGTACTTACGGAATTAACAACTAATTGAACCAATTAATATATAAATTGAAAATGAAGTCTTATTTTTATTAAAAAAATTAATTTTATTGTTTTGTTCGTAAGGTTTATAGTTGTCGTAGATTACACAGGTCTTCGATGAAAAAATTTTCTTAAAAATAATGAGTAATTTTACAGTTTTTTTAATGTTAATTACTGGAACAAATTATTAAAAAAATTATCACGTAGTTTTAATCACAAATTAGATTTCTAATATGTATGAATTTTATATATTTAAGAGTAACAGAGCATTAATTATGTAATCATGCAAAGCATATTTATGTCTTTTAAATACAAATTTACTCCATATAAATTCTATGCAAGAAAGAATAAACTATTATTTACTTAGGAATTTCATCTAAATAGGTAAACTTTCTTTTAAACACAACAGTGAAGTCAGAGAAAACAAGTTAAAATCAGAAAATTATTCTGATGGTGCATATCTGTGCTTGGTAACTAGGGTCTACAAAAAGTACTTCTTGAATATTGTTTTAGTTTTTATAACATTTAAAAAATGTTTTCAAAGTTAATTCCAAATATGAAGTGCATTTTTTTCTATATCGTGTAAGGCTTTTCATAAAACGATTTCATATTTTGGAGGACATTATTCAAATAAAGATATTTAATCATTTTCTTTTTTATTTTATCAATACTTAAATACATACTTTACATTTATACCCTAGCTCCGGCGTGATTTAAATGATAAATGAGTTTATAAAAAAGTTTATAAATCCTTATAGAAGCGCTTTCCTTATTTCTTGAAATTTTTTTCCCGCTTTTCTTCTTATGAATTTTCCAAGTATTCTGTTTTCAACACCCAGCAGTAGTCACGGCTATCATGCTGATATTCCATTTTCTTTGATATCACCTTTCAATTTTCTTTATGTATTGGTGAAATATTTCAACTTGCTCCTCACTGACTGCGTCTTAATTTTCAAGGAAATAGTCCAAGTGCGAATGAAGAAAATGAACTTTTAAGCCATTATAGAATACTAATTCTTTTTAAATTTGCTAATATCCCTTCTTGAATAAATTTATAATTTGAGTCTTTTTGACTTTCAAGAAAGCTTATTTCAATGTTAAGCTGCAACAGATGGTAGTTTTGTTTTAGTATTAATTTGAAAATTCATTGATGGAAGAATATTAATGGAGTATTTAAATAACACTATAATAATATATATAATATCATGAATCTTTTCGACAATCTAACATATTTTTCTTTTTGTTCAACATATTTTGTTCTGTACAGGATTGAAAATTAATGTGAGCCAATTTTCAAAAATCAAAATCCTCAATTTTAAATTATTTAGCAATTCTGAAAGAACATTCACTGCTGTTAATGCATCTTCACAAATTTCTTTCATGTAATAGATTAAAATTTATCTATCAACTTGGCGCCCTAATTGTTTCTTATTTTTCATTAGTACCATGTCAAAAGCAGTAAAATGTGAGTACAAAATAGCCTGGTTACTTTAACTAGTGCCATTCAATTAAAAGTACTCATATATATTACTTTTTAAAAGCAACTTGTTATAAATTTACTTTCATAAAATATGATTAACTACAATATTTTCATACATCATTCCATCCAACCAAAATAATTAACTTTATCCCAAACTCTTCCGAAATAAGGTTAACTGTTTTCAACTAACGTGTTAGTTATATTTTTAGTTTATTCTCGAACATCACGAGGCAACTTTAAGATCCTCGAATTGATTTTGTTAACTAATTTATCTTCATTTCGATACACATTCCGCACCTAATAACCATTATCATGAAAAATGTCACTCGTAACACTGCCCAGTGAGTAATTAAGACTAATACTTCTCTATCGCTTTGAATTCAGCCGATGATTAATTTTACTCCAATCATAAATAAGCCGGCTTGATGAAATTCATTCTAAGTGATTAACTACCCACGCTGGTTTGTGTATAAAGGCGAAATTATGAAGCATTTGCTCCCTCTAATCCTTCTTCTACGATTGAGATTATGTTGTTTCCCAATTAATATTGATTTTTTTTAAACGCTTTTGAGGTGGGTGAACAGTTTTGGAATGATAAATTTTGGAGAGTAATCATGTGCTCTCAAGTGAGAAATCACCAACAGCGTGTGTAATTACAGGCATAAATCAGATAAAATATAATTTTCAACTTTTATTAATTAATACCTTGGTCGCTTTTTGCCTGCTAAATGACCATCCGAAAAAAGTTGTTCAAATATTGCAGTGAGGTACTTACACGTTTTTTTTTTTTTTTTTTTAATATTTTTTTTTTTATTTCCCTATTAAATATCTTAATTTTATTAAATGTATCTTATTTCACTAGAAATTACACATTAGTCGATTAAAAGTCGCTACTAATGTGATTAATAAATAGTTTATGAAAAAAGTCAGAAATTTTCTTTAAAATCGTGACAGATTCCTCCCATCAATTTCAAAAGTTGAAAATTATTGGAAAATATCAAGAATATATGAATAAAGATTTATTTCTAGGAATATTATTTGTCTAATCAAAATATATCAGATTTAAAGAAACACGTCGTACTTCTCAAGTTTTCGTAAATGATTACTGTGAAAAAGGCTATTTGTATAAAACATCAGGATCAATTCCTAACTTTAGTATCTTTTTCTTCCTATTCGAGAAATAATTGCTGGGCAGTTTCCCATGGATGACATACCGGAAGGCCTTTCCCTTTTCTACCTGATGCTTTGACACATTGTAGCCATTGTGAAAGTCTTGAACCAAACAATCTCCAATGCAACCAAAAAACCCAATGAGGAACTTGCACAAGTAAGGGAAATGAATATTTTTTGTATTTTCTAGTGTTATCCAACGAATATATTTGAGCAGTGCAGTTATTTTTTATCTTTATGCTTTCAATTAATCAAAAATAGAGTTTGAAATTAGCCGAAATCAAAAGCAAAAGTCACTTGACCAAAAACGCATGAAAAAACCATGACGTGGTTACGCAGAGATAAAGTCGCAAAACGAAGGAGAAACCACACTCATTCCTGGTCTAAAACAGGTTTTAGACTGGTTCATTATCTGCGCATTGACGTTTCACGCAAAAGTGGCTTTTTCCCGCAACTCGCCAAAGTGAAAAACTAAATATTTTTTTTAACTATCTATCCGAGCTCAAATTTTTGAAAGAATGGTATGGTTTTTCATGATTTTTTCTCTACTTTTATTTAAAAATAAAACCAAAAAACCTGAAAGTTCCTCCTTTAGGAGATGAGCGTCTGAGGAACCACATCAGCGAATACCAGATGAACATTGGGAAAAAGAAATCCACAAGACCACAACGTTTGCCTGTTCTTATCTTGCAGAAATAAACCCTAGTTTCAACAAACTCCTGTTACAAAATCAGTAAATTTTACTTAGACACTATATTATCCTCTAACCTTCTAAAAGAGGAGTGTGAAAAAGTGACTTCTTTTAACACAGACGTGTTGGGTATGGAATGATCAGCATATAAGTGACTCCATTTAAAGTTATTTTGCAGATGCTCTGCTAGAGAAATGTAACATACCAAGTTTCAATTCTGAAAACGAATCTTAATAAATATGACATTTTTATAATATACATTTTTGTTGTCAGCCATAATATGTTTTGTTTAAATGCAAGAGAAGTCTTACTCAAATAATTTTTTGCTGATTATTTAAAAAACACAAAACTGTTTATACAAGGGAAAAAAATTGTTGTTTAAAATATAATATTCTTATGAATTAAATGAAGATTCAATATAGAAGTTTGCATTTCTAGAAATATTCGAAATACCATTACCATATCTATAGTTTTAATTATATTTTTCAACTAATGTTTAAATATTATTTTTCAACTAATGTTTAAATATTATTTTTCAACTAATGTTTAAATATTATTTTTCAACTAATGTTTGAATACTATTTTAAAATAACCGGTGTAATTTGATTGATTACAAATTGTTTTCGATAGTAAAAAATCAGAAGCTGGAAATTATGTGTATCGTCTTAGAAACTTCTATTTTAATTTATTTGCAACTTCATTTACTTTAAATTTGTCATTTATCATCTCACATTCTTTATCACAATGAAAGAAAATTATAATTAATGAGTTATCATTATATTCGTGTTTGAGAAGTTATAACAACTGAATTTGCAGACATTTAAAGAACAACAGGGTCATCACTAAACAAATGACAAAAGAAGACCATTTCTATAACAGAGAAAAAAACTACAACACAATAACAAAAATATTGATAATGATATTGAGAATCAAAGCATTTTTAAATCCTTATAACTTTTATATTTTTAAATTGAAGTAAATAAATAACCGTTATGTTTGTGAAAAAAAGTATAAACTGAACAGATATTTTTATTTTACAAAATGTTTAAAAGACTGTAATATTTCCTAAATTAATCTAAAATACCTTTTTGATGAAAAATTCTTCAAGAAATAAACCTGGAACACTATTACGAATTTATCTTTTATAACTAACTAAAACTTTCTTTTGAAATGTTATATAAACTCTAATATCAAAAACCATAATATATCATATTCATCTTCTGCAAATTAAATTGCACATTTAATTGCTCAAACTAAAACAATACAAAGTATAACTTTAAGTACAAACATCAGTTAAAGTGGACTATAAATAATTTACATCACGGCCATTCGCAATTAGCAGATCTTGAAATCAATAGATTGCCGAAAATATTTCAAAACATATAACTAAAATACTATATTGCTTTTTTCTGTTTTAAATCTGAGATAACAAGGAATAAAAAATTGCCTAGATGATGCCAGTATTTTTGAAATTCCAAACATCCCCACATGAAACTTAATTGACAACAAAGGAATTGTAATAGGACTGTGACTTCGGTACTGAATAGTCTATCTTTTTGAAATAAGGATTCTTTTAGGTTAGTTCATCATTTATTTGAAAAGAACATTTTCTCATAACTTAGAAAAAATATTTTATTTTTTAAAAGTGATTATCAATCGTCAAGTAACCAAGCATTATGAAAAAGATATCAAAATTAATCTAAAATCATGTTTTGAAATCTGTATTTTTATCAACTGGAGTCTTTTACGAAAGATTAACAAATTAATTCTCAGTATTTGCAGTATTACCTCATCAAGATACACTTCAAATTTGGTACATCACATCCTTGCTCACAATGTCTTTAAAAGTTATGCGAAGAATAAGCTTATTCAATGTACTACTTCAGTTGTTTCACGTTCAGTAACAAATAAAATAATTCCACAATTTATAATTTAAATACTCCCGCTGAAATGCAAGTGATGATACAAGCATACGCATGTAGGCAGTTTAAGAGATAATATAACAGGGAAAAAATTGTTTATGATCCATACTATTTTGGAGAACATAAAGAACGAAACAAATAAAATGATTCTTTTAAAATGAAAGAAATTACATTAAATTTGGTAACATATTAAAAAGGTTAGATAATGCAATAAATAATCGTTTTTATCATACATCAAAAATATATGGCTGATGTTAAACATTCCAACAGTTAAAATTTCAAATATCTACAAAAATTTGATCAATTATTATATAATATATTACAGTTTAGTTAAAAAACTAAGCTACACGCACTTACAAAATAAACTTATTTCTTACGTATTTATTTACAAATTAAAAATATTCACTCTGGGACTAAAGTGTAATAATTTATACTCATAAAATTCCTTCATTAAAGTCAGTTACTAGGGAACATATTGAAAACAAAAAGAAATATTCTCAATCACTCCATTATATTTTAAATGAATCCCAATTGTGAATTAAACTAAATTTTTTTATCTTTAAGGTTCTTTTTTTTTTAATCAGAAATAAGTAAATATCTTCGTTCTTGTTCATTGCAGGGGGGAAACGAATGACATAGAGAGAAAGGTAAGACTATTTTTCTACACAAAATGGCAACAACTCTTATGGGAGGTTTCTTTGTCATTTCTGAAATTATTTCGATAGGTAGAGAAAAGAAGCTTTAATTGGAGTTTCTTTCTGGAATTCAACTAATTAAAAGTGTTGCAGGAATTATGAGATTTTACTGCATTGTCTTTTATTTCATTTCCTTTTCTCAAAGCATGAATAATTTTTCTGCAATGGCATTTTGTCACGGAAATGCCTTAAATAGTTTTTTTTTTTAGCTCTAGGTAGTTTAATATATTTCGTAAATTTGTTATAAAAGAATAATATAAAACTCAAGGGTATAATAAAAACGGAAAGGAATGGTTTTAATTAAAACATAAGTTGAATTCATTAGTTTGAGTTTCCATTATGTGTGTAATATACTACATTTTGAAAGATTACTTTAAACACATGATCCTAATAAATCAAATACAACAAAAAAATAATGCATGGAACTTTATATTTAAAAAATAATTTGACTTTAATATATTCTGAATGGATTAAATTTTTGAATATTTTTAATCAATCTATTTGACGTAACTTAAAACTTTTTTAGATTTAAACGTTCCATTTTCATTTGGAAATTGGCCAATAAGTGAATTAACCACATCATTGTGGATTTGTTGAACAAAAATCTATTAATTCTAGAATTTACTTCATTTCAGGAAAATTACAAGAACGGATTCCGTACTACTCAGAAACTTGCTCCTTAAAAATTTGAAATTTAAGTTTGCCCCACTTATTTTCATCTTCTGTATTACTTCAATGAAATATGATTGATTGGATTTTTTTCTTTTTAAATACTTCCTGAAACTTAAGATGTATTTTTTAAGTTTCCATATTTACAACAACGAAAGTATTTTTTACCACTCAAAGCACCAATAGCTTGAGAAAAAGAGTACTTTGATTTTTAGTTACAGCATATAAATGAAATTTAAATATGAAGTATTAGGTATGGTGTAATTCTATGTTAATTTTTAACAAATAGAAGCAGTTTTAGTGTCGACAAACCTGTTGTTAATTGTGCCAATTTTGAAAAAATATATATAACTTTGAATAAACTTTAATAAACATAAAATTGTGTTGGTATTTAATTTACATATCGTACTGTAAAACATATCGCAACAAGACCATTGACTTCCTTCAAAATTCCAAATAGAATATCTGATTTCGTATTTAAATAAACATCATTATCAACGTAAGGCAGAAGGTAATTTTAGTTTTTGAGATAATATATGGACACACTGTAAAATTCATTTCCTTGAAATCGACTTTAACTGTTTTATTTTCATCCGAGTTTTATGCTATTATGTTTGAATTCCATTCAGAAAATTCCAATATAAATCTCGTAGATAGCTAATATCTTTTGTTCAATTTTTTTTAACGAGCAACGAAGTAAAATCAATATCTTTTTCTGATACTGCGATATGAAAATTGACTTTTGAGGTGCTCTGAACAAATACAATCGATTTTTTAAACTTTGGATTTGATTCGAATTGCTAAATGGACTTACTGCATAAATTAATGTCATTTCGTTTTATCGCTGTAAGGAATATAACGATTGGTAAAATAAATAAAAAAAAATGGAGCTCGATATCTGTAGAGCATTTAATATTTTAAATATAGCTAGTACAGAATATTAAATTACTTTTTTTTTCTTGTTAATCTTTTTAATCTGTTAGTTTAAAAGGTCAAACTTGAAATACTTGTTCTAACTTGATTTCATTTTACTAAGACATTATACACTGTACGTTTTGAATAGAATGAAGTCAGTCTTTGAAGTCAGAATATATTTAAAACGCAAAATTTTTCACAATAATTATTAAAAACTACTTTTGACAAGAAAATGCACCTACATTTTTTCTAATAGTGATTGAACTAGTCCTCATAATACATTCTCGCAAGTTAATGAGAGTTTTTTTGGTAAAAATTTACTCTACGATCCCTCTTGTGGACTTGGGAAACTCGCCAAAAAGTAGCAATTATTTCGACTTTTCGGACGAGCTCGATCTAAGGTAAACCCCGGGCCGTGAAAAATGATTTTTACCGGTTTGCCATTTTAGAACTTTCATCGGAAAATGTGAAAAATCACTCCTAGTTGGACCATAGAGTAAATATAAGCCAATTTTTTTTTTTTTTTTTAATCTTTACAAGTTAATCACAGAGTATTTTAAAAACTCAACGAGTAATAAAATGTCAGTTACAATAAGAAACAGAACGAAAACGAATGTTTTCGTTAAATTTTCATTTTCTTTTAAAATAAAACTACAAATCCTATTTCAATGCACACTATAGCAGCAAGCAAACAAATGTGTTTATACTATACTCGTGAACAGAATTCTATGCCAGTAATCTTTATTTGAGTTTTCGTTTAACTGAGTTATCAAAATATAAATAATCTATCAAAATTTACAGCATCTGTTATTGAAACTTCGCAGCTTAAACTGAATAGCGTTATGACAAACGAGATAGAAAAGGGGAAGTTATTGATCAGTGTAAACATGGCTGGTAAGATAAATGCGTTTTTTAGTAAAACTTTAACATTTTAATACTACTTTTTCATGTCTTCTTTAAAACTCAATTATTCAGGTAAAAATATTTCAAATATACAGTGCAAAATATTTAAATCAAAAAATTTCCAAATAGTTTTATTTAAGATTGCACGACTGCAGATTTTGAAGTTTCATGGTTGTAGATTTCATGCAGTCTATTTAAATCTAAATGTACAATTTATGTTCTATGCTAATTTTAGTGTATTATGTCTTTAAAGTTAAATAAGTTGAATGCCTTTTACTTTAATGTGTATATTTGTCTTCATATAAACATTATTGATCAATAAACTGAACGTCTTCCAAACAGTGTGATAAGTTATCTTAAAATCATTTGTTTAGATGCTTATTGCAAATATTAATACACATTCATATTTATATTAATATTCATATGTTGATAATAGTAGCACACTTATTACCTGAAATGAAGATAGATATAGGGCATATTCCAAAATATACAATACGCACCTGTCTATTACTATTGTTATTTTAACAAAAAAAATTAAAAATTAAAGCTTTCAATGAAATTTAATTTCATGATCTTAGTTCTTCTTCTTATTATTATAAAAAAAAGCATTGTGGTGTCATAGTCAGTTTTTAATAATATAATTTGACATAAAAATACATAAATTATTTATTATTCATTAAAAAAATTGAATTGGTATAAAAATTAATCGAAATTGCTAACTATTTTAGTAATAAAATAATTATTAAGTTTTAATGTAATTCATTATGCTGTATGCCATTATGTATAATAATGATCATAAATAAAATGTATTAATGATCACGTTGAATAATTAAATTTTTAAATAAGCAAATTAATAATAATAGTTCATAAATTTCAGTCTGTTTAAAAGTAGTTAGTCATTGTGAAAAATTCATAAAACCTCACAATTATAACATGCTTTCATCCAATTACTATTCTTTAAATAGGTATATCTATATATATAAGGCAAAGCCCTCACTCACTGATTCACTCACTCACTGACTCACTCATCACTAATTCTCCCACTTCCCACATAGTCACAACTCTGAAAATCGGCACAAATATCAACAATGGTAAAAATAGAAAAAGTAAACTATTCCGATCTCGATTAACCCACTTTAAGGGGTCGAAAAGGGGTTAAACGTTCCAAACGGGGGACATTCGAATATCCCACTTCCCACATAGTCACAACTCTGAAAATCGGCACAAATATCAACAATGGTAAAAATAGAAAAAGTAAACTATTCCGATCTCGATTAACACACTTTAAGGGGTCGAAAAGGGGTTAAACGTTCCAAACGGGGGACATTCGAAAATCCTACTTCCCACATAGTCACAACTCTGAAAATCGGCACAAATATCAACAATGGTAAAAATAGAAAAAGTAAACTATTCCGATCTCGATTAACCCACTTTAAGGGGTCGAAAAGGGGTTAAACGTTCCAAACGGGGGACATTCGAATATCCCACTTCCCACATAGTCACAACTCTGAAAATCGGCACAAATATCAACAATGGTAAAAATAGAAAAAGTAAACTATTCCGATCTCGATTAACACACTTTAAGGGGTCGAAAAGGGGTTAAACGTTCCAAACGGGGGACATTCGAAAATCCTACTTCCCACATAGTCACAACTCTGAAAATCGGCACAAATATCAACAATGGTAAAAATAGAAAAAGTAAACTATTCCGATCTCGATTAACACACTTTAAGGGGTCGAAAAGGGGTTAAACGTTCCAAACGGGGGACATTCGAAAATCCTACTTCCCACATAGTCACAACTCTGAAAATCGGCACAAATATCAACAATGGTAAACATAGAAAAAGTAAGCTATTCCGATCTCGATTAACCCACTTTAAGAGGTCAAAAAGGGGTTAAACGTTCCAAACTGGGGACATTCGAAAATCCTACTTCCCACATAGTCACAACTCTGAAAATCGGCACAAATATCAACAATGGTAAACATAGAAAAAGTAAGCTATTCCGATCTCGATTAACCCACTTTAAGAGGTCAAAAAGGGGTTAAACGTTCCAAACGAGCGATATATTCGAATGTCCTACTTCTCATATTTTCACAATTCTGAAAACTGGTGTGAATATCAATAAAGACAAACGCAGAAAAAGTAAACTATTCCGATCTCCGGTGGATCAAGGGGTGGAAAAGGGGTTAAACGTTCCAAACGAGGAATATTCGAATGTACCACTTCCCATATGGTCACAACTCGGAAATTTGGTACAAATGTCAAAAAAGGTTAAACATAGAAAAAGTAAGCTATTCTGTTCTCGATTAACCAACTTTAAGGGGTCGAAAAGGGGTTAAATGTTCCAAACGAGGGATATCCGAATGTTCCTCTTCCAATGTAGTCATTTTTCTGATATTTTTTTGCAAATGTTAAAAAAATAAGTCATTCCAATAACGATTAACGAATTTTTAAAGGATGAAAAGACGACGCAACATTGAAACTATACGAGGATTAACTTAATGTCTAATTAACTTAATTCCAATACAGCTACTACTTTGAAATTTAGAACTAAGAGCAAACATAAACACAATAAACTATTCCAGTTTACAATTCACAATTATAAATTTCGTTTAAAATGTCAACAAAGGAAAGTTCATATTTTGATAAATCAATTTGTCGGGATCGAAAAGGGAGCAAACGTCTGAAGTGTAGAATACATGAATGTCTTTTGATCGCTAAAATGCTAATGGTAAAATTTCGTAGCGCAGCACGGGTATTCAGCTAGTATATATATATAATAACAAGGCGGAAAATCCAAATCTCCCGGAAAGCTATATATCTTGTACAGCTCTCAAATCTACTCTACAACTTCCCAATTACGTAATTCCGTTTCTTGAATCTAGGCCTATATACAAAAATAAAGTTCTAAATCCATATCTTCTAGGTAACTTTCGTCTTTTAATCTCAATTATAGTGCCTTATTTCGTGGACTCATTGACTTTTAAAGAATTTTAATTTAAATTCTTATAGCCGGCTTATCGACTATTATTCAGAGCTCGAGGAAGTACTTAAGAGTATAATTAGATTTCCAAGTAATATGATTGTTTAATTATTGAAAATGTTACCTATTTTTGTAATAAAATGTGGTTGATATTTCTAAATCTTCTTAAAATTATAATCGTGTATACTGTACTTTGTTTCAACAATGCGATTATAGAATGTTTTGAAATTACCATATACAGTTTATATCTACACATGAATCTCTGTCTCTTATTCTCCATTCCTCTTTCTAAGCCTTAGTCAATTTGGATTCTGTATTATATTTTATTTATATTAGCATAACATTTTTCTTCTTATAGAAACACCTCTTTAAGTTATTTAACTTTATTGACAATTTGTTTAATGAGGAAGTACATAGTTTATACTTTAAAAATGAAAAAATTTTGTTAAAGAATCATTCCATTATATATCATTCGATAATTCAACCTTTTTTAAGTGTAATATATTTATCTTTAACAAATATCTAATAAATATATATGCTTTCCCTTATTCCTAAATGTAAACACTAAATCCATTAACAATTGATAAGTAACATCATCAGAAATAACAAATGGCTAATTCCCCTTAGGCAACAAACTTGAAAGTTTTCTCAATTGTAGTGGCATTTACCCAACTCAAACATATTATTTTACTTCGCCATTTCTTCTGTTTTTTTTTTTTGTTTTGTTTTTTTTTCAATTAAGAAGAAGAAAAAATACCGAACGAAATGCATTGGCCCCATTTAATACACACTACGTTTCGGGCATTCGAAGTACCTAAACCCTAAGTTAGAAGAGTTTGAATCAGTTAATCAAGACGCCATCCTTAATGACCAATTTCTTTCGACTATAAAGAAAAGTCACTTCCCGGCAATTTATTGACGCTAATTTTCTCGTTCAATTTGAAGAAGCAATTTCTCTAGTCAATTTTTTTTTTTTCTTCTTTCTAATATCACTTGCTCGAAAAGCATGAAAAATGAATGTACTCTCCAACAGTTTCTCGCATAAAAATGAAGCATTAAAAACCGATTTAACACATGAAAACGTCGTCGAAAATATCTTTCGAAAAAAAAAAAAAAATTAGGGTAAAATATCCTCTAATGTGAATTTTCTTGAAATTTTTAGCATATTTGACCCATTTTTTCCTTCCAAAAACTGTACACGTTCTAATAAATTAATATTTTATTTAGTTTTAATGTAATTATTTCCTCTTTATTAAATAAACAAAGATATCTGATCAATACAAAAATTTATACTTAACTAACTATATTTAACAAAAACATAATGACACTATGAATAAAAAGTCATAAGAGTTTGAAATATTAAAAATTACGAATATTTGGAATTTTAGAAGATTCAGTTTTCGAGAAAATGCTCAGAAAAATGTAATATTTTTGTCTGCTAAAAGTTAAAAGCAATTATTTTTTTATCAAAAGATGGCGCTTTACATCACAATTAAATGATTAATCTTTTTTAGTAGTGCATAAGCACTAAAATAACTATTACCTACACATCCATACGTTGTTAAAAATATATATATATAGTTCTTTTCTTTCTTGAAAGAAAAATATGATTATTTTAGCATTTTTTTAAAACCCCATTTTCTGTTTTTGAAATGTTCTGGAATTATTGTTTTTTGAAAAGTAAGGTTTTCTTTGGATTAGCCTGATGAAAGAAATAATATCCTTTATGTTGAGCATAACAAAGAACAGAAAACTTTTGTGACATATTAGCAAAAATATTTGTTAAGGACGTAATTTAAGTATAACGAACAGAGAGATAGAGACACTTTCAATGTATTAAGCTAGTTCCATTATACTTACCTTTCCAATAATTTTAAGACATTTAAATAAAATATGTTATTTAAACGTCAGTTCTTTTATACTTAATAAGTGTTACATGAAAACTTATTACTCTGAAATGCTGATAAATTATCGTTTTTTTTTTTTTTTTTTTTTTTTTTCTTTCTTTCTTGTTTTTTTTTTTTTTTTTTTTTTTTTTTTTCAAAAGTTTTGTTACTTTTAGATTATCTTGTATATCTACAGACAATGCTACATTTGATGTGCAGAAGAAATAATTTCTTATTAAAATTCATACTCTCATAGTGAATTTTTTCTATTGCATTACAATCTAAGATAGTTTAGAGTACATAACTATTTATTGTACCTAACACTGTCGTTGATATTTAAAAAGTTATATCTCTCAAGTGTATGTGAAAATAATGTTATCATCGTATATGCTGATATTATAATTAAAATAACATAGTTGTGTGTAGGTCTTTTCTGATCTAATTTTTATAACGTATTCATTAATTTTATCACTCTTCGTGATTTAGTGGTTTCACAATGTTTAATGAAACTTTTCTATAAATCTTGAATCGATGATTAGAAAATTTTATTATTTATTCTCACTCGATTATTAGAAAATTATTTTACGAACTAGATTAAAACATTTATCTAAATGGTTACAGAATTATATCGAACAACTTAATCAAATAGAATTACTTAAATTGGAAATAAAATGGATGTAAACCTCATTTATTTTTATAAGTATAGAATTAAATAGTTTACTTGTAAATTATTAGGATTATTAGGCCATAAAAATAAAGTGCTCACAAGTATTATTTATTTAAAAAAAATGGTCTCTCAGCAAGTTATAGAATAAACTAAGATTAAGAAAAATAAATCAAGCATTTTTTAATGCATAAATCTTTTAAGATTGTACGTTATTGAACGAGCTCAAACATTCATTTCATATAACTGAATTTTCACAAAATTACCTGATACTATTCATACACAAATAAATTTATTAATATCAATTGAATATTTTCTCTTTGAAGTGAAAAAAACAATTTACTGAAATATAATATAATAGGGGATTTTATTGGGATGTGTGTGCTTAGTTAATGAGAAAGGGTAAGTCTGACAAAATAATCTTTTAAGGAAATTAAATTTTTTCTTACTACAAAATCAGAAAACATAAATTTTTGTGGCAAGTTAAAAGTTTTTTCAATGTATAAGGAAGATTATAGCGAGGTATTGCAAAAGTAGAAATTTAACAAAATTACAGACTGCTGCTAATAGTTTAGAAAGAGATGGATCACTGAATTACTTCAAGAAAAAAAGCTTTGAAAGGAATTTTAATGAGGACAGAATATATTAAGTGAACGTATAAAAGAAGGAAAAAAAGCAATAACATTAAACACTGCAAAAGAAAACTTCAATGAATATTTAAATTGTGATGTTGAAGTTATTTTGACAAAATGAAATAAAATTATTGGTTTTATTAAAATTAATGCTTAAAAAACATAACTATCAAATACTACATTTTCTAAAAGATATAATATAAAATATTGTTAACAATTTCAATGTGAATTGAATCATTATAATAGCTTTTATTCGACAAAATTATTCTCAGTGCATACTCAATTCCGTGGGACAAAACTTAAAATCGGTTAACTATACTTATTACATCACCTCACTTGAAAAAATTATAGTATTTAGAATAGTAATCAATACAATAAAAAATATGCTAGTTTATATATATAAAAAAAAATTGTTTATTCATATAGGGTAATCTACATAATACATTTAGGTAAATATCACACTTATTTTATTCTCCATAAAAATAAAAGTTTTTAAGTCACATATTTCAACGTATCGTAAGCATTTTCAAACTTTTAAATATGCACAATTATTCTTAAAATGTAACATATGATTATAGAATTTAAGATAAGGTATTAAAAGCATGAATAAGACTAAAATACTGCAATCGTTTCCAACAATTCCTCGATTGTAACTAAATGATTTTGATTGCATAGAAACTCCGCGTTAAGTGTTAAAGAACGGAAGACGCAAACGGAAATTGAAGCCGTTAATGAGTCCAAATACTCCAGTGTTTCGAAAGATGTGAAGATATGTTCTTTACACATAGACCGATGGAGTTTCGTTAGATTTCATTTACACCTCTATTTTAGGATTACAAGTGAGCAATAATTTTATATTTCGTATCGATAGACTGCATATATTAAATTCTACACTTATTACATTTTCAAAGAACTTTATGAATCAGGAATTTGAAATTATCTTCTTGAAAATAAAGTTATTAATTTCGTCTCAAGAGGTATTCACTGTGGCTGGCATTTAAATCCCCCCCCCCCTCTCCCTACCTTCTATGATTGCAGGAATGAATCGAGCCTTGTGATAATCCGACTAATGAGCAGCTTTTGAATTATTGAAATCATTTTGAGAAGAAATCTGTCTAAAAATCGTTTTTTTTATTTTTTTTATTATTTTTTTTTATTGTATTTTCAAAGCATCTGCGTAGTTCTTCATGAAACTTCAAAGGAGTCATGTTCTGACTTGTATTAAATTTATTATTCTCATTGATTTGTTAGGTGAGGGCTTGCAACAATGAAAACTATTAAAATAATCCTCAGTTTATTTGCTACTTGAAGACATTCAATACGCAATCAAATGCGATGATATTCATGCATGGGTTTTTAAGGTTTTGGCAATTTATCGGATTCGTAAATAATTTATATAAAAATAGTATTTAATGTAATTTAAATTGAAAGATATCATTGATTGTTGTTAAGTTTTTTTTTTTTTCTTTTTCAGTTTTTTTTTTTTTTTCTTTCGATAAAATATAAATGAAAATAGTTGCTTATATATATATATATATATATATATATATTTTCCTTCATTTTATTGAAATGCGATTTATAAATTATTAAGGTAATTGAGAAAAAATTTAGCTTGATACGAATTTTAGAACTAATATATATACAACTTACATATGCATCGTAAAAATGAGTATAGTAATATAGTAGTTGCATTCTGAATTAGTTTCTGTCTACATCAATTAAGTTATTATTTTAAAAAAATAATGTGAAATTATTGAATTTCTCAATTGTAAAGCAACGGCAGAAAATAACATTTAATAAAATAAAAAATACAATCATGCACTATCGTGTCCTCACTGAACAAAATATCAAATAAATATAAAACTCCTATTTCCTTTTTAAATCATGAACAACACTTTTTGCTCTTAAAATTTAACATTGTAAATTTAAATAACTATCAAAAACGATGGCTGCAAATCGACATTGTTTCTTTTATTAAAGAAGCATAAAAAAGAGTTGAATAAATTAATCAAAATCTTATAACGACGTTAACATTTCCAACTCGATACCTTTATAATAAGCTCTCGGGCCATAAATAAAAAAAAACACAAATCCAACTCCACAAATCATAGACATTCACAAATAAAAACTTTCGCGAACTGCAAATGTAGTATCCCGGTATTTCTAAAAAATGCCGGAAAAGCCTATAACATATTTATCATAAATGCCGCCGCACAGAATCACACACAAAAAACTCCCTTTTCTTTTGAATTTCAGATTCCAGGATTCCTTCATTAAATGATACCTCCTTTCTATTCAGCCATCCTTTTTATTCATAAAACACCCAAAATAGACAGAAAAAACATTAAAAATGCTCCATTTTTTTTTATTTTTTTTTTTCAGAACGTCGGAAGACGCGGATGGGCGAAAGAAGAGATGATAAAACGAAAATGTAGCGGTTGCACTTTCCCCTCCGAAAGCAAGAGACTGTGTTGCAGTTAGTCGGAAGTTTTAGGTCAAGCTGAATAGCATCAGACAAAAACAAATAAATGGCGACGTGCCATGCTTTTTATTCTTCGATAGAAAGAATAAAGCGGTCTCGTCGTACAAACAACGGTCAGAGAAAAAGCCAAAGTAGCAATCCATTAGGAGAGACATAACCGTGGTTTATTTTGATGAATTGGGCCGGCAAAAAAGAGCTAACATTTACCCAAGAGAGTGTCTATCTCTGTTTAATGAAACGAATGAAGGTTTGTTAGTATAAGCTAACTACTTAATTAAGCGAGTCAAATTGAGTTTAGATATAGTACACTCCTTTAGTTAATGATAGTATCTATTCCCTTTGATTTTTTACTCGTATAAAAAACTTTGGTTAACAGACTTTTCGTGCAATTCGGCATTTTTTTTATTCAAACTCAATAAAATTTTTCTTAAAGGAAAGCCACTATTTTTACTGATAGATTTAAATCATTTTGCGTATGAGAAATGGGGTTACATTTTTTTATTATTATGTTATATTCAGACTACTTTTCACAACTGACGTATGTATGGAAATGCAGACTAGGGGGTAACTGTTTAAATCACTTGGAAGTCAAATGGGCCAACAAATAACACATTTTTACTCTGTTTTCATAATAAGTATTCGTGAACTATTCTTCGCCCTTCTGCTTTAAATTCAATAAGCTACAAAACTTTTATCTGATTTAAAAAAAAATATGCATCGTTAAAACATAATTTATTTAAAATAAACAAATAAACAAAATTTTATTTTGCAATTAGTTTAAAATCTAAATTTTCTGCCTTTTACAGAATTTCACTAAACAAATAACATCATGTAGGCATTAAACTACTTCAGTCAAATAAAAATATATAAAATTTGGATTTCTTATTTTATATTTATATTAAGTAATAAAACAAATGTATTCTGAGAATAATTTATACAATGATATAAAACAATTTTTGGTTAAAATACAAATATATAATCTAGAGCACATTTAATATTTAGTTATGAACTGAAGAATACAACCACTGATATCATGGAATTAAAAGTTAATATTTAATAATATAAAAGTAGTAGATTCTTAATATAAAATTAGCTATATCAAGTCATCAGGCTATTATTCAAAATAGAAATGATAAACGCCCATAATTTTATCCCACAATTACAAAAAATGCTTATAAGTGTTGAGTCCATTTTATTTTCATTCAATGTCTGATAATTTGCCGTATTTATTTATAATTCGAGTAAAGTAGCTCTTGCCTGGTCACAATTTAATACCTTCAGTTACTATTTGTATGCAAAATGAAAGTAATCCAACAATTTTTTATTTACAAAAATTAAAAGTTGTTCTTTTAAAAACAATTTTTCTCCTAACTTATAGATGTATATCAATTGCAATCAACTTAAACTAAATTTAAAACTCAGATACATCTAAGGAATAAATTTCCGAATTTTTCTTATTAATATAAAAAATTTGAACGTATGAAACCATAAAAGTGGGTTCGAATAAGTAGACAATTTAAGTCTCTCCTCTTCTTAGAGTACAAATTAAGGAGATAAACTAAAATGGGATAATTTTACAGATTATTGCTACTAAAATATTTCATTACTTTTAAAGCTTTTATCAATGGGACTGTCGATAATTCTCATGAAATGTACTGCACCCTGCAAATACCTTAATTATATCAATTTAACTAAAGATTTCTAGATTTTTACTTCTATGCATTGAGCTAAAACTTTAAACTGGAGGATTTTTAGCTTATGAAACTAGAGTTGTACCGTGAAAATAGTCCTATTTCTTTAAATTTGAAGTATATATATTTCCAAGAATATATACCCTTCAAATAATGCTTTTTAAAGCAATAATAATTAAAAGTAAAATTATAAATCAGTTAATATACATAATAGAAAAAAACAAGGAGTGGGGTGATATAAACATAGCAAGGAATAATATTATTTTAAAACTTTACATTGCAACTTGTGGTTCAAGAATAGATTTGCTTATAAAACTTCTTTTAAATAGATTTAGAAAAGATTTGACTTATTTACTAAATAACATTTTATTTATAGAGCTGCTTACCAAGAGTGCAATAATGGAATTCGAAAATTTATAATTACTATAATTTCTTAGAACAGTAAACTATCAAATTGAAGGTACGATCTTTTAAGATGTATTTTTTTTTTAATGTTCTCATTTTAACCTGTATTGTGTCATCAAAAATAAATTATTTACTTTTTCTTAAAATAAATCACAATGTATTGACTGGAGTAACTTAATAAACATTTTTGAAAAAGCTTTTAGAAAGCATATGATGGTTTCTCAAACATAATAAAGTTTTCCTTTTCATTTAAGTGACGTTTGGAAAAAGTACAAAATGTCAAAAGATCAAGGCATATGTATGACATTACTTCAATAATACATTGATAAATCCAATTTGTCTTTGTGTAATACAATATTAATCGTGCTTTCATTTCTACTATCATCATAATATTTCATTTTTAACTGTTTCTATGACTACCCTCCGATGACAGAAAGATGCATTGTCTTTTTTAACGAATAACAAGCCTTCGTTTTGATTGAATATAGTTAGTATCTATAGATCTTTGTATATGAGCTGAAGCATAATTCTCCTATGAAGTTGCTTTAATGCAAAAAATAAACACATATGTGATGAATAGTATACTTTATTTGCACATACACAATGTATTGCTTATGCTGAATGTTTAACGGAATGGTTATAGAAAGCTAGAAAAATCAGTTAAAAAAAAATCATATATATATATATATATATATATATATATATATATATATATATATATATATATATATATATATATATATATATATATATATATATATATATATATATTCATAAAATAGTCTAGCTCAATTTACGGTGAATATGATTATTAAAACTCCCATTCATGTCAGAAAATCTTGCTTTCATATATTTTAGAGTTTTATGAAACGCATTAATACTTTTAAACTCCACCTCAAACTAATTCATTATCCTACAAGAAGAATTTATTAGAAGAATATAAGTTCAAATAAATTGAAAAATTCATTTACTCTAGTATATAAAATATTTAGTTCATAAGTGTTGACAATTAAATATTTCATTACTTAGTTACTTTGACGACAGTATTTAAAAATCCACTTTCTAATTATATGGATTATGCATTAGGAACAAAAGAAATGCTTTATAAGAATCTCAAAAATCCCTGAAAGCCAGACTTTTCAAACTAAAGCACGTTACTCTATTTAATGGAATACGGAAAAGTCAAGATTTTACTTTCAATTACATTACTTCACCTTTTTTTTTAATCCTGATTTCTGTCTAGGAAGCATGTTGCCATCCGTCTTCTGGTAAAACTTTCTTCTCAAAGATTAACTTAAAAAGAACTATTTTTCCAAATTACTGCTTGTGATTTCTCTTACTAAGTTTACTTCAAGAATTAGCTAACTTAAATTTAGGAATTAGCTAACTTTAATTTAGGTATTAAAGGCTAACTTTAATTTAGGTATTAAGGGCTAACTCTTATACACGATAATTTTATCTCAGAAAATATGTAAAAATATTATCATAAACTCTTATAAACCTATAAATATGCTTATGTTCACCTCTTAAATAAATATGCTTTAAAAAGTAATTTATTCTGAACCCCTTATACGTATAGTATTCTTTCCAAAACAAGACTAAACTGTAATTATTTGTACTAAGTCTTTTAAATTTAATTCCTCTAAACATAGTTTGTAGACACAATCAAACGAATACACTAAAATATTCAGTATAAAGAAAAAGTGTACTCTAATATATGAGACTGTTTCAAACGAAACAATCAATATAAGCAACAATTAAAAGAGAGGATAATCCCACCAAATGTTAATTTAAAATGTTCCTTGAGTATAAATTATATTTAAAAAACTATCTTTATTAATCAAACATTGTAAAAATAAGCTAGTTTAAAGTGTTAACTGAAATATCCTGATTCACAACGACAACAATCCCCCCCCCCCCAAAAAAAAAAAATACGTTGCGTAATTTTATACGGTAGCTATTTATTATAGGCTTAATTGTTAAACATGTGTACTATTTTATGGATCAAATATTTTTTTATAAAACATAATTATTTTACTGGAAATTAGACACACTTTTCTTTTTTTTCTTTATTTTTTATTATTTTATTAATTTTGGAATTAAGGTGAGGATACGGGAAAGTCTCAGTGTTTATTTAAACATTTGTTTATTCCAATAACTAACTTAAATATGATACATTATTAAAATCCTGTTGTAAACCTTTTAGATAGTGCTAAAAGCAACACGAAAAAAAATAAACGTTTTCTTCAAATTTTAAAAAAATATATGAAATGCTACTTTTAAAAATAAGTCGTCTTATTTAAGAGTTAGAGGTTGTATATTATATAATTTGGTATATCTGTAATTCCAATTCTTCTCGAACAATTAAACACTAAGAAAACGTTTCTTCTTTAGGGTGCGAACCAAAAATGTCTTGAACGGATAGACAGACATGGGAGTAATTCCGTAAGTTTTCGTTTTTTAAACTTTGGAATGTGAAACAATACTTTTTGAGATGGAAGAACAGACATGAACAAAAGGAATCTTGAAGTGTCACGTGTTTGATCATGGAACAGAATCAAAAGCACTGAAATAAATCTTAACAACTTAAACAAGTTAAAAGAATTATCTAAATAATAGAAAATACACTTGTTATTTTCCCATCATCTATGTTCAAACAATATTTTCTCGTGCTAAAACTCAAGAAAATCTGTTTAACTAGATTCCATATTTAAGACATCACATTTATGGTTTCCGACTTATTTGCAATTCAAAGGAAACAAATGACATTCTTATTCATATTATGGAGAGATGTGGAAACAATAACAACGAGACCTAGAAAAAGTATGGTATAATTTTTTATTATTATATATTCATTCGTTTTTCTATACACAGGGTTATCTAAAAGAAACAGGATTTTGGAAAAATTGATGATGATTCATTAACGTTTTGAGTCGTATAATACGGTTATCAGTGAAATGTTCAGACAAAAACCGTTCTTAAAAAAAAAAAAAGAAGTTAGGTTATACTTTGTCTATGAATAGATGCCTATGTAGGTATCTGATATATCTCTGTTTGATAATATTTCAATTATAGCAGATACGACTGCTAACACTAATTAACCACTTAGATGAACCATCTGTTTAATAAAAAATTAATAATTAACTAATGAGTAAAGGGCCGACTGTTTTTTTTTTTTTTTTTTTTTTTTTTTTTTTTTTTTTTTTAAAGAACTATATTTTACTCTGTGTACAATTATCTATTTGTATCTAAGCTAAGTGAATCTTTCTACTGTAAAATATTCATAATTTACGGATTTTTCATTTTTCCAGTTACTTTTGGATCCCGCTGTATTCCTCGTTTATTTTCGTAAACGATAAATTATAAATTGGTTTCGATGAGTTATTGAAGGTTCCATTTTAAAGCTAAAATCAATTATTTTCTGTAACTACTTTAGCTTAGTTGCTAATTGAAAATATTGATATTAAAGATGTAAAATTTTCAATCAGGTTAGAATCCAATATATATTAAAATAATATTATAAATCATTAAAAAAAATTAATAAAATATAATTCATAAATTGAGCTACAATTTCAAAAGATCACGATCCTAACGAATCGTAATTTGGAAATGCAACATAAGTTAATGTCATTTAATTGCGACACTTAAAATAAATGCTTAACTAAATTTCGAGATTAAATAATAAGTGATCATTAATTTTCGTAACTTCAAACGCATTTTTCACCCAAAAAAAATCAATCCCTAATTAACGAAATACACGATCATCACGTTTTGCCGCTTAATTCTCCTGAAACCGGAAACATAGAGGAAGTGTGTCCACGCAGTTATTAATGTTGTTGGGTGTAAAAAAAATTGTTGATGGTAACATTATTCCGAAGCTTGATAATATTACTTTTTGGATTTTTCCAATATTTAGGAAATGAGCTAACGAAACAAATTTATGACTTAAAATAATGGCCGCTGTTTAAACTTTTGTATGTATATTATAACGTTAGTTAAGTTACTTTAGGAATATTTCTACGTTCCTACTTACTCTGAATCCTAATATAGCTACAAACCCTTGATAGCTTGATACACAGATTTCTAAATCATTATAATATTGAAATGTACTTTAATAATAGTTGGAAAAAGTGGATATTACTGTAAAGAGTTTAAACTGCAAATTTGGACGATTAAATTATTTTATAACAATATTTTTAAACTCCTATTACATTGAAATTTGTTCGATAATATTAACCGTTGACCATTTAATTAGCAGTGTAACTTGTTGTAAAATTTCCACTACCACCAATTTAGCTGATGTAGAGCAAAGAAGTAACAATTTCCATTAAGTAAAAAAGATAACAATGAATATTTTCAAATTTTTTGATGTTATAAAATACTCTTATCCTTTTTGAAATACCTTGTAATTTGGAGAAATGGTTATAGGGTTATTAAAAAATAGTAAATAATTATTTGTAAAAAATAATATTAGTGGCATTAGTAATGATTTTAAACTCTGCAAATTATAACACTTTAAATCGAAAGAAAACATGTACGCTTATATGTATACTGAAATTTTACTCTACCTAATCATTGTTGGTTTCAAACGATGGTTTTAGACGTTGTTTCAAAACAGTATTTTTTTTTTTTTTTTTTGGTTGGTTGGTTGTATTCAGATTATCTGGCGCCGTCAGCAACACGAGGGCTATAATGCCCGGAAAAATTTCGTCATTTAACAAACCAACATACATTTACAAACACCCATGCCTAACATGGGACTCGAACCCGCAACCTCGCGGTCTAGATTTTTTTTTTTTTTTTTTTTTTTTTTTTTTAGTGAAATCATTATAAATAGATTTCTGAAAACCATTGAATTCAGAATCAAAGTAATATTCATTATAGATAACTTTTTTCGTGAATTTTTAAAAATGGTCTCCAAGATAACACCTTTACAATAATTTAATCATGGCGTGCTTAAATGATTTTACTTCAACATTATACGTTTTCTCTTGGTGAATTCTGGAGTTTTGAAAACTTCATTTATACATTCAAGTCATTAATACCTGTATTTATACGAAACTGTTTAAATTCAAAGCTTTGTCATAATTCCAAATAGCAGTTTTAGACATTTTAAATTCTACAATACTAACTTATTACTTTCAACTACTCAGATGTTTCAATTACATATGTTAAAAAAAAAATGTGTTTTTTTTTTTTTTTTTTTTTTTTTTTTTTTTCAATTTCTCCACGTTTCAGGACATTCTGACTTCAAACAAGGGGTATGGAACATCGCACAACTTTCAATTATACTATATTATCGGTCATTGCATTAAAATTTATGGTTGTATTTACAGTTTTCATATTATCACTCACTTAAATAAAAATGGGCAGTTTGGCGATATTTTTGGAAATAATTTTTACATAAAATAAAATAAACATGCCAAATTGGGAAAATGGCAATGTTATTCCATAGACATTAGCTGTCATTTCTTGTGCTTGAAACAGAAAAAAAATCGTTGATGAGCGATGTTCAAGGGCCGGGAGGTCTGCATTAAAGGCACTCGTTTTTCAACTTTTTTACGCTTTCACCGCCTCTCTACTGGAATTTCGAAGGTGGTCCCCACGATTAAAACACTTTTTCCTGACGATTATAACACTTTAAGCGGCTTTATTACATAAATTTTAATCAAAATCGTTAAAACCCTTTTTTAGCAATTGCCGAAAAACACTATTTTTTCATGATTTTAACCTTATGCTCATGCCCGATTTTGAAGAAAACCTTTCGGTCTCATGGCCATCACCAACCCACTCACCAAATTTGAATATCGCAGATCAATTTGTTCTGGAGTTATGCTGATCACGTATACACAGACAGACATTTTTTCTAGACCACTTTCTTTAAATCAGCATGTTCCAAAACATGGGGAAATGCAATAAATTAAAAAAAAAAATTTACCGAGTGCTATACTTTCATTACCTTATGGAAACATATGGATAGTTGAAAGTAAAAAGTGGTCTATAAAAAATGTGTGTCTGTGTGTCTGAGTGTACGTGGTGAGCATAACGCTCGAACAAATTGACTTACGACGTTCAAATTTGGTGTGAGGGTTACTGGTGGCCATGGGATCTACCAATAAGGTTTTCTTCAAAATCGTGCTTGCGCATGAGGTTGAAATCATGAAAAATTCATGTTTTTCAGTAATTGCTAAAAAAATTTCCTAACGATTTTGATTAAAATCTCTGTGCTAATGCCTATTAACGTGTCTAATCATCCCGACTTCCGAAATCCCCGTAAAAATGCTATAAATGTCTAAAAAGTTGAAAAACGAGATTTTTTAACACAGAGTTCTCTGCCTTTGAGAATCACCGATGAACGATTGAATATTTTCTGTATCCACAAGAAAGGACAATGTAATGTCTATCAAATAACCTCACCATTTTTTTTTAAATTTTTTTTTAATGTAAAAATTATTACTAAAAATTTTCGCTAAACTGTCCATTTGTATTTAAATAAGTGAAAATATGAAAATGGTAAATAACAACATATAAAATTTTACGGCAAAAATCAATATTATAGGGTAATTGAAAATTGTGCGATGTTCTTCAACCTAGTTTTTCAAGAAATTGGCATGAATCGAGTGCAAAGCAAAAGTGGAGGTCTCGTCTAAAGATGTTTTTGTTCGCTGCTAAATTTTTTGTTGTGTTACATTACAATTTCTTGTATTTTTTTGTAAAACTGACAAAAAAAATTCAGTTTTACACGTCAAAAGTAAACTATTTTGTTTGACTGGCATGTTACATAAAATCATGTCGACAGATTTTTTTTTTTGCTTTTATCTTGAACTCCGTTACCAACGCAACTAGGAAACTACGGAATGCCGTAATTGTACATAAAAAAAACCGCATATGCATTTGTAATAATGCATAATGCATAGATAGATATAAATAAATTACACAAAAACTGAGTTTTTATGGCCGAAGTAGCAAACAAAATTTTGGAGCTAGTTCAAATCAAAATTGTTCTTAAAGCTCAAAATAGATTTTTGTGATGAGAAAAAACAAGCAATTATACTGGTTAAGAATGGTAAATGTAAAAACAAACATTTTGTAAAGTTCTGAAATCGAATCCTACTGGCATCTACGATACTGCCTATTTTTATACTCTTTCATAGAGACGTTTATTACGATTTTGATTTCAGTATTAAAAGAAAAATATAAAACAAATGTTAAAAAAGAACAATTTTTACTTGAAGAGAACTAAACTCATGATGAATTTTTGGATTTAGACCATTATTAAGGGATTGACTTTGAAAGGAAAACTTCATTATAGAAGGATTGACTTATTAAGTTTATATTCCTCAATGGATTTTAAAGTATAACTTTATAATTGGCCATAATAAAAAATAAATATCTTTATTAAATATTTTTTTGCTGATAAATTCCCTTATCAGCCATCTGCAGTGTGTTCATAAATACCAAGAAGATAAATTGCTTTTACTTTTAATTCTTATAACTATATTGTAATCTTGATTTTGAAATTTAACAAAAAACATACAAAACTCACCAAGTAATGTGTGTGTTAATATTGAAATAATGCACTATACACCATTTCAAGTATCTCTAACGAACAGACCACTTATAAAGCGGTGCATGACATTTGATTGGCGAGCATTTTGAGAGAAAACTATCACATAAAGATCCAAACACACACTTTTATTTGTTGTTGCTCAAAATAAAATTTAATTATTGCACTAAAATGCCTGGCCAAAAAGTCTCTATGAGTTAAGCAGTTTCTAATATGTTCCAAGTTTAATAACAATAATGAATTTAAGATAATCATATCACGTAGCGGTAAAAGTATTAACTTTAAAATAGAAATGTAATGTTCTTAAACTTTGCATAAAAAATTTGCAGCATTGCCTTGCATAACATGTATAACGTATTTGTAATTGGGGACAGGTAGGATTATAAAAAAAAACACTTTGAACCAATAATGGTCATCCAATATTATTATTTTGCCACCATGCCGTTAAAAAAAAAATTTTAAACAATCACTTATTATATTTCATATAAAAAGTAGTAAAATGTAACTCGTGGAAAATATTCAGATGAAAACAAATATTCACCAAACAGTATCTTAGATGTTTCATAGTTCAAAAACTAAAAGATAAAGAAATATCATCTTCGTTCTACCCAAAACACGTAAAGTGTTCATAAATCTACTTTAATAATATATTACTACTAACGTTGAAGAACAACCTTCTTACTGGGTAAATTACCGGGGCATTCGTCTTACCAGTACCTCTACAAGAATAAAAACTACTCCAATCAGATGTTTCTCTTAACCATACTTTCTACACTTGAAACCATTTTTTCATTTAAGCCATTAAAATCACAATTTTTGCTTATTTAGGTGTTTTTCTTGTTTAAAATTAATCTTTAACAGAAAAAAATTCGTTCAATTTTTGATATATTTAAACACTTTTTTTTTTTTTTTTTTTTTTTTTTAATTTGGCACAATCCTATTCCTCCCCCTCCCCCCCCCCCCCCCAATTGTGATCATTATTCCCCAGTATTCTTTTTTTAAACGTTACCAGTGTATCATCCAGACACAAAATTTATTTCAAACATGTACAATTTGGCGATATTTAATGACTGTAAACTTCCCCTATTAAAGTAAACTTGGCAAAATCTTCAGAGGGCTAATTAACCCACTAGCTCATCCATTCAATTGAAACTTTGCGGATAGACTCGTTGTAAATAACATTGCATTCAATTAAGTTTTGAGATAAAAAAAATGTAGTAAATAGTTCAGAATGAGTGTTTTTTTCGTAAAAGTCAAACACTATGAATACTCGATCTGAGTTTGATAAGTTGCAGTTGCCCATAAGAAATTGTCAATGCATATAAAGGATTTATACTAAAAACTTTATATTTATGAGACTTTATTTTTCAACCATATTATTAGTTGTTTTAATAATTTATTTATTTTGGGTCAATATTTTGTAAAACCTTGAGGGGAGTTGGTTCCCTAAAAATTATATATAATCAATTTTGAGCTTATTATTGCTTATCAAATTTTAAATTCTCCCCTTTAAAAGGATACATAATTTGTAATAATACCTCAACCAGAAGTATTTTTAATAATTTTTCGAAGACAAAATTGGTAACTATTAGTATAAGTAGATTTTTCTTTGAAATGCTTTTTTCTCAAAACTACATTTTTCATTATTCATATACCTTTTTCTCAGAAATTGCACAAACTACCTTCCTAAAAATTTTATCACGTATTCTTTTTAAGCATCTGTATATATTTAAGTAAAATTTTATTCATATTTTAAAAATATTTTTTGTTTCGGCTTATTTCGGCAAAAAAAAAACTTGTGATTTATAACGAATTTGAGTGACTTTCACGAATATCATTAAAAATAAAAAGTAAATGAATTATAATCAAAAACTAACTTCAATGGAATAACAAGTGTCTGCTAAATGCACTAAAAAAGTTAGACTTTTATGTCAATTACTTTCTGAGCAAAAAGTACATGAAATATTCCAAATTAACATTACCGGTATAGAGAGTACCAACTCTCCTTAATAACTTTCAGGGTTTTAGAGATTAAGTACTAACAACGACTTTTTTTTTCCAAAAATAAAAATAATAATTACCACCAATGACACTCATCCTTCAAAACCAAATCCCCTCCTTCGCATTCATAAATCTATCCTAATGAACAATCCCAAGTAGGGCACCAACAACATCACCAAAAGACTATCATCTCAATCGGGAAAATCATACAAAAAAGAACCCCAGCAAGATAATCTCCTCAACAGCAGCGCCTGGAGACATCCCACTAACAGAGTATCCATCACACCAGCCAGATCTAGAAAATAGGACCAACACGAACATCCTGGTCCATCGGCTGGTGTGACTCGATCTGTGTTTCAGCATCCAACCTCAAAACATGGTCAGCTGGGGGCGATGGTCGATCGATGAGAACGTCCAGTAATCACTCGAACATTCCTCTTCCGTGTTGGAAGCCGAGGGACATACTCCCACCCTTAGGATTCTTCTTATTTTACAGATGGATGTCCCTGCAGTAAATAAACCGGTCTCTTTGTTCATTTGGACGACGATTTGTCAAGGGAGACCCAGTTTTTTTTTTTTTTTTTTTTTTTCCAAAAATCATTAAGCGTTTGCTCAGTTCTAGGTTCTTAGTTTTTGAGGAAGGTTATTGAATTTTCTTTTGTTATTTCGTGAAGATGTCTATGCTTTTTTGTTTTTTATTGAAAATGAGGAGATGTTTTATGGAGTGTTGGGTTTCGAGTGTTTATGGCAGATAATTTTTTTAAGGATTAGGGGTTAGTTTGCATGATTGAAGATAATAAAGTTTCATAAATACCAAAGGAAAAGGTAAAAATTAAATATATTCAGACTAGCGGGATTTTTTTGGCAAAATACTTTAAATAAGTTTACTCGTTTAACCGTTGTAATATTTGAATAAAAAGTGGTGTATATTTAGTTTTACTCAAGAGTCTCTGAAGAAAATGTCCAAAAAGTTAATTTTTAAAAGTATTACCTAATTTGTAATTTTTTGTAAAGTTTCGTATTTAACTAAGTTTTGTTACAATTTTATTTAATGTTGTCTTACTAAGATAAGTATATTATGAGATTTAAGTTTTCAATTTTCCCGTTTCCTGGAAAAATCCTGGAACAATAATCGACTGGTTGATTTGTCCCAATTGCCTAGTATATTGTAATAAATATATAATATTTTAGTAATTTGATCATTGATGGGATATATTGTCCCACTGTTAAATGCTATACAATTCTGTGGGATAATATATGACATAACATCAATACGGATTTGCCCGCAATATAGATAAACAACTGGATAGACTGCTCCGATGGCATTGCAAGGGGAAAAACGCGTGGGTCGGTTGAAGATGATGGGTGGACGCTTATCCAATTACTGTTCACTTTTCTAATCGGGGAGGAATGCGGGAAATCTTGTAAAGTGCTAGAGTTGATATTTTTTTGCTATATTATAACTAATTAAGATCTACTATTGGCAGTTCTGATGAGTACAATCCAAGATTTTTATTTAAATCCTCAGCAATCCGAATTTTCCCCCACCCAACGATCTGGCAACGACTTCATTTTCCCAGAGTTAAGCTGTCTATTTAGTTGTTTATCTATATCGATGGTATATGACCATTCGAGCAAAAGTGTCAATATTAATTGATTGTATTTTTAATTTTATATATTAATTATATAGAAGGTGAAAAGAAAAAAGTTCTCTAATAAATTGTTATTAAACCATATCAATTTATTAGAAGTTTTTTTTATTTATTTATTTTTATTTTATTGTAAACAAATTTGTCTATTTTGATGTGTGTTGTAGCTAAATACATTTATATTTTAGATAATTTCAGTTAAATTCAAAATTTCCAAATGACTATCTGTTAATAAAAATTATTGATATTTTTTTTTTTTAATTAAAAATACATTTTTCAAGCTTTTTTTTTTCAATTGTTAAAGAATTAATTAATAATGTTACTCTCGTAATTCCTCAAATTAAATGTTTAATCATTTTATCCATATTTTCCTATAAAAACTATATTAATCATCATATGAATAATTATATTTTCTAACCAGTAAATAAATTTGGGAATTTTGTAAGTTAGCTCGAACTATTCAAATGTTCCACACAAAAAGAAACATCTCCTTACAAACCTCAGCAAATATTCTCTCAATTGCAATTTAAAGGGATAAATTCACCAGAAGCAATCATCGTGTTTTCCAGCTGAAAGACTCTGCAATATTTAAACACAAACTCCCCTCACTGAAAACGTTATATTTTCACTTCAATTCACACACGCGGAACTAGAAATTAGAAAAACTCTTATATTTAATCCACTCTGTAACAATTGGAGTGGATCTCAAAATATCTACTTTCATTGTGCAAACTCTAAATACAAGCTCAAAATAAATGGTTCGGAGTATTAATTTAAGGCGTTTGAGACTGACGAAGTTAAATATGCTTGAATGAATGCTCGACAAGGCAGTCTTAAACACTTCTTCGTCTGAAGCATTCGAAGGAAGCCATGCTCAATTTCTCCTTTATCGTTTCAGACGACCATGTTTTTAAACTAAATAGTACGGCATAAAGACGATAAGGAACTCAATGATCTGGCAACAAATCTGGCCTGCTCCCAGAATTTTTCGGGAATTTCTGGATCGAAGACTAAGCAGCGTTTCAAAAGGATTTCTATTTCCGATAATAAAAAAAAAAAAGTAAACTCGATCTCTGCTTCTGCGAATTATGGATCTGGCATTGGTTTTCTATTTCGCTCGGGACAGATAATGACTGCTTTGCGCGTTTTAATTTGTTTCGTGTTGTTTGTTGTCTCTTGAAATGCGATATCGTGAGGAATTTGAGAAAGAGTTGAAGAAAAGTTCGAAACAATCGATTGTTCTAAGAAATTCGAATTAGCTGACATTCTGTTGAAGTAATTATATGAGTCTCCTAAAATAAGCCTTCTTGTGTTTTTTACTACAAGTTATTAAACCGTTCAAATCTTCAAGAATGGTTAGTTTCCATTCCGCTTTTGATATTGTTCTGAAAAATAATTTGTGGTATTTATTCTGTCAAAATTCGAAAATGATAACATGTTTATTGTTTTATATAAAAATGTTTTCAACAGATTTGTAATTTCTGAAACATGTATGAAAGATCAATAGCTAGGGAAAATAAATTGTCGAATAAAAAAAAAAGAATTTGGTTTTAAAATATAATTTAATTGAACTAAAATTGATGTAGTGTATTGTGAATAAATTATATGATAAAATAACACATTTTGATATTCCTCTCAATTGCGTACTCACCAAAAACATGTTATAGAAATTGAGAATTTCATTTAGTGAGTGGCTATTAGATATAATTGCCAATATGTATTGTGTAAGCTGTCAAAAAAGTAGTTTATCTGATAACTAAAACTATTTTCATTCGGGAAAATTTTTCACTTCAGGATTTAATTTACGTAATTTCTTTTTTTCCATCGGAATTTAATTTAAAAAACAACACTAGTTCCATTTTCATTATTAAGAAAAAAAATTGCTTCCTTCAATATTTTTTTTTTTTTTTTTTAATTTTACCCTCGTATGTTACATTTTAAACAATTTCATTCAATTATTTTTCTTAAATCGAAAGTATCATTCACATAGCGTATTACATATCAACGAATAACATATGTAATAATGTACACTGGTGTGCAAAACTTAAGCAACAGGTGGTTTTTTTTTTTGCCATAACTCCACGAGAAATCATCTGAGAGACCTGAAATTCAGAAATGTGGGAGAGTATTATGTACGTAAAGGATGACGAAAGTATCGCCGCTGAAAAAGGAATACAATGCACACGGTATGGAATCAAACAAAAACAAGCTTTATTGAACGCATAGTATTGTGACTCATGATTGTCTATCCAAGAGGAAGAACAACAAGCAGATGTTCCTTAATAGGGAATATTCCCTCCCCTCACTGCAATGGTTGCTTCGCACCGTCTTCGCATACTCAGAACCAGCTGGTGCAACATTTCTTGCGGTAGGAGTGCCCATTCCTCAATCAGCATCTGTTTGAGTTGTTGGGTGTTCTCCGGAGGATGTAAGCGTGCTGCAATGCGTCTCCCCAAAGCTTCCCACACATGTTCGATGGGATTTAAATCTGGGGAGTACGCTGGCCAATCCATTCGAGTGATATTTTCACTTTCCAGTAGCTCCTCAACAGTAAGAGTCTGATGTGGCCGTGCATTGTCATCCATAAAAATGAAGTCTGGGCCAATGGCACCTCGGAACAGACGCACATGGGAAAGGAGTACCTCCTCATAATAGCGATCTCCGGTTACAGACCCTCTGTCGAAAACGTGGATCTCAGTTCGCCCGTTCAGCATAATGCCTCCCCAGACAAGAACTCCAGGACCGCCGTTACGGTGTCTCTCCTTGATGTTACTGGGATAAAACCGGGTCCCGACCTCTCTCCAAATCAAAACGCGTTGAGAATCACTTCCGGTACTGAACCGACTCTCATCCGTAAAGAGGACACGACTCTATTGATCAGTTGTCCAGTTTTTGTGCTCTCTGTACCACTGTAAACGGTGGCGTCGGTGGCCAACTTTCAACGGGAGGCAGCTTTCAGGACGGCAGGCAAATAGGCCTTCTTTGTGAAGGCATCTGGCCACAGTAAACCGCGACTCTTATCGCCCCGTTGCTGTACAGAGTTGCTGAGCAATGGCGCTTGCTGACTGCTGTCGGCCTCTTTTCGCCTGCAGGACGATATATCGGTCATCCCTTGCAGTTTTCGTCCTCGGGCGGCCACCACCAACCTTTTTAACAGCTGTACCTGTGGTTTGGAACGCTTTCCAAGCGCGAGAAACGACACTTTTGTTGATACCGAACTCTGCAGCACACTGGTGACAGTATGCCCCTCCTCCAGCTTTCCGATCATTCTTCCACGTGTGAAGTCGTCCAGGTGATTTCTTCTAGCCATATTTCACGAACTGACTCACTGGCACTTGCAGCGAATATGTTGAATTGCGTCTCCGTCCTTCCTTTTATTCTACTGTTGAGCTGCGCGCGCCGACATCACGCGTTTTGCGTATACGCTCACGTCGCCTCTGACGTTTCGTTCCTGATATTTGCATACGCATGACGTTTATACTGACTTACGTGTTCATTGAACTGATCTCCAGACCTCCTTATCGGCAATTTCATGGCTATCTTCTAAATTTTTACATTGTTGCTTAAGTTTTGTACACCAGTGTATTTATACCTTATGGTAATACGTATTTCGCATTGGGAGCATTAGATACATATTTTATATTAAAGTATTGCATCTAGACGATTATTTTTATAAATATATTGCATATTAATGCGTTATGTAAAAACTTACTTCCATTTTTACAAAAAAAAATAGTTGTTCTTGCCGGATCAAAATACATTATTGTAATAACCCGTCGTAATGGTTTGTTAACATATGCTTTACGCATGCTAATCTCATCATGCATTTATGTATTTAATATTATCATGTTCCTGTATAACATTATTTTGATGTAGCTAAACCTCAAATCCTTTAAAAAATGCACGAGAAGCAATAAAACTAAAATTTGGTTACTCCTACTGAACAGTTACTGGCACCCATAATTAGAATTTATTTATACGCGTTTAGTTAAGAGAGAAACAAGCACAGTCCTACTTCTACTTTCCCATCCTACACCTTAAATTTTTTCTCCCGCACTAGAAATAGGTTTTATCGCTTTACAAAAATGAAACATTCCGCTTTGCTGTCGTGAAAAGCAACAGCAAACTGTATAATTTCTGTTTCTGGAAAGAACTAAAAAATGCACTATTGCTAAATAATAGACAGTGGATGAACATAATTTCCTTGTAGTTGATTCTGCATTGAGTCGATAAGCTTTCGATATGAACAATAAGCTCTTCTTTATTGACTAAAGAGAAGGCAGTTAGGGTTGTTTATGGTGGTGGAAAAGAAAAGAAAAAGGGGGAAAAAACTGCTCGATCGACAAGCGATGCACGTGAAATCACAAAGTACCCCGAGACCAGGCATTTTTTATTCCAATGGCTTTTCTTTTCGTCAATGTAATTTGTTTAAAATGATTTTCCGAAAATGATGTTGGGTGAATTTTCCCCAGAAGAATAAAGTAGCTTTGCATGTTAAAATGTGCTTTTAAAGAAATATATAGTAATAGACTCAAATAAGGCTTCCGGCTTTTATGTTCACTTTTTTTTCTTTGATTTGCTTCTTTAAGCTTTTTTCGAAAACTTTATTTTACAATAAATGATATCAGCATCATCGGCATAGCATTTTAAAATGCAAAAGAAATTTAACATTCTTCGTCAACTAACATTGTTAAATCATCCATATGTTTATTTCAAATTTAGAGGTATGATGACTTCAAGTCCACGAATTGCCAAGTATTTCCCGTTTAAAAAGATTTTTTGAATTTCAACAGCTCATTATCTATTCAGCAACAAATAATAAATACTAAATTTAATATGCAATGAATTCAACTATTATTTCTTCATTCGCGCTTGTTAGTCAAATAAATTGTAGTTAATATAAATCCAAAATACAATATCTTAATGTATATAATATATAGAAAAGTAATTCAATTACAGAAATAAATGCCACTACAGAAGTATAATATTTAAAAATTGGTTCTAGTCCCTAAATTTATGTTTGGTGTTTATAAATTTTACTGCCTTCTCTCTGCTACTTTAAACTACACTTCCATTAATTGAGATTGGGGATTTTCTTAACAATTTTCAGCTTTTTACTGACATGGTAGCACCTGCGTTCAAAAAATTAAACTTCCTGAAACTTTTTTTTTTTAATGAATCATTTTGAAACTACATATGAACGTAATTGCATACAATTTCATTCCATTTTTTAAACTTCAAATAAAATGGATAATAGTTCCTTTTATTTTCTTTGTTTCTTTGTATTTCGTAGTATAAATATGTAGCATGTGCCTGTCTATATATTAGAGGTTGTAAGATTGTTCATTTACCAGATCCAAAGGCTATGTAAAGAATGAAAATTTCAACAAATTATCACTATGAATATATATAATTTATTTTATTTTCATTAAAATGAAAACACTCAAGGGCAACATGATTCTTCTTTAAAAACGATAATAGTAATATCATTAGTGTTTCCACGACAAATACGAAAATTCCTTACAAAAGTAGGAAAAGCTAAAACTTATACAAATATAGTGCTTTTAATATAATAACATTTGTAATGTTTTACAGTTAACGACTTCTTAACAGAACGAATACTTGTATGAGAGCTTCATTTCTCGATTGAAGTATCATAAAATGTTACAAGTATAATCAATCTTTAATTCATATTGTGTCAAAACATTACAAGCTTAAACGTAATGACATGTTTAATTTTCGAGTTTTATGTGATATCTACCTCATTATTTGATTTACGAAACTTAACACTCAATAGAACATAAATTAAAATCTTAACATTCAGTTCATTTGTTTAAAAATATGTTCGATTGTTTATGGGAAAAAATTATTTCTCATGACACAACCCTTTTAGGTAGGTTGACTTTGTGCCAACTTTGTTTTCTCCTTTAAAACCTTATTGTTGAAAATTTTAGTGATAATGCTGTATGATAGAGATTTAAAATGATACATTCAGCAATAAATTGTCGTATATTGGGTTTTCATTACTCAGGTTTAAATCTAGAGGATCTCTAATGGCAATAAATAAAGAAGAGGACTGCATTATGAAACATTCAACTTAAATATTTATACTACTTTGAAGTTACAAGTGAGCGATCAAAGATTTATCTCGTTTCAGGACATAAGACAGCATACAATTAGTTACATAACATTTTACATTTAGTTGAAGATAAAATTAAAAAAATGTTCTGTTGGGAAAGTAGAGGGAGCATCTCTCTTCATTTCACGAGAGGCACTGTTCATCTCTCTAGGGCCTCAACTAATTTCATCGGCAATTAAGATCAGACCAACCCAAGTTGAACCATTGTGTCTGGAATTCTCCAGGGGCTGTAGTTTTTGAAAGTTTACTATTGTACAGGACTGTAAAACTACTAGAGCTCAGAGAGACATTTCTTACCCCACTCCCCACTTTCGTTGGAGAGGTCACTTGAATAGTTTGAAATTAGCATATAGTGCATATTCTTCAGATATCTTGTCTGGATGGAGAATTCTCACGCTCAACAGGCAATCGGGGCTTTTCCCCAAATTACCAAAGTTGTGGGGAACATCACTTCACCACAATTTTAACTCCTTAATGTTACGTCATGTTCATTTGTCGGCAACAGTAAGGATAATTTGTTTGGTCACAAAAACTAAACTCTATAGCTTCACGCAGAAACGGATATTTTTTCGGACTTAATTTGCATTTTGCAGGATTTCTGATGTAAAATTACGATACAGATAGCATATAAAGTAACTAAAACATAAAACCTTTAGTGAAAAAATTATGGTTCATTCCTTGGTAAGGTAGGGATGTTCATTGTGATTCGGAATCCTCGTTAAACTATAGGTCCCGACCTGATTAGCTGCCATTGAGCACCAAAATAGGTCGTTGATCGTACCGACCAAGCAATCTGTTTTGGCAAACTATAAAATCATGTTCTAAACTTTTTTACTAATTGAAAAATTGTACTTGAAAATAGTCGATTAATTGTATTTATTTGTAAATCATGTTTTGGATAATTTTATATTTTAAATTTTACTTCAGAAAAGTTTGATTTCAATAAGATTGAGCTGAAACTGTACTTGTGTCTATATTATAGTTTTTAAGTTCCTGGTTTTATTAGTAATCTATGTAGTTTTATTAAATGTGTGAATAAAAATTATATGTGTATCATATTTGAAAGGCACTTTAACTCAACTTCTCAACATGTGTCTGGAAATAAAAACTGAATTGATGTTAATTAAAAATTGCAACTATAAAAGATGTGTTAAGGCAGATAAAATTAATTGAAAAATGTAACTAAATTATTGTATTCTAATTTCGGTGGTTTTTTTTTTTTGGTTTTTTTTCCCCCCGTTCTTCTTTTGAATATTGAACGTTATTCTAAAGCATTTCTTTTTAATTTGAATTTACATCAATAAACAATTTTGATCTATATTAAAAAAAAGTACATAAAAAGTGTTTAACATGAAAAATAACTTAATGAAATAAAACTATTACACATAACTACAAAAAAAAAAAAACTTTTTATTCAATCAACGCATCTGAAGAGGATTTCTTCCATCATTGAATCTCTATAAAATGACATTGACAATTCGATCACGCGAGTAAAAAGGATTTAGGTCTCCAGATGAAGGGCAGTAAAGACAAAAAAATTTAAAAAAAGGCAATTCTAAAATGGGATATCGTGTCTAGAAATGATAACAGCTTGTTAAAGTCTGGAACTTTTTTTTCCTCTTTTTATATCCACGATCGAATCATCATGCCATATTTTTTTTTCTGAAGTTGGTCATTTTTTCTTTATTCCATCGGAACGTGATAGTGTCGAACGCCAATTGCACAGACGACCCGCGAAAATGGCTGAGGTCGATGATGCGAGATTCCCCGCTGCAGGAATTATTGCACCTTAATCAGCTGCGGAGCTGCAATTTCGGTGTCAGAATAGTGTCATAAATCACACGTTTTGTTTCATTTGCGGAATGACAAGCTGCTACGGAAAGAGAGAGTGTGAAGAACCACACAAACGTCCGAAAAGTATGATGGTTGGAAAATGGTCTACAGTGTTAAAAATATCCGTTTTGTTACGGTACATTTTTCTGGAAAAACAGAACACTATTCGATACGTAAGGAGTTTTGTTTGACTGGATCGTTTTGGAAATCATAATCCTAAAATGCTTATTTTTATCTTTTTATAATCGAATCCTACCTCAATAACAATTCGTTTGATAAGATAAAGGAATTGAATGAAATAAATAAACCTACATCAAAACCAAGGCCTGGATATTAAAGTAGCAGGCAAATAAAATTTGAGTCAGCTTATGATGAATGTTCTAGGCAGTCACTTTTTCGAGCTTAAAACACACTTTTCTATGCAGAGTTAAAATTATACTCAACAAAACAGGAACAAATATCGAAAATATAGACGTTCAATTTCCAAAAAAATATTTGCAGAATAATTTTTATCGTTAATGTTTGGCTTATTTAAATTAACAATTCATCAAGTATGTAATTGATTTTTTTAGCAATTTATTGGCATAATGATTAATAATTGAAAACTATTCAAAGCTTAATTAAGGACTCTCAGTTTTCACTTGCAAATTGCAAAACATTTCAGTTCGAATGAAAGTTTTATATGTTTATGTTTGGTTGCAGTCATTATAACTTAATATAGTTAACGAATAAGAATTAATTATTGAAAATATAAAAAGCAAGATTTTAATAAGAATAGAGGTGCAAAGCAGAACATGGTACAAGAAAAAAGAAAAAAAGAAAAAAAAAAAAAAGAAGGAGACACACCAGCAAGCAATTAAACTAAAAGACTTTTTCCTATAAAATACAGGCGAATCTACTGTTCATTTAATTCTACTATTGTCATCTTTAGAATATTTTTAGAGGACCAGAAGATAGATCAAAATAGCTTAGAATATTTTGGAATTGTTACATATATCTTAAACTTCATACGAAGTTATTGTATTCGAACACTACTTAATATTACATGTCAGTTATTTTTAGAAATAAATTTCCATAAATAAGTGTTATTTTAGAAAGCAGTCAGAACTTTACCAAGATGTACCGAATTTTTTTTTTTTTTTAAGTAGAAGGATTTTTGTACATACATATCCAATAAAGCCATACGCTTTTATTCACGTACAGACAACCTCACTGGACGGACACAAGATTTAATCTGTATACATTACAAGCATCAGATGAAACGAAACAAGTTACAGTTAAAAAGAAATGACATAATATCAACATGAACTCCCCATAGTACATAATAAATAAGTGAAAAATGTGTGAAAACTCTTAGTCCATTATTGTGTAATTGTAACTCATCTTGTGGTTTAAATACCTATATGAAGAATTCCATATTGCTAAAAAAGCTAACCATAAGTATTCGACTCATCATATCGTTGAGAGTGGAATAGCTTTTAGGTATTTCTCAAATATTTACCGTAAAACTGAAAAATGTTGCTACTGAATCTTCGTAAGTTACGTTAAAACCTCTTAAAAATAACCATAAAGGAAAGGACAATATCAACTAGATTGGATCGTTTTGTCAATTATTTTTAGAAAACGAAATCACTGTAGAAATTTCTAAATACAGTTACGAGAGAGAAGCTTTAAAAAAAAACTTGACTTTGAAGCGGTAAAAGTACTCACAATGGAATCCGGGACACCTTGGAAAGGAATTTCAAAACAGAATTAATTAGGTTTGAGCCGGTACCGTTCCTCGGCTTTTGCTTTGACGCACACACAGAAGAAATTCGAACGCTGACACCGCGCATCTTTCTTTTCATGTGCGTGTGCCTTTCAAGTAAATCCTCATTACTTGAGCATAGAAACTTCTAATTAACTTTAGCCAAAGTAATGAATTTCGGTATCATTCCATTAAGTGAACGAAAAAAATTATTGAGAATTACTGTAAGACCACTAAACCAAATTGTTCAAGTTATATTACGATGAATTCTATTTGTCGAACTAATTAATAAAAATGCGTACGTAATTATTTAGTAAAAAAAACTTGCAAGCAATCGGAAAAGAATGTTAATAACCCGATCGCTTATTTTTGCGTCTGTCGCAATAGTTTACATAAAGAAACAAAGTTGGCATTTACTAAAGAGCATTTAAGAGAATAATACAATTAAATAACTAAATTAAATGTAATAGCAATCTATTCATAACTTTCGTTAACTACATAATTTAGCATAAATTAGATTATTAAGCAGCTTAATATTGTGTTTCTCTAAAATCTAATGAAATATATTAATAGTACCTGCATAAAATCATTAATAGTCATCACAACTTAGTTGTTAAAAAAGTAGATCTAAAATGCTCTAAAAATATTGTATTTTATATGTTGCCGACTCAACTGAAGGTTATGAAATGGATCGCCAATAAAAATTCTCACACGCCTATCAAATTCTGGTATCCCGGCAAAAAACACAGGACATATGTTTGTTTAAAACATTAACTTGTTTACCTGTATCATAATGTTTCACAAAGAAACCATGGACTATTGCGAGTCGAGATGTAAGTAAAAATTACTAACAAAATTTAATTTTAGCAATGAATTCAAACAATAAATGAAGTAAATATTAGTTAAAATTGAGCATTTTCAGAATTTCTGAGAAACCCATGCTGAAAGAAATTATAGTTTCGGCTGTACACTTTTGGCATGTTTTGAAAACATACTGAAAGTTTCACAGAAAACTATTTTAAAATTTTAGTGTGGCTTAGCAACAAACGAGAAACGAATTTCCAAATTTACTTAAATATATGATTGCAGAGGCTGATAGGAGTTTTGAAAAATTAAAAGTAATAAAAATTTGAGAGTAGAAAAATGCGGTTTTTACGGAAATATTCAGAAAAAAAGAAATTTACACAAAGTAAAAAAAAAGCAGTTTTTATCAACAAATATCACTTTACTAATTTTAGCAGTGCATTCCCAGATCCCTCCTGAAATAGCACTGGACAATGGCTTACACATGCTTACAGAGGCATCTGTTGAAGAAAAAAATAACTAATCTTTTTCTTTGTTGGAAAATAACCAGACTTTTTTTTTTTTTTTTTTTTTAAATCATTTCCATGAAAACCGTATTTTCCGAGTTATTGATTTTTCGGGCGAATTATACATTTTTTCAAAAGTTCTGTTTCTCTTAGGTCATTCTTTATTCCGGCATCTCTTGCATCAACTTAATTCTGGCTATTCTCTATATATTTTCGACCATATAACTAACTCGTGTAACAGTCCAATTAAATGCTAAAACTTAACTCGATTCTAAACATAACTTGAAATTAAAATTTATATAATTTAATATGCGGAGGTTAAAATTCAGTGGATTGTATGAATTATCAGAATTGGTAAACAAATGGGCAGTGTTGCACACCCCACAAAACATATCTTCCGAGATTCCAAAGATGTCAGTCAAAGAAATAAACCAATAAACATAATTAATAAACCTGCTTTATTTAAGTAAAATAATTCATTCCTTGTAATTTCAGGAAATTTTGTTTCGATTCATCCCGTCTGACAGTAGTGAAGAAATCGTGGTTTGGAAGCAGAATTAGCACCAAGAACATGTAAGATCTTGGGGTATAGCCCTTCTAGTCACGTTGCAATTTCTTTTTGTTTCGAAAACGAGGAGGCACTACGACAATCGCGACACATAGTTTTTCAAGCTTTTTGGCCAAACTGTCTGGTGGAAGTTTTCTGAGTTTTTTCATAATCAAGACGAACATTGGAAAAAAGTTCTAATAAAAGTATACTGCCTTGCTAAGCACAGAGGTGGTATCTGCTTTTTTTTTTTTTTTTTTTTTTTTTTTTATGCTGTCAAATTGAGTTATTGTTATCAATTGGTTCTCTGATATTTGTTTTACAAAGTGCTGAAGTTTAATGGTGATATCTACACTAGAAATATTAAAAAAAAAGTAAATAACTTAGTCATTAAGTTAGCATCATTTACATGAAGTTCTTAAGCTTTAACCCCATTTCTCATTATGGGCTCGGCTGCAGAAACCATTTCTGTACTTAGCACCTCAATATAGAAGTTGAGTATCATTTTTGCCCAAAAAAATTGTATACAATGAGTAAAAGTAAAATACTTGAAATTAGCAAATAAGGCATTGATATTGCATAATGAAAATAAACTACTCAATTTCGACTTAGTTCCTACTTTGTACAATACAAATGAGATGTTGTTAAACCTCAAATAATTTGTTCCAAGTTAAGGCTCCTTTGGGATTGATGTATTGCTATGGCGACGTTATGTACGATTAATTATTCCATCGAGCTTCTGTTTAAGTGAAAACTGTATTAAATTACCTTTTACCTTCCTGCTAGAAGTTATGTAATTAATTTTAATTACTCAGTCTCAAATTCATAGAACTTCCTGCAACAAGTAATTAGGGAAGACTAAACATTTTCTAACGAGTGAATTTTTTAGTCTCTTTTTGCATAATATGGTCACATAATTTTCTGATGTATTCTTCATTATATATTGTATGAAAGGTAAATTTAAAACTACAAGTTTCTAAACTAATTCTCAAGAAACTTGAACTTTACAGTAAATGTTTATCTAAAATTGCAAATTATTAAATACTTCGATATATTTTTAAGGCTAGATGTGTTAAAAGTACTTTTGCTAAATTTTCAGTTCAAATTTTTTGTACAAGGAACACAGCAGTTAGACACTACTATTGTAATTTAAATTTCAGCGTGTTTGACATTTGGTCAAGTATATTAAGCAACTTATCTTTAATATTTTTTCACTTTTATTAAATTAATTAATCTCATAACCTGATTCATTTTCGGCCAAACGTTATGCGTTAAGTAACCAAATCAACTGAACAAACTGATTTGTTCGAACCACAACAAACACGTGGCAGCAGTAACAGAAAACTAAAACATATAACAATTAACCTGTGTGATACGCATGTTAATACAATTCAATATAAATACAAAACACCCAGTATTGTAATTTCAATACAGTTATTCATCAACTAAATGATAAATAATTATTAAATATTATCTTAATAGGGGAGTGGTATGTAATTGTACACACATTTACTAATTATATAATATTTTTCTGTTAAGCAATGATCTCGGTACCTTAAATGCACAACACAGATAAGTACATCCTCCATGAAGTCCCCCTTTTCTAACTGCAGAACTAAACGTGACCAAAAAAATCACTTACTTTATTTCTTTACTTCCCCCAAAACTTATCTCTTTCAAACCTTAACATCATTCCTTTCCTTTAAGATATAAGTCTCAGAACTAATTAGTATAAAATTTAATAGATCTAGAAACTTCTAAAGATATAAAATCTAAACAATTTATCTCCGGAAGACTTTGTAGCACTCGTTCGCACTAAGTTCTATAAATATTGAAAATCCCAAAAGTATTTTATCTACTTTATTCTCGATTCCCATTGTTATACATACTACACAACTTTAAAACTTCATCAAAATCGGTGCCGACCAAATGGTATAGTGGTTAGCGTGCTAGCTTCTAGGCCGCGAGGTTGCGGGTTCGAGTCCCGTGTTAGGCATGGGTGTTTGTAAATGTATGTTGGCTTGTCTAATGACGAATGTTTCAGCGCATTATAGCCCTAGTGTTGTTGACGGCGCCAGATAATCTGAAAATAACCAACCAATCATCAAAATCGGTCAAGCATTTCTTGAGTTTTTCTCTGACAAATGGAAAGCTAAGCAAACTTAAACTAATATTACCCATCCATTATAAAAATGGTTATCCAAAAAAATATGACTATTGAAAAAGTGGTAATTTTTAAACATTTAATATTCTGAAGGTGCTTTTTTAATTGAAATACTCTGAAAAATAATTATATATTTTTCCCAATAAAGAAAAATATTTATTGTTTTCATCAACAGATGGCTCTGTATGTATATTTGAGCTACTGACGTATTCAATTTTAGTGGGTCATGGACTGCTAAAACTGATTAATGGTAAATATGTGATTTAAAGAGCCAACTGTTGATAAAAAACGAGCTACTTTTATTATTTGTGTAAGAAAAAATATTCCGAGAATTTCTGTGAAAACCTCATCTTTCTACTTCCAAATGTTCATGAATTATGGAGTTTTAAAAATTCCTATTATATTTGGATAACTCTATGTTAACCTTATGTTACTTTATGTATGCTAGAAGTTAAAGATAAGAAAACTATTAGGCAATATTAAATAGAATATTCCAAAGTAAAGTTTTGTGTTATCATTTTTGTGCATTATGTGCCATTAAAGCTCACATAGTTTAATCTCACAATCATTCTAAAGTATCACAACTAATGTCTAAAATACTTTTATTGCTCATTTAGAAGTAAACTAATTATGTCCTGCAAAAACTTATTCGCGCATTTAGATAAATTGTTTCAAATCTAATGTAAGTGGTCTCTACAAGAAATATTCTGAGATGACATTTGTAATGAAGTGCTGTAATCTAAGCTTCTCAAATTTCTTCCATCTCTGAAAATAGTAGGCACTCCAATTATCTTAAAACCTTTGCGATAGGAGGGTGTAGATTGCTGGTTGCAGTTGATGAAGCTTGTTTAGAACGTTTCGCAAAGCAATTTCTAGTTGGGTTCTGTAATTGCTTGTTAAATCAAATTCTCGTTATCCATGGCTTTCCAGAACTCCATCTGGACTTACAATATTGGATTATCTTAAGTGGGTTGACTTTCAAAGAATTCTCTCTAATTCTAGCGATGGTATTTGTAGATAAGCAACTAAATTCCTCTTCAGTAATTACATCATTTAAAATATTTGCCGATATTCATAATTTTCCCGATTTACAATTTCGTATACTAATGAAAATACTATATACAATGATTTTAAGTGAACATTTGTATTTAGAACATGCAAAAAATAATGAACACTCAAATTTATAACATTTGATTAATTTTTCTTTCCTATGCAATGTGGCGATCGGGAAAACAAAACCTTTTAAGAAGCATTTTTCCGAAGTTTGTTTTCTTTTTTTAACATTCGTTTGAGCATTACAAACATTTCGTCACTGTATTCTAGTCAGGAATTAATTATCAGTGGGTAGTATCAGGTATATAGGAAGACCCAGAAGTTTTGTATAGTAAAACAATAAATCCAAAAAATCTAATCGGTAAAGTAAAAAGAGTTCGAAAGATAACTTTCCTTCTTACAGCGTTATTCTGAAGTGACCCAAGTAAGAAACTTTTATTATTGGGTTCTAAAGTTTGGACAGATTCACAGATTTCATGGATTTGAAAAAAATACTTGTATCATTCTCCCAGCTTCTTTTCTTTTTCACATTTTAGTTGTTTTTATACTTTCTTTCAGACTTCTTCGTTCACAACCCTTGTTAGTATATTTTTCAGTAAATAGGGTGTAAATATATATTTAAAACTTCAATAAACTGCTAAAAATCCCTTATTAATTCTTCATACTCTTAGTTTAAAATATCAATAAGTATAACAAATATCTGTAGAATTTCAACTAACACTCGTTTCTCATTCTAGTTAATAATAAAGTAGCCAAAACACTTTTATTGATTTCATATTTTTACTTTTTGCCAAATGGATTAATTTTGGCAATATAAAAGCTTTCTCGAATGTAAAATCATTCCATATTTCTAAACGTATTAGAATTGATATCCAAAGGTAACCTTCATGAAGTTTCATTCTTATGTATGTAAGATTCTACGAGAAAAAAAAAAAAAAAATCGCCTCAGAAACCTAAGTTTTCTAATTTTGATATTTATACTTGTCATTTGTTATTAATTTTAAATATTCGTCCATAATTTGCTTCTTTAAAAATAAATCAATTTCGAAAACAAAAGCTTGAACAAGCTCTAGGATTGGAGGGATTTCTTTCTTAACTAAAATCACTCGAATATAAGAGTCTAAGTAACTCTCGCACCAGCTGCGTCGCGTAAGACAATAATTGAGAAATGTGAAATAAGCTGCTCCAGATACTTGAAAACATGTCCAAGTGGAATAAATACAAGAATTTTTTCTTTTTTTGACCAGCTTTTTGTGATCCTTCTACACCCGTTGCTGCAGCTTACAATGCCTGAATGTCTGAAGGAAAAGCCCTTCAACCAAGTACCCAAACAGATAAAACTACTCTTCGTTTTATACTTTAGTAATAATTATAATACACTTTGCCATAGCAAAATACATAATATAGTTTTAAAGTCATATTCCCATGATGTTGATTAACTTTATTTGTATTTTTATTCCAATTTGTTGAGAATTATGTATAGGGGAGAAAGACAGGACAACTTATTATATTATTGGTGAAGGGATACATTCATCCACTATGCCCTCATGATTCCTAAAATGCTAATTGAAAGTCCTAGCTGTCCTATCACGCAAACACTATTGATGCATCTTTTATCACGTGAAAATACTTTTAAAACAGCTTAACTTTGAATTTAACTTTACCAAATAACAAATCCACATCTATAGACTTATTGTTGACATATTAATGCTGGCGGCCGTGTATCTAATGATCGAAGTCTCTATTAATCCTAGTCCTCAACTTTAGAAATTTGCATAGCGAGAACATCATACTGTCAAAACTTGCCTCTAGTGTAGTGTGGGTTCGGAAAAGCCTTCTCCACAGGCGGTACGCCACATTATATTAACAAGGAAACAATCAGTTATAAAATATTCAAACATTTCTAAATTAAGTATCAAGGATAATTAATTTTGTTATCATTATTTTCGATAAAGTTTGGAGAAGGGTTTTCAAAGTTTACAACTAAACACAAGGCATTGTTATTAACCCAGATAGCACAACGGTATTATCCAATGACGGAAACATAGGTTCTGGGAAGATTGACCAATTCATGCCAAAACTTCAGCATCGTTCCAAAATATACGTGGTTTTTTTTTTTGGTTTTTTTTTTAATAAACGTTTAAAAACCATTACAAAACTTATTTTTTATCTCCTCTTCCTTTGTTATAAAATATATTTCAATTTGAAAACTTTGCATCAATTTCCAAACTTTCAGTATATTCGATCCATTATTAGGTGATATTGGCCAAGATCCGTAGCAACGGCCAGTCTACAAAGGTCCACATTGGAATTGGCGTGTTGAACGATGTTGGCCAGCGTATTTGTTCTGCTGAGAAAATAAGTGCAAATTGCTAATAAAAACGATATATATATATATATATATATATATATATATATATATATATATATATATATATATATATATATATATATATATATGATTCCTTACATTATTTTGATCTTTTTGTAATTTACGCTAATTTCTTATCTCGAATTGTTAAAGAAATAAACCACGTAACAACCTTTTAGGAATACCCAGTAAACTGAAAAAGAATTTTTCACACAAAAGCAGGAGTTAAATGTTCTACATAACTCACGGCGGTAAGCCTGTGGCATTGATTTGCTACCTGAAGTGAATAGTCGTGTAACTCAAAATACCTTTAAAACAAAGTACTTCGAAAAGAGTCATCAATTTCACTGGAACAGTTCGCGCCCTTGAAAGAGAAAAATAAAAGAAAACAGAACTCTTCTGGAGCATTCATCTGTGTTGCCACACGATGATAGAGAAAAAGATGGGAAACGGATAGATGCTGCCATATTTTTGGGAACTTATCTGTCCTCTGAGAATAAACTCACATAATCGTGTTTCGAATGGAAAAAATATCCTAACAAGAAAGGGATTGCATTGTTATGATAGGATAGGAGGAAAATTCTAATAACTAAGATCTATTTTCCCGGTGAAAAGTAAAAATGGGTTTATTTATAAATGAAATATCTTTTTTTTTTATCCAGATGGCTAAAGTTTTAGTTTCAGATCTGTATTTCTCATTTTCTTGAAATGATATTTTGGAATCTCTAGAGGCGTATCAAAATTTTTATAGAGTAACTTTAATAACAAGAAAGGAAACAGTGCAAGAACTTACTGAAAAGTTTATTTCAAGGTTTATGATCTAACTTCATTATATATATGACTTATTTTACAACTACATAGAAAAACTTTCAAAAGGCGAAAAAGTTTTCGAATTTGTAAAAAGTTCTCAACTTTGCATCTAAAAATATATGTTTTAAATATCATAAATTGCTTGAATTTAAACTCCTTTCAAATTTCATTTGAATAAAGTAGTGACAAATTCACCTGGGAACTTACTTTCTAGTCTAGTTACCATAGGAAGCTTTTTTTTTTTATTTAATACATATGAAACATTTGTTGCAAAATAAATATAAGTATATCTCTGAGAAAACTCTTCTAGTACGTGAAGACTATTTTGATTGATTACATGTATTTTCCTCCATGCCCTCATTTCTCCACGAAAGTTGTTCCTGCATGAAATGTATAGAAATTATCTGGTCACAGATCGTTAATTTTTCTAACCAAACCAGCTAATTATATCTAAAGGGATCTGAATTGTAAACATATTTTTAATGCAATAACTCTTTAAATTTATTTATGTTTATTTTGTTATAGTGGAGTTTGCGAAAATATTCCCCGATAGATCTAAGAAAAACAACTTAAACTTACAAGTTTATTTAATACAACGTATCAATTTAGTAATTATTTTAGTATTGTAAATGTTATGTTAATTCCTGTTTTAGGAATGCAAACTTAATTTCACACAATAAAGTAAGGATAAATATTTCGAAAACTATCTTAAGTAACTGACTTTCTATACATTATTCCTCATGAATATGCAGGGTGCTTCAAAATAGTATGTGCAGGCTTCCGAGTGGGCTATAATGCACCCATACTACTCAGAATCATATAGCAAAGAAAGATAAGAAATATGACTTTGAAGAGGTACCACTTAGACTTCAAATTTGACCTTAATCGGTGAAATCAGCGATGCGTGCAATCAATACATTGGTACTGCTACCAGGGGTGTCATAAACCAGTATCTTGATACCCCCCCCCCCACACCAAAAAAAAGTAGTCACAGAATGATAGGCTAATACATTGGACAACCACATCAGATCCATTGTTTGTCAAATTGGACAACTTAAGTGCAGTACCACCTACATAGTCAGCAAAGCATTTTCTTCATGCAGATAAGATATAAGTTAAGTTTAAGATATAAGATATATGTATAAGATATGGATATTTAACAGTCTGAAAAAACTTTTATACTTCAATCATAATTAAATTGGTATAAGATGTATGTCGGAGTATTGTATAGAAATAGATAATACTCTGACATATATCTTAAAAGTTATTAAATGTTTTTGGAAATTTGTATTTTCGGATTTATTGGTATTAGAAATTTCCGTACGAAAATATTTAAAAAGATAATAGGAATTAAAGAAGACACATTTCAAAGCACATTTAATGACTTTCAAGATATATGTCAGAATATCATCTATCGATACATCGTTTATGTATCGATAAATAATAATCTGACATATATCTTGAAAGTCATTAAATGTGTTTTAAATTTTCTTTTTTGATTGCTTAGGAAATACACGTATAATTATAATTTGCATATTCAAATTTTTGATATTACGCTATTAGATATAAGTTTAGCAAACTAAATGCATAAATGTTGCCCACGAACTATAGTTATTTTCAAACTACATTCAGATATTTTTCTTTTCATTACATTTAGTAAGATGCTTTTGCGAATTTTCTTTTTCACGTTTCGAATTTGGCTCAAATGATGACTATGTGGTTAGCGCTCTGATTTGCCATCCCGAGTAAGACATGAATGTTCGTTGTGTTTCGGAATCCACGTTAAGCTGTAAGTCCTAGACTAATTAGCCATTATTGTGCACAAATGTAGGTCACTGAACGCACAAACCAACCACGTTTCGTATTAGAGTACAAATTTTCTTATATTTATTATCTTTGAATCTAATTTTTTCAAGATTGCAAACATATTCCACATAATCCTCTAAATTTCAATTAAAAATATAAACATCCACATAGGGAATCGAGAAAACTATGTTAAACTAGGGGTGTGGAACATCGCACAACTTTCAATTACAGGCCAATATGGCGATATTATTTTTTCCGGTAGTTCTTGTAGGTGTCTTTTTTTTTTTAAATAATAATATTAAAAAAAAAAAAAATCTCCAAAATTGTGTAAAAGTCGATGTACTTTACGATAATCCTTGTATTATCCTTTATTATAAATGAAACTGAGGGGAGAAGAAAAAACGATCGTTCATGAGGTATGCTCAAGGAAAGAGAACTATGTGTTGAAGGCATTCGTTTTTCAACTTTTTACGCCATTCAAGTATCTTTACGGGAATTTCGAAGGTGGGAATGTTTAGAACACCTTAAGAGGCATTAGCACAGCGATTTTTATCAAAATCGTTGAACAATCTAATCTTTTAACAATCATTGAAAAACATGATTTTTTCAAAGGCAACTACCTTAAGCGCATGCGCGATTTTGACGAAAATCTTAATGGTAGGTCTCATGGCCGCCAGAAAACCGCATACCAAATTTGAACATCGTAACTCAATTTGTTCGGGAGTTATACTGCCCACAGACACAAAGACATATATACAAAAAAAAAAAATCTAGATTTTTTTTTTTTTTTTTTTTTGTAACTTAGTGTGTTCCAAAACGTGAAGAAATGCAAAAAACCGAACATTTTTTTTTTTTTTTTTTTTTTTTACCAATTGCTATACTTTTATTACCCTATGCATAATACATATGGGTAATTAAAAGTAAAAACTCTTAATAATTTTATCCTCCAATTAGTTTAAATTTTTCAATATGAAAAGAGTTTCTTCAAATATCAATAATAGTTATTTTCGGATATATTTATCAAATTAAATTAACTTGTAACTACTCTTTCTCTTGATTATAACTCGTTTACCAATAAAGAGCGGTATATTATGTCTTGGAATGTTTAGTGTCCTACCTTCGATAAAATATCAGTTTGTTTCTTAAGCTGGTATCGATTGCACTGATATGCAGCAGAGTCCGCCCTTATTATTAGAGTCGAATTTCCTTTATCGGTCAAATATCATGCGGGCATGGCCAATACTTTCCTAAAGAATATCGATTTTCGATTCCTATTATCTAACAGGAAATTTTCAAAACGATGTTTCGGATAGTTCGAATTAAGTATTTCGAAAATAAATATATTTCAAATAGTAGAAACTCCTTCGAAGGATAATTGTATTTCGAAAACTTTTATAACGCATTCATAACAGGTTGAGTAAACAAACCCGGTTTCGTAGATACTTAGGCAAGCATACCAATAGCAAATTACTTGGTGATTTTAAAGGGTAATGGTATATTTTTTTTATTTAAGATTTTGTTGATACTAATTTCAATTTTGTATTTGTATTTGAATTCTTCAAGCATGAAGTTAAATTTAAGGGGATATTTAAATCATCTTATCTGATGCATGTTGGTTTTCCTTGTTAGGGCTATTTTAGTGCAATTATAGATATTCAAAATATGTTTCTATGAATTAAAAAAAAAAAAAAAAAAAAAAAAAAAAAAAACTAAATTAAAAACCTTTTTAAAATATACCTACGATTTTATTTAAAGATATGTTTTACTATTTATATTTTCTTTGATTTGTTTTTGTTTATGTACATTGCCTACCTCCATTTTTTTATTGCTACCTCCATGAGGAAATGAAACGCCTTCAGATGAGTCCCAATATTTGTTGTTAAAGTCAGTTGACAAAATATACATTTAGTCCTAAAGCAGATCAGAAATAATTTTTTTGCTTAGAAAATATTCGCTTAAAATATCTATTTCGTCGGATTTCTATGAAAGGTGCAAATTCTAATTAGTCAAAGTTTCAAGAAGATAAATAAAAAGTCATCTAAAGTGCTACTTCAACACATGATTGTAAGTATCACTCGTTTATCATTAATTCATTTCAGTGATCAAGTTGCAATTCTAACTATATAATGTGTTTTCACTTTTCTCCAAACATGCAAAAAAGTCATTTGAGACAAAAAGTAGAGTTAGCCTCATTTCACTATAAGGCAATGATTCTATGAGAAGATGCTACAAACAATTTGATGTTGAAAAGTAACTTAATGAACACTAAGTTTTAAGGTACATTTTACATTTTAAGCCGAAATAATTAATTAATGCCCTGATGTGTTTTGTAAATAGTAAGTAACAATGCGCAGAAGGAAGCTGCAAGTTTTTTTGTTGTTAAAATGTGAAATAAACATTCTTACATTATTAAAGTTAACTTTTTTTCTAGAATTACTAATAAAATCTTTCCTTTTTTTTTTTTTTTTTTTTTTTAATTAAAATTGTATGAAACTAAAATTAAATTTAAGATGTATTTATAGTTAAAATGCAACACATATGTTTATATTCATTCTTATTTTTAATCTTAAAAAATATTATTGTTTGTGTATGGTATTTTAAGAGTTAAAGAGTTATTTAAGTAAAACTATTTTTAATAGCGTTGTTTTAATAAATGGTTGCGTAGTAAATTACTAAGAAACATTTAAAAGTTCAGTAAATACCTTTATAAATTGACTTATCCTAATTTCTACTTTCTTTTTAATAAATATAAAAAAATTTGTTTCAGTTATTAAAACATTTAAATTGTTTTTATGCTTCAAAATATGATAAAAAAAATTATGTGTAGAAATTTTTATTCTTAGTTATAAGGTAATTGTAAATTAATAGAGAATTAAAGTTTCAAATCCTTTAACTCATTTATATAACAAGAAACCTCTTGGCATTCAACTTCAAAATTTATTCGAAACCCTTGTTTACGATTATTTTAACTTTAATAAAATAAATGGTGCGTTTATTTATCTTAACATATTTAAATTCTTTTCGTGACATTTCTAAAACAATTTATTCAAGTGTACTTTCCAGAATATGAATTTAAATGGAATGACGTATAACGGAAAACACTCAGCTGAATTCTTCTTTGCTGAATGTCTGACAATTGAAAATGAAAACGCAACGCATGAAGGAAGAATAATTCAACTTTGTTATCAGTTGAGAAGACAATCATATTATTTATAACAATAATACTTCATAAGTTGTGTTATTGATTTGAGATTGAATACAAAGCTCTTTTTGAAAATAAATTTAATTCAGTCATTCGAAGTGCGTAATCTTTTATAATGGAGACATCCGTGCATGTTTTTGTGACGGCAGATAAATTCCATCGAAATTTTTTATTTTTTTTATTTTAAGTAAATGTTTAATTTTGTAAAACATTTAACTTGTTCTGTTTGTGAAGTTATATCTGATTTATGGTTGAATTAGTTAAGTTATGAATAAATAATAAATGTTTATGTGATCCTACCTAGCTTTGCTACTGAAAAGATTTTAAAATTTCGATATATTTTTGATATAGATTTTAGCTTCCGCGCTAATTTAATGTAACAAAAGCATATCAAAGCTCTGTCCGTCCCTCTGATGACAACATTTCCAGAAAAAACTACAAATACCACAGGTGTGTGCAATATATCAAATGAGTGGTCTTGATGATATACATTACCATCCCAAAATTAAACCGACATTTCAGAAATGGTCAATTCGTAATTCATTAAGCTTAACATAAGTTCTAAAACACATGTGCCATAAATTAGTTTAAAGTTCCCATTAAGGTTACTAGAATCAAATTTACATTCAGTGAAGTTACACCATTTTTACTTATAAAAATTCAAAATTTTCATAGGATTTTTTTATTATATCCTCAACCTTTAAGAAAGAAGAATTTTAGTCCTTAAATGTCTAGAAATCGTAAGAAGTATATAGTATTTGGTACTGATGTACTGTTATTAAAACATGCGTTGAAGTGGTCTTTTACAATCCAATTTGTTTATTATTGATAAGTTCATTTTGGAAGAAATTCCTCGTCAACTATTTTAACAACTTCGTTGTACATCAAATGTGTACTTTTACATTTCTCAATTAATAACAACACTGTACTTTTGTGATCATTATGTACTGAATTGTTTTTCAGCAAATATTTTCAATTAAAAACTGTTTACGAATTCAATGATAATGGCTTTACATTAGAATAAAATGCAGATCAATAAAATTATTGTTAAGATTGAAACAAAGATGATATTAACATCTTTATATTTATCTCACTTTATAATTGCAAATCTTTAAGACTTCTACCTCATTTCTAGGAATTCAATAATGGGATGTAAGTTGTATAAATGTTTGATAATTTCTTGAGACATGATCCTGAATGTTTAATATTGTTTGTAAACATATCAAACGAGCTCTTTTAATCAGGATCAACTTAAATATTCGTTGCGATTTTAGAAGAATTTAAAGCTTTGTAATCGACTTAAACAAAAAAATATTGTACCACTACTATTTGACATTACAAAACTAACCAAACAAGTAAAACTATTTAGATCCTGTTCAATTCAAAGCATGTTTTATAATCATGCACATCAATATTATTTTATCATTAAATATCAATAATATTTACTCGATAACAGGTCTTTTTTAAACATATATTTTTCTTCCCACTCAAAAATCAGCTCTACATATTTTTCGTATTAAATTCTAATTATCCGAATCAAAATTAATATTATCTGAAAACGTTTCATCAAAGTTTTATTTATTTATTTATTTATTTATTTATTTATTTATTTATTTATTTATTTATTTATTTATTTATTTATTTATTTATTTATTTATTTATTTATTTATTTATTTATTTATTTATTTATTTATTTATTTATTTATTTATTTATTTATTTATTTATCTATCTATCTATCTATCTACTTACTTACTTACTTACTTATTTATTTATTTATTTATTTATTTATTTATTTATCTATCTATATATCTATCTATCTACTTACTTACTTACTTACTTACTTACTTACTTACTTACTTACTTACTTACTTACTTACTTATTTATTTATTTATTTATTTATTTATTTATTTATTTATTTATTTATTTATTTATTTATTTATTTATTTATTTATTTATTTATTTATTTATTTATTTATTTATTTATTTATTTATTTATTTACTCTTTCATTTTAAAAAATAACCATTGTTATAAACAAAAACTCCATTATTCAAAATAGGTCCCAGTTCGGGAAAGCATTAGATTAGACGTTTCCAAAACCAGATTAAAAATCTAATGCGTTTATAGAGAAAAAAACACGAAATAACCTGCCCTCCATTAATATCACAAAAAAGACTCCAAAGCCCAGATAATCTCTACGAATAATAGATGCAACAAAGAGTATCCTAAAATCCCTTTTAATCAAAGCAGCCAACCCGCCCACCTTCTTGAGCAAAGAGAGATGCGCCCTACTGCAGACATATTAGTTCAATATAATCTGACATCTCGAATCACGACAAAGATGTCCGTCCGTACCCTCATCATCGATTTCCAAGAAGAAAATTTTCTTTTATTTCCATCCATCTTGTTCAAATCGCGCCGCCCCATTTTCAGATCTTTTCCCCCAATTTGAAAGTCAATCATCTTTCACTTCGGGGATTGTCACGAAAAATTGACAAACTGGGAAAAGCGGTTTCTTGGGGAAGATTTCCTTTTTCCCCTGCTGAGATATATCGTTAAGACCGTTCCTGAAACACGGGTGTTTGATGGGGATTCGGAACTTCTTTTTTTTTTTTTTCCGACTGCCAAAACATTTTTTATAAATATATCAACCACATTTGTTTAATAAAGAAAAGGATTTTTTTTTTTTTTATTTTTTTATTTAAAGAGTGAATACATAAAGCATTATTTTTGCCTAATGCATTTCACTATTTTTTAATCCGGCGACTTTTTTTTTATGAGCCACTAATTGGCATTAAAAATAAGAAATGAGCTTATTTTCTTGGAAAATATTGAAAGCTTTACTTTTTTAAATTGAGCGTAGCTGGCTATTTGAACAAAAAGTTATTGAACCCATTTCAGTTTGTTTGAAATAAAAATGCTTCATTTATTTTCCTATTTTTTCCAAGATAATGTTCAAATATTTAAATACAGGGTTATTATAGTTCTTCTTTCAAAAAGCTGTAAAAAACAAAAAACAAAAAAATACTTATCAAAATGGCCAGAAACTTGACCTGAATATACTCAAAGAAGGTGAAAATAGTATGGAATAAGAAAAAATAAACATTTCGTTATTCTTTTTCTTATGCCACACTATTTGCCCCTTCGTGTATATTCAGTTCAAATGTCAAGCTCTTCTGACCAGTGATGGCTCTTTTTTTTTTTTTTTTTTTTTACAGTTTTTTTTTAAAGTAGACCTTGTGCTCACCTTGCTCAATCACCCTGTGTTTTAAATTACAAATGATATTGTCTTAAAAAACTAACATAGAAATAAAATCCCACAAATTTCGAAAAAAATCCTAATATATAATTTTCTTAAATAGTAAGAGATTAATTTCCCGCATTGAACGTTCCAGGGAAAAAAACTTTAGTCAATTTTTTTTAAGAAACTGCACTGCAAATTTCATCTTTTAGTCATAAAAAGTTAATTTTGACTGTATCCTAACAATTATTGGGAAATATAACGCCCCTCCCCATAAAATTATTCACAATAACATGTCCTTCTAATGAGATGAAAGCATCTAGACGATAAAATCGTACGTTCGTTTTCTCGTAATTCATTCCATGGACAAAACTTGTTTTGTCTCTGCATCTCTTGCACCTATGTACACATTACAATTATTAAAGTAAACTTACTAGAATTGAAATTCTGAGATATCATTTATTATTTACTAAATATTTTCGAATTGGATAAAATAAATTAAGTGAATTAATCAATACGGTAGACCCAATTATTGCGTTTTGGATTTAATCAAACTAGGAAAATTAATATGTAACTGATAAAATTTATAACTAAATTCTGTACAATAAAATATTAGTACAAAGAAATACAATTATGCATAGGCTCTTTTTAACCTGCATAATCGTAAGTAAAGTACTATGAATATGTGTAAAACACATAGTGTACAGAAAACATAGGTACTATCAGCTACTTTCTAAATAATAACTAATGACTATTTACATGAAGACAAAATTGCTTTAAAGATTAACGATTTATATACCATGACAATTCTGTAAATGCAGTCATTTAAAGTAGATTGATCTCTCACTACAGCGATTGAATAATCTCCTAAAATGCAAAACATAAGGAATTATGAAATATGTTTGGAAATATGTTATAATATTATGTCTAAACTTATCACCTCAACACCCATTTCTTTTAAGAAAATACGAAACCATCGTACCTTACAAGTGACATTTATTATTCTAAGCTACTCGACACGTGAAAGCGCCTTGACACCATGAATATAAATTAAACGAGGCCTCAAGGAAAAGGAATTATTTTCTCTTTCAATGAATAAATAAAATTAATCTTTTCCCCCTTTAAATTCATAACTTTCTCGTTCCACTATTTCTTATTTCGATCCTTTCACAATCCTCAAAGCATTCGCTTGTTTCAACAAACGAATCCTTGAATGAAAGCCCTAAGTACATAAGCTCTACACCACACAAACATTGGAAACAAACTTTTATCGCCAACAACGACGCCAAAGCTTAACATAACACCTGCAAAGTAACCATTGCCCAAAGCATCATTTAACTGTTGGCTCTCGGTTTCCTTTTCTATCGCTCTTTCTCTCTTTCTACAAATGATGCACGTGGTAATGGCGTCTTCCAAAGCTTGTTAACTGAAAGAGAGTGTATTCTCATACTTATCACTTTACTCCCAAGTAATTAGGTCACTAAACGACTATTTGAGAATTAATATTGGATGCGAGAGAGAAAGGTCAAGTGGGTGAGAAAGGTCACTTTAATAAAGTCCATTTAAAGTTCAAATAAAAATTTAAAGTTGTTTGCCTTTACCGTTGCTTTGTCTTTTGGGCCTCATTATTTTTAACCAGTCATATCCGTCTTATAATTTTTTAAGCATTTATAATATCAGTAATAAAATTTCATTAATGAACTTTGAAGGAAAAATAAGTGGGGCGTTTTGTTATTCTTTAAAAAGTTTTTAAAAAAACATTTAAAAAATTCACGATAAGAAAATAAATATTTTGACTTTAAATATTGTTAATAAGTTTTTATTACTGGTTTTTTACCTCGTAAAAGTTTCACGTGTATTTTTAAAGCAAATCTTTGCAAGATATTGTGTCCCAAAAAAAGAAAGTATAAGTTCTCAGGGACTGAGATTGACTTACGATTCCGCTTTATAGCTTTATATACATGTAAAAAAACATTTAAGTATTTCATTGGAAAACAAAATAATTAAAAAGCGAATATTATCGAATAAATTTTATTATTTTAAGAGGGTTTATACACAACATTTCAAAACATTGAGGTAAATTTAAATAGTTATTTCTGCCCTGTAATTTGGAATCAATGTTAAATACTAAGTAGGGCAGATTCTTATTATTTAAATTCTCACCATCATTTTCATTATTTCTAAACAAATAACAGAACTGTTCGTAAATACTTAATAAATGGGGAGCAATTAAAACGAAAGAGTGGCGTCAAGATTGCATTGTGAGGAGAGTTCTACAAAACCAAATAACCACTATTCTTTTATTTTGTAGTTACCTAGTTGTAGTCCTCACTTAATGGTATGATGCTTTTACTTTTAGCACTTCGTTAAATAATGCACAGAATACAAAGAATCGTGCACCTCTAGTTTATCCTGTGCGTAGAAATGCCCATTAATAAGATTTCTTAAAAGTCTGCAGATAAGGAAGGATAAGAAACTTATTATTTGGAAAATGTTGCGAACTTAACTTTTCAGAATCTTCAATTTAAGAGAGTCGATACTTAGATATATTTCTGTTTTCTTGATATTCCTAATTGCACCATTACATGCAAACACTTAAGCTAATATAAATTCTTTTAAGAAAAGTATTTCAACATACTACATACTACTCTTTTTCATATCGCATGAAATTTTTAATAGTTTATCTTATTTCATTATCGCTGTTTGTTAGTTCTTTAAAAGCCTTGCATATGCAGGATTGATATATTATTAATTACCAGTTATTTAATTATCATAAAGATTATTTTCTCTTTAAGAAATGCACCGAACTTTACAAAACTAAAGTTTCTATCCAAAAGTTACGAGTGCAACTTCTCTTAAATTAGAAGCCTTGGATTTTTCTCACTCCTCCCGAATTCTCTCTCACTGGGAGTGATGAGAGGATGGAACAAGCACAAACGATAGGGTTAAGAGCGTGCCGATTCGCTAATTGATGCTCTGGGAAGGGTTATCGCAAACGATAACCATCACCCTCCACGAAACAACCCCTCACAAGTGGCTAGTAGCCCACTTGACTGACGCGTCGAAAGCAGAAGATCATTTTTATCGAGATATTTTAACCTCAGGAGTCGTGGTTACAAAATTTAATCGTTAAGATTTCGGAAGGTTTAGGTTAAAGGCAAGATTAATTAGGTTCTCAAAGTAGCCAAGTATTTTAGGATTTGGAAGGAGGGGAGAGTGGATTTTGGGGGAAATTAATAGTGAGAGTCTATAGTTCAATTCCGTTTAATCTGGGGAGGTAAATCTGGTGCAAATACTACCTTGAAAGAATCAATATGAATTTAATGAAATCACTTAGTTAGCTGATCAGAATACTGCCATGTAATTATAATGGCAGCATTGTCTACAAATAGTTAATGCGTAAATGTCTTGTTTATATACTTTTGATTTATTTTTGGTGAGCAATATTCGCTGTCACAATCTTTAGCAGTTTGTTTTGGGAAATAATAATTATACTTAATGGTACGTAACAGATAAGGAAGAATTTGTAATGACGAGAATATTGATGTAAAACATTATACATATAATAGTCATAGTGTAGCATCTTGTATTTGATAATTCGTGTAGTTTTACAAGCTAGGTTATTAAAAGATGTGAAAAATAAATAAGTTTCGTATGAGAAACATGTAAAAATACAATGAAATGTAAAAACTTTCAATACATCATTAAGGATGCATAGGTAAAGTTTAAAGTTCTATTTATGTCAAATGAACCCAATTAATATCAATGGATTAAAATATAGTTAGTGCACGTGACTTTCAAGAAAAGTGTAATCTATTAACAATAAAAATACTTAAGTTTGGCTTTAATACAAAACTTGAATTTTGCTAGTTATCTTTCATTTTATAAATAATTTTTTTAGAGTTATTTTGTTTGTGAAATTGTTTTTTTTTTTTTTTTTTTTTTTTTTTTTTTTTTTTTTATGTAACTTTTTTTAATGGAAATAACAAGTTATTACTTCTTCAAATGATGAAAAGTTGTTTTGATTCGAATTTTACAAACGAATAATGAAATTATTTAAGTACACATGGATTCTTATTTATATTTTTTAAAAAATCTTGAAAAGATTAACAATATATGAGATAAGTTTCACTGTCATTTAAAGAAGTCTAAACAGGAATACGTTGAAAATAGAAGTGTGTTCGTTTCATGTAATTTTTCAAACCGTGTAACAGCTAAATTAAATGGAAATAACATTTTAACTAATATCAATAACAACATTTACATTTTATATCAAATGGAATCTCCAGATAAACTTAACACTTTCTTACGCTTGAATTCTAAAATTTACATTGATGTAATTTACAAAATGCTTTTGAAAAAAATTTTAGTGACGATAAAACGGGTAACTTTATTATAGTTAAAGAGATTATAAATTTAGGTAATTGACCCTCATTAAAAAACAGGTGTTATTAAAGAAATCAGTTCTAAAACTTTTTAAACGAACAAATCAAGAAATTTTTCTAAAACAATGAATAATGCATAATAGTTTAATTACTCTAAAATTTACTATAGTATTCCAACTATCTTGTTTAATCGCAAATTATGTTTTGTCTTCTGTATTAAAGATAAACTGAAATATTTAGTCTCGATAAAATATATAGTGACGTATCCTATTAGAGCTGCGAACACAACATGATATGCGAAATTTTTAAAGTAATCTAAACTTAAAAGTATCCTCTCCATCATACACCATAATCAGACGTGTTTACTCACTTACAGAATCTGTCATTTATTTCACTTACAACATGCATCTTAGACAGCTTAGTCAACAAACTCTAAAATTCGCAAGCATAATTGAATAGAAAACACTACCTTACGAAGAGGAACAATACCTGAAATTCCTTTTAAAGAGAACGCCATAAACAAGCCAATAGGACAACCGAGTGGCGTCAATAATAAATGTAACCCGAGTGCTCAGCATTCCAGATTGTCCCTCCCCCCCTCCCCCCATCGCCTTCCCATTAATTGAATGCTGGACCCTCCTCGTTGCAAATGAGATTTTCACATAGGCACGTTCAATGAAATCCCGCTGCCACCCCGAATATCTATCTTACGGAATCTAATAAATCGGTGGATGCTCAAATTCCGAGTTGCTCATTTTCTGTAGGCTTTGCAGAGACTCCTTTGAGAGTACTGCGTCTACGAAGTTCACTTCAGAGCATTGCGTTCGAGTATTTCTGACCAAGATTAGATGGTTTGGATAGATAATGAATTCCGAGTTCGTTGAGCAAATTTGATATTGGTCGCTTGCGTGACTTCTGACTGAATTTAGACTGATAGGATAGTCTTTTGAGTGGGATCAAAGGCAGTTTAAATTATGAAAAACAATACCTTTCAATTATTTGCTAATAAAACTGAAATTCTACTACCACCAACTTAGATACTTGTACAGTGTCTACATTTTACAAAAATTCTGGTTTTTGCATTGTTTTTCCAAATAAGAGTAAATATTTCGTTATTTACAGAAATTTATTTCGGTGAAAGAACGATTTTAATTCCCTTCTTTTGTTGTATGATATATAGTCATGAATCCATGCTTTAAATCAGCGCTTCTAAACTTCCTTTTACTTGCGTACTCCTTAACCTATCATAACTACTCTACGTACCCTAACCTCACCCCTATTATTTATAATTATAAACATCTAAATACACTGTCAAATGAAGGCCGGTAATCCTATCCTTCTTTATAGGTACTGATCCTGCATACAAATTATTTAGATAGTTGAATTGCAGATAAATAATTATCATACAAATAAATTGACTTTAAAACATTCCTTGCCAAAAATTTATTTCATATTTAATTACATCATTTTTGTTTTTCCAAAAAAATATAATCTACATTAGAAATCCTAGTTGCAACAATTTTTATCATTTCTCTTATATTCAATCTATTTGTCAATGTACACCATTACATATTTTTTTCCACTTATCCCGAGACCATTTAACGAACCCTTGAACACCAAGCCACAGGTTAAAAAACGATGCTTTAGAAAAATTGGTGTCGTTTCCACAAATACTCAAAATGTAGGGTGTGTAGATCACTGGTTAGAAAAGTTTTGACAGAAGAGGCAGATAAAAAACTTAATGTACGTCACTCACACTGAACATCTCACATTCGTCAAATTGGAAGAAGTTCTGTTATTTGAAGTTCTGTCGCTTCTATAAAAAAATCCAAGTAGAGTAAATTTAGATATTTGTATGTGTTACATTAAGTAATACATTTCTTAAGAGTATAGAAATATAATTGTTCTCAATTGTTGCATACAACTTTTTAAAAAAAGTCAACTTTGAAAGGGAAGTGAATATTCGAATAAAAACCAGTATAAGTAGTGCATGGCTACGTTACAGTCAACTACTATTTTCGAGGGAAAATGAAATGTGCCTTATGATTGGATAATGGAGCGTGAAAATTCAAATTTAATTTGGTAACCAGTATTTCCCATATGACATTATTCGGTAAATACTTAATCAAAAAATCTCCTTACATAAGGTATTTCCTAATTTTTTTAAATTCAATCAAAAAATGTTATACCTTAAATTTTTTTATTTAGATCTTATTGGATGTAAAAATGTATTTATTGGATGTAAAACAACAACCTATAATTCTAAGTATCTAACTTTTACCGAACTTTTTATGAACTCATTTGAAAAGCGTCGTACTGTTCTTTAAGAGTTCACTCACAAGTATGCCCATAAACTCATATTTCTGTTCTAGACTGAATCCACCACAGAGATAAGGAATTCCTGGCAAACATTGATGCTGGTCATTTTGAAAGTTCCTGGCCAAGTTCTCATTGTGATGATGGATCTTTATGGCACTTCAAAGGCAATTTAATTTTCGCATGCATTTGCTTTAGAGGGTGACTTTAATAATAACTTTCATGCATTTGGACAAGTGTAGTAATACTCAGTTAAAAATTATGGTGAGAGTTGAAGAGAACATTGTAAACTAAATTAGAAACAATGTTTTTATGCTTTAATGTTAAAGTATCGTTACCATTGGGACTATTTTTGTTTTTAGATTTATCTATAAAAATAGTTTTAACATATTAAGATGTAACTCCAGTTTAAAACTTAAATTTGCAAAATGTTTCAGTAAGTGCTTGTAATTTGTAAAATTTAATTCGCTTTATTAAATATTTAAAAAATTTTAAAATCTGTCTACTTTTCCCTCTTAAATTTTTTTTTCCTTGTAATTTTTTAATGATATCGTATTTTATAAATTTGAAAATCGTAGTTAGGAAATAATAATTATGATAAAAATAATCATATGCGTAGGTAAATTTTCATTTTCCGCATTTTAAATTTCATAAAAATATTCTTTTAAGCATATTTTTGTAAATTCATTCCAATTCTGTCACACAGATAATATATAGGATGACACACAATTTTTCAAGTATTTTGATAAGTATTTTGTGATTTTTGCATTTCAAGCAAATTGTTAATTCCAAAAAAAAAAAAAAAAAAAAAAAAAAAAAAAGCGTAAACCAAGAAAAATTGAAATAAACGTTGAGGTAAAAGTATTAGATCGATAAAATAAATTTAATAAAGTCTATTTTTTGGGATTTATAATTATAATTCGACCAGATACGTTAAAATATGAAGGATATTAGAAAAAATTATTTCAAAAGTAGAAAATCGATAGTTTTGTCCACTATTATTATTATCATTATTATTATTATTTCAAAATAAAAGAGTATCAAGTAACCTGAAAAACAAATGTATAATACAGGCGACAGATTTAAATATGGATATTTTACTTATTATATATATTAATTACGTATCTAATAGATAATATATACCCTAATACTTTATTATCAATTCACTTTAGTATATTTATTTTAGAACTAAAATACACATATTAAATACACTTTTTGGAGGGCTCTTACTATTATATTACTACTATATTATTGTTAAAAGAAGAGTTGGAGTATTTGTGTGAATTTATATCAATATGCACTTATGATTTCAATGGAAATGAAGATGCTTGCATATCTCAAAAGGTCTATCAAAGATATTACTATTACTATTATATTACTACTATATTATTGTTAAAAGAAGAGTTGGAGTATTTGTGTGAATTTATATCAATATGCACTTATGATTTCAATGGAAATGAAGATGCTTGCATATCTCAAAAGGTCTATCAAAGATATTTATAGACAATTTTTTTCTTCCAATCTCAACAACAGAAGTCAAGAAGAAACCTTACTTTCACACAAATCTATTAATATAAAGGGAAACATCCAAATTTTGTTGATAAAGATGACTCTTCAACTCAAATGTTGATGTAAGGAAATTCAATTATTTACTTAGAACTCAGTCAACACTAAAAAAAATGATTTCTGATTTTAGAAGAATAATATTATTTTTAATCTCAAGTTTGAATGTTTGATTTCTTTACATTTTACTTAATTTATTATTCGTATAATAATATGTCTAGAAAACTTTGATTAAATAATTAAAGATTTTTTTTTTTTTTAAATTGGTTACATCTCCTATACAGTTCGGAACAAAATGAGGAACAAAGATCCTACTCAATCCTTGTTCTAAAAGAAAATTAAATTCTCCCTGGAACTTGAAGGGGTTTTTTTTTTTGGGGGGGGATGTTACGAGAGGGTTAGTGCCTCACCTCTAATGGTCTGAAAGAAAGTGATAAAAACAAATTGATAGTGTGGTGCCTCCTTGGAGAGCACTAACTCCGGTAGGGTTTGTTTCTTAACTTACTTTTTCTGCAATATACTGTCTCAAGATTTTCACATGAAGCAGAACAAAGAGTAAAGATGTGATACAGAAAAAGCAGAAAGGTTGTGAGATTTTTTACTTAATATAAAAATTTTAAGTTTTGCTATGTTCCTCCAAAGAAAGTAAATTTATATGTACCGTACCATCTGTAACAATATCTTGTCGGGTTCAATTGCTATGTTAATTGCGTAACAAAAAGATACCATGAATAAACAATTAATTCTACAATCACGCAATCACACAAACACATTATAAAATTAACTATACATGAAACCCACCTACGAATTAAACACACAATAACAAGGAACATAAAATACTAATGAAAAGATATCCTATTTGACAGAGCGTATAAAAGAAATACTTCTTTCCCTAGCAAGGGACCCACCTCGCTCTTCTCACATTTGCTTATAATACACTCAAGTTACCCAAATGGTGCCTCGAGAAATGTTTCGTATATTATACTATCTTAAGATATACCTCCATAGAATCAACATGTAATTTTTATTAAGTTAACACTTTTACACATCGATTGAATAATAATTTTAGAAATAAAAATGTACAGTTAAAATAAATACTCTTACCCAAATGTGTTGCATTTTTTAGTCTTCACCTACTTCCACTTTGAGATGCTTTGAAACTTTTTATTACTATTAAACTTGATAAGAAATTTCATTATCATTCTCCTAGTTTATTAACATTAAATAGTTGCTGCTCATTTTTATTTTCATTCAATAAGTAAAACAAAAAAACACAAAATATATTAGGTTTCATTTTAGATACTTTAAATTCACATTTTTGCTTCGCTACTAATAAACTATTCAAGAGGTGAAGTTAATTTCTACATAAACTAATAAAAAACTGAAAATGGCTTTGAAAAAGAAGGCAAAATCTACATCAGGAATAAATTTAAAAACGCAATTTTTTTATTGTATAAAATGGTTTCCGGTTCAGAAACCCCACCTCCATTTCTTTAAGTTTAGCCTTCTAACAAAAATGAAACAATAACACACAGATAATAAAAAAAAAACTATTGCCCGCGTTCAATTAAAATGAATGGAGAGAAACTATTTTTTTAGAAAAAAAAATTGCAACATTTCATTCATTTATAAGTACGAATGTAAACGTTGAAGATTGAAGTTTTCCTCTTTCGAAATGAAATTTATTCCCACAGAATAACAAAAAACCAGCGACGTCACCAAAAGCCATAAAAAAGATAAAATAGAAGTTTCTCTTCTTTAAAAGCATTGAAGCGAAATGAGACAGACGATTTTTTTTTTCCTTTTTGGTTCTTCACTGGTTCAATGGATTAAAAGACCGTGCTCTGATTTGCCCGTGGCCAGATAATTTCAACGTTGCCAGATACCTAGTGATAAATATTTCAAAACTAGCTGGTCTGAGTATTAGTAACGACAAAAGTTTTCGGGAATATTTAGATGCAAATATACTTACAACTAGCTGTCGTAAAAATGTACAAAGTGCTTAAGTATAACGGCTTCTATCTTGATGAACTTGTACTTTTTATGGAAGAAAATATCAAATGTGTGGTTATGATCGGTTTTCAAAATAGCATACATTATTGCTATCTCTCATCAGATTAACTGCTTTTTACTGCATGTTTCTGTAAGAAAAATCGAAGAAATTTAAAATAAAATATCTATTACACGATTCTTATCTTTTTCGGATTTCTTTCCTACTTTTATTTTGAACTTATACTTTGCATATGTTTTATTCTCTTACCATTTTCTTTTTACCTGCATTACTTATTTATTTTTTTAACCGATTCCGCCGGTCCAAATCTTCTGTATTTAGTTCTTAACACAGCCAATAAGAGCCTCGTAATTTTAAACCCAGGCAGAAAACGAAATCAATGCCTGAATGATATTTTCTTTTGCCAACTTCGCCACACCATCTGCGTGAAATCTTTACAATCGAGGGTCTGAGAAGTTATGGAGTCAAAGTGATTTTTCTTAACTTTGAGAAAATGTACTATAAAGTTTCTTATTTATATTAAATTTGTATAAAAAATATGTGTTGTTCAAATACTTATCTATGGAATGAAGATGTCTCTAGTTTTCATAGAATTTAATATAAATAAGAAACTTTTAAGTGTATTTTCTCGAAAGTTAAGAAAAGTCACTTGGATCCCTTTTCTTCTCAGGTCCTCAATTTTTATAATTTTCCTAACAAGTTTCGTTCGATTAGAAATGTCCACCACTTTTATAGACGAGAGTGGGTAAAATGAGCATTTTGTTTTTAAATATTTTTCGTTTGTTGTTTATTTTTGCTGCTGAAACGATTTTGCTATTGCGTGTGAACTGAAGTTCTATTAGTATAATAAAACTTGAAATTCGACTGTTTGTCAGTTTTTTAAAGTTTAATGATATACTTTCAATAAAGCTAATTTTTATAAATGTGTACTACGGGAAAATTTATACGCTTGAAATTTTAGCGACAGAATATTATTGTATTTTCATTTATCTTATTTCTGTATATAAATAAGTGTAGATATTTAATAGGTCAATTTTCAATAGGGTGATCTTAGGATTTAGTTTTAATTAAGTAATTATGGTACTTTTTAATTTGTGTATAACTGATATTAAAATAATTGAACAGGATACATTAATCCATTAATTTTTGTTTTGATGTTTGATCATAAGCACTTAAATTATTAAAACATTTTGTAAACTAAACGGGTTTATTTTGTAAGCTGCGTACATCCGGAACATATGTAATACTTTTATTAGAAATTTTAAGGCATCACCTCATATGTAATGAACCTTAAGAGAAATTTTTATTAACTTTAAGCTGGTAATGATAAAGAGTTAAGAAATGTTAACAAATATCAGTATATTTTTATACTTTTTCGATACATATTTTTCTCATACAATAATAATCAATAATTGTCTTTAACAATAATTGTCAAAGTTTATATGAATGCCTATTATTCAAATTGTATTTAAAAACTTAAAATAATATAATTTCGAACTTCAAATCCTTTCCAGAGTTACACTAGAATTTTGAATGTTATTTTCTTTGCTTTTCCTTATATGGTCTAGATATTTAATAAGTGTTTCACTCAAATAATTGATATTAAAATTATTTTAATCAATAACCCCAATCATGACAGTTATCAGTTATTAAATCATCCAGTTCAGTGATAAAAAATTTAGATAAGAATTATCTTAAACTTTCTCAAATATATATTTGTAAAAACTCATCAATTCTTTAATTATAAAGTCATTGAAAAATTTATATAAATTCATTATTAAAACAGATCATTCAAATAACTTATAATGAATTACACAAAAATTATCAATCTGATTATTATGTAATTCATTATAAGTTATTTGTCATAAACCAATAATTTGCTTTAAAAATAATTTCTTAACATTGATCCTGAAATACTTCATCCTCATCAATTATTCAAATGATTCTTACTCCTTCAAAGATGCATTCAAAACTTTTTCTGTTGTAACCATTTTCTGTACCCACATCAAAGTACTTACTTTAACAATCTTTTTAACCTGTATTCCAGATCATTTGGCAAACTATTTCGAAAAGTTAATCATCCGTATGATAATAAAAAAAAAACTTTTACCCAAAATAATCTAATTATTGTCAAAACATCATAAATGTCCCACGACCATCCAAAAAAGACGCCTTGCCATTACTTTACCAATAACAGTTTGATGGTATGTTTCCCTTCCACTTATAAGTCAGAAGGGGAATTGCTTTAGTCTCAGTAAATCAGCAAATCAATGAAACACCAACGAACTATGACTAGGGACACCTTAGAATTTTCCTACGAAAATTCTGACTGACGCAAATTGATTCTATCTTCGATAAAATGGAGAAGGGGGGGGGGTTGTCTTTACGTAAGAACTTCACTGCAGCTTCTGATCTAATATTCTTAGAGTCTATTTATTGGGAAAACTTCTTCCCTATTGGGACATTCGGACTTATAGGCAGTGCAAAAAAAATGGAATACAAGAGTTACCATTAGAAGTACTTCGTAATATTTTTATGAAAATAAGTTATACATCCATTTAATTAAATAATGTGATATTGAGACTCATTGACTTATTACGTAATTCGTTTATTTCAATACTCGTATTACGTCATAAAAATCCATTGGTTGTATATTAGTGGAAAGTAATAAGAACACAGTATTTATCATAGCATTGATTATTGGGTCATTAATATAACTTAATTACATTTATGGCGGTGTTAAACTCAACTTACGTAGCGGATAGCACAAAATCAAGATGAAATCGATTCGTTCTTAGTACTCTCATAAAAAAATGTAGGTAATTCATATATTCATGGCCAAAATTTAATTCAAACGTATGACATATAAGGCAACGTTCAACAAAGATCTATAGTACCATCCTCAGAAATCAAAGAATGAATAACATCTACAATGCATTTGCGTATCTTATATCAGATAATCCACAAAATGTCCAATAGGCCAATCAATCTCGCATAATAATTATTTCATTTCTAACAGAAGAGACAAAATGCATAAACATTGATATACAAACCATGGATACACAACTTGAATGCATAACAAGTGACTACTTTATCTCTGAGACACAATATGATCCATTAACAACCCAAAGAAACTTATCTATAAAATAGCAGCATCTAATACTGCCACTTTGAATTACGTGGTCATCGTAAATACTTCATAACTCAAATCTTCCAGTAATTTCTTGTTCGTTTGTATAATAATTAATAAGAAATGTTACAAGTTATTATTTATCAATGATGTCTGGGCGAACTAATGTAACTTCAATTATAAATGCTTGTAATATTCATCCCGGTAAAATATATAAGAGTAAGCGAAACATATCTAATTGGTGATTTTAAAACAGGATACCTAATGTTAGATAGTATATATTTTGGTTTGAAGTATTACGCATAAAAATTAGCTGCATTAGTTCTCTTACATTCAACTAAATGAGTATTGATTACATAAAGCATCAGGCAGAATGAATATTTTTAAGAGGTATTATATAACTCGTAAAAAGGATAATCGAAAAGTATAAAATTAAATACACATATTTTTAATGAATCATTTGCATCAATAATCAATTAATAGAAAATAACTAAGTTCGTTAACTATGTAGTTAAAAAATATCTGAAATATTAGATCATAAAATATTTAACAACTTGTGACTAAAATGGATGTAAATATTATGTTAGATATTCTTACAGGTAGTCTAGTACAGGATATTCAAACATGAATTAGAGTGTCTCATAACTCTCATCATAAGATACAATACTATATCATATAATTATTTCATCATTTGACACTTTTATTAATAAAAAAATAACATTCATAAATGCGAAGTATTTTTTTTTACATTTTATTTGAACTAAAATGAATTCCTTAAATCAAATTAGTATTAAAAAGCTCATTCCATATTTAACTAATGTATTATAACTCTTCTACTGCTATTCCATAGTTGAAAGTGTAGATTTTTCTTTAATTTTGATTGCTCTAATCCTCAATTTAGCAAATGAAACTGACTAAATTAGTTCAACAGTAATATATCATTTAAACTAATGATGGTTTTTTAAATGAACATACGAATTTTTCTTTAAGAAGTTATTTTTATTTTCAACGAAATATTGCTATCTATCATTGAAAATACCTTTAAACTTTAATCAAAATAAATTTGAGCACATATTTATATTTGTCTTTTTTTATATGACTTTACTATTCCGTAAATCCACGTCAACAATTTGAAGTGCCACGTCAAAATATTCCAATACTCCAAGCACTAGTTCTCTTGCGGATTTGAATCCAGTAATAAGATCACAAAGAGAGATGAGATTTTGATTTCGATTTTACATACGTCTCTTTGGAGTGTTTTTGAACTGTTGTACTATTGAACTATATTGAACGAAAACATTACTTTAAAGCATACTTTTATTGGAGTTTAAATTATTTTCGAGCCTGAGTTTAGTGTAAGAAACTAAAAGTATTGGCTCAATATTATTATTATTTTAGATAGTATTAGATTTTATCTATGAAAAATGTTTATTTGCAATTTAAAAATTTGCTTTATTGGATTACACTAGAAAAGATTGTAGTTTTCGTAAAAAAAAAAATCCCCGGATGATACTATATTACAATTTAGAAATCCAATCAATCCTATTTTATAGTGTCTCGCAATGATTATCAATTTAAGTATTGCACATTGCATGGATATAAAATTTCAAGCACATGTTTTTCTGTTGCTTTTCATTTATTCAACTATTTGTTCTGAATAAACAAAAATATAATACCAATGTAATTTTAAAAATTCAACTTTCTATAATTGCAATTATACATTTAAGACATATATTTTAAATGCTAATTTCCAATTTTAATTTAAAAAAGTATGTGGAATGTTAAAACAACTATATTTAAATTCTAGTGGGATTATTAATATATCTGGGTTTCATTTTTAAACAGTTATGGTTCAACAGAAGTATAATATATTGAGAAACTTAATTTACTTTTATAAAAATAGATTTAAATATTTTATGTATTAAATCCAGAAGGAATTATTTCCCAAACGTTTGATAGTATTTTTGCTTAACCCAAAGTATAATTTTGTCATTTATTTTTAATTTAAATTTTCATTTAAAGTTTCGTGCACGTATTTCTATTAATATTTTATCCATCTTAATGTATATAGCAGATGTTTACTCTATTACTTACTCATATCTAAAAGGCAGTCAAAATGATCAAAAAGTAACCGAAGTTTTGAAAACACGACAGTGCATGAATATTTTGTTGTAAGAAGAGGTGATTTCCACAAAAAAGTTCAGGAATTTTTTTACACGATGCAAAAAGTGCCAACAGGTGGCCCTTATCGAGACATCGTAAAAATGAGTGTTATCCAATCATAATTAACTAAAATAGTATTAGAGAATTGCACGCAAATACCAACAGAGGGTGGCTCGCAAATATCTACTGTTGATAAAAGTAACTAAGGTTTGCTTTGTTGGATGAGGGCTGTGGGGTTAACGTTCTGGCTTCGCATGCCATAGGTGCCGGTTGCGAATGGTTAAGCATGGATGGCATGGATGGCGATTGGCATGGATGGCGATTAGCATGGATGGCGGTTAAGCATGGATGCGCGTTGGGGTTCGGAATTCACGTTAAGCTGCAGGTCCCGGCCTGATTAGTTGAAATCGTGTATAAATATAGGTCTTTGAGCGTATAAAACTAACCAAACTTTCTTGGAAAAGGTCAATTTTTTTCTGATTATTTCTGTGAAAACAGCATCTTTATATATATATATATATATATATATATATATATATCCAATTTTTTCTTATATTATTAGTCAAAACTGCATATTTGAACACTTAAATGTTCTCTAACTATCAATTTTTCAAAAGTGCTGTTACTTTTGAATCCTCTTGTAGGTAAACGATCATTTCTGTTTCTTTGTAGATTCTTTACCTTATTCCAAAATAAATTATCCGTATCGATGTATCCATGCTACACTTCATGTAACAAATTGACCTCTCGCACTTCTTTAGCAAAATGCATATATCCAGAGATTTTCAAGAAGTACCAACAAATGTACTTTTCATAAACATACTCAGGAAAGTAAGTCTCTTCCATTTTGAGGATTTCGGCAACGCAGAGATCCTCATAGAGTTATGGTAGAGATTACTTTTATCTTCTACAAATGTTTCTGATAGACTTTACGGGAGAATCTCCCATCTAAATAACCGGATCCAAAACTTTATCTTGAACAAATAATATACTGAGAATTTATCGCGGCAGAACTTTGCATTCAGGCTATAAACATACTTTTTATACCTTTCTGAATCTTGAGGATTTCGTTTTAGTTCAAGAAGGGGAGAAAATCTTGAAGTGTGTTTTAAAGAATAGAGTGTATTTTATTTTTTTGCATAGTAATACTTTTCTAAATTTGTTTAATACTGTAAAAAAAAATTTGTTACTAAAAGGTTATGGTGCTATATCGCGTAAGAATATATTTTCAATCATCGTTTGTTGAGTAATTTTACTATCCGGAAAACTTAAATAAAGTTTTGGTCATATAAAATAGCACTTTTAAATTAATTCACTAAAAATATTGAATTTCTTCAATATTTAAATAAATTTAAGCTTTTACAATGGTTTTATAGAATGCAATGTTTGTTAATCTTTATAGTGAAACAATCATTTGTAAGTTCTCATTTCAAAAGATTTTATATTTCTTTATTAAGCCCGGCTCTTTAAGTTAATAGTTAAGCAAAAACAAGCAAGAGAGATAGCCATTTATTTAATTTTATGACTTCGGATAGAAGTGTGGTCATACTCATACCTGTGCCCAAATAAGTAAAAGTCTAATAAGTACCAAATAAGTGCTTACACATCGAATGTTCCGTAACCCATCGTTGTTGTGTGAGTACTCACTCGTTAATTTTATTTAGATAATGACATCATATTCATGGAAAGCTCATGAACAAGCCAGATTATTTTCAGCGTTAACTCTTGTATTCCCGAGTCTTTTGGGATGCAGGTACGTTTATCAGTAAATATTTTGCAAATAAATAATCAAATAAAGTCTATAGTGACATTATATAAAAACTAACTTAATTTTTAAAAAGTTTTCCAAAACATATTTGAAGTTTTAAAGATTTATATCGGAAAATGAAAATTTCGATGACGCCACTATAGTTCCGAAACAGTCAATCCTATAGAGCAAGTCTCAGTTATTTTTTAGTAACGAACACAAAGTGATTAGTGAAAAAAATTTGTTTCAATTTTAAAAAAGGTTGTAAAAATAAAAACATTCTTTCTCTCGAATAAATTAATTTTTTTCATTTTTCTATGCTTAAGTATAGGGCCGACCAAACGGTATAGTGGTTAGCGTGCTAGCTTATAGACCGCGAGGTTGCGGGTTCGAGTCCCGCGTTAGGCATGGGTGTTTGTAAATGTATGATGGCTTGTCTAATGACGAATGCTTCTGCGCATTATAGCCCTCGAGTTGCTGACGGCGCCAGATAATCTGAAAACAACCAACCAACTTAAGTATAGGAACTAGCTGTGTGCCAAATTTTGTACCTCTCATCTATTACGTTATTGCCTAAAATGGACAGACATCGATGTGATTCTATAACTGTTTCGATTTAGACTTTGGTAAACAAAATACCAAATAAGATATACCATTCAATTAGATTTAGTTTAAAGATATAAACACGAAATCGTTGCACGATCTCTCGAAACGAATGGCAAAATTTGTTGTTTCAAGATTTGAAAACAAAAAGTAACACAGAAGATTTTTTTTTTACATTGTATCATTTTCTTTAAGGCTTAAGAGTTTAGGATATAATAACTAAAAATAAAATAACAATATAGTGTGTATGAAACTGTAGTAAATGAATTTGGAAGTAAATTAATTTAGAGTTTGATATTGGCATGGAAGTTATTTGATTGAAATATTTAACTCATAACATAAATAATTTTAATTACAAATGAATCAATTAAACTATATGTTACAAAGAAAAGCTTAATTATAGAATTATACAATTTAGTATCATGAAGTAACACCATTTTTACATTAATGTATTCTTAACTGATCTTATAACTGCAATATAAAACAGCAACTTAACTCTTAAAATATTAAGAAAATTAATTTTTGAGTAATTGAAACACATACGTTTGAGTAATGAGTTAATATTTAATGCATGACAAATAAATAATTAATAGATTAAACTAGTCAATAATGCTTTTAATTATAGTAGTCGAATAAAACTTTGCAAATTAAAGAAAGTTAATCATACACTTTTGTTTCATTTATCATACTATATTTATGACATTTTTTAAACGAATAAATTTTATTTTCAATTTCAATTCCTTTTCACAATTTGCACATTTTCCATTACAAATTGAAAATTCAGATAGTATGAAATTATTAAGTAAAAATAAACGATATTCAATATTTTACAACATTAAATTGTAACAAAATAGTATCGATATGTATCTCTTTACATCCTTTTTTAATCTATTTCTAAACTCTCCCCATGCACCCTTTTCTTTCTATTGATCCAGATTAAATTAAATATGAACCGAATCTCACGTCAGAAAAGCCAAGGGAATCCGCCAAACATGAGACAGATCCTATTACTCTTTCCATTTGGATTCCCAGGGATAAATCCACTGTATTAAACGCGATTCTGTACATTTGGTGTGTGTCTTGGAAAACTGAGAACACACCAACGAGCACTTACAGGGCTTCGATTTCTGGTGGTCCTCCTTTTTTTTTTTTTCTTTTTTTTTATCATTTTTATCGTGAAGTGCGTCTACATTTACCAGAGATCTCCTGGAATACGCCATTTTTTATTCCGTTTTTTTTTGTTTTTTAGATACATATCCAACCAGAGATGGCAAAAAGCTTCTGTCGGTTTTTTTTTTTTTTTTTTTTTTTTTCGGATTGTAAAGATGACGAACGGGACATTTTCTGTGAAGAAATGTGTGAAGAAAAATAGATATAAAAAAAAAATTCTTCTTAAAGAAGGATTTTGCAGAGCATACTGACATATTGATGGAGGATTTGGCGATGGTGAAGAAACCTAAAAGTGAAATATATTTTTAGAATTGAAAGAACTTCATACGATTTTCTTTTTATAGAGCGACTCAATTTATTAAATTTGAACCGAAAGCATTCAGCTTTGTAGTCTGAGTTTGCTGAAAACGATTTTAAATCAAATATTTCACATAGACCGTTAGAGTTTCTTTATTGGCTGCCTATGAATGTGACGTTATGTATAAAGAGCTTTTACGAAATTATTTTAACAACATAAAATCTCAACTTGGAATAAAACGAACAAGTAACTTTTCAATTACTAAATTAAAGTAATTGAAAAGTTCTTAAGATGCTATCTTTTCCATCTAAGTATTTGTTGTAAATAAATAATTAGTAAACAAATCATAAAAATTTTCGTTGTTTTAAAAATCTGTCAATCGTTTCACCAAAGTAAGTCTTCGAGATAAATATATCCCGATTACAGTAAAATGTTTATAAACTACATTTCTCATTAAGTTATAACTTGAAATTAAATTGGTTGATCTATGACTTAGAAAAAAATGGATATTAAGTTGAAAAGAAATTACCATGAGTCTAATTAAATTAAATTGGAATTGACTAAGTTTACAACGTTAAAAAAATTTAAGTTTGCAATCCCAAATCTCCTAAACAATAAGCAAACTATAAATCATTACTTTGCATGGCAAAAGAGAAATAACTATTATTCATAAATCTAAATTGTAAATGATAACTTACTTTAAATTAACATTCTATAATCACCATGACTACATATTTAAACAAAACAGCTTCATCTAGTTCAACATTAAACGGAAATGTTTAACATCCAAAGAAATAATTATCTTACATAATTCTCAATTTCATAGCTTTCGAAAAAGTAATTTATAAAATTAAAGTATTTTAATTAAGTTCATTTAATACATGTATTAATCAACATTTTGTATATTCATCTTACCTAATTACCATGAAACATTTCAACTTCTAGTTCTTCGACTAAAATATTTTAATAAACAATCCCCAAAACACCACTAAATTCCAAGAATGATAATTACAAAAAAGTTGAAATTCTCTTCTAAATTCTCCTTAAATTTAATTATTCATTTTCAGTTGTAATTAATTTACTAAGTAGCCTAAAACCTTTAATACAAAACATTTTTACTTTATGAATACTTCGAATGAATTTTTAATTTTTGATTAATAGCAATACCAATAATTCGGAAATATAAAAGAAAAAATGTGCGCTCAATATATGCGTGCATTTTGTATTTCAAACTTGAGATATAAATAGATTCCGAAGAATTCCCTGATAATAACAAGTTAATATTTAAATAACTTTCAGTTAATATTAATTAGTTTTAGAGGAAATTTTAGGGGATATTGATAATTTTTCTCTAGTTATGTTTTAATTTAAAGCTCCATTCAAAATTATAATTAGCAAAATATATTTTATGATAGCTTTTTATTTACCAATTATTATAAAAAATTTTGTTGATTCGTTATACTTTTAAATCATAAAAATTTGTATGTGTTTTACAACTCTTTCTGATAAATTGAATTAAATAAATTTCTCTTTTAGTACAAAAATTTAAATATGTAATAAATGCAAAATGTTTTACATAATTATTGAAAGAAAGCAGATGCACAGTTTAACTTTTTAAAATTTATGTCTAATCATTCTTCCACATTATTTTTATTAAACATATTTTATATAAAATTAATAATTCATCTCAATTTTATTAAGCATTAGCCAACAATAGGTACCGTCATACTTTTTAACAAATCCACGTCAAACTATTTAAAAACTGACGTTGACTTTATTTCAAAAGAATATTCTCGCTTATAAGAATATTAAATGCAGATTGCTCAAATTTGAATTCACGAACTGAATACATTTTCCTTAGCCATAGATGTAACAAACACCTTGGATACTTCGATATAATGGCCGTTATATTCCCATATTTTCGAGGGAAAATGCCGGCTATTTTACGAATCAATCGCAACCTATTCGAGATGTTGCCAGCTCAATTTTTCCGCCAAAGTTTAAGATTGCAACTGATGTTGGACTCATAAAAGTAGATCTTGCTTGGGCAAAGTAGGCAGACGCAGACAGTAAAAGGATATGAGACCTGAATGAACCGGCAAGATATTTTATTCCTTTTGGATGGAAAATGATCGTGACTCGAATAAATAGTTGAAGATAATTGGCCGGAGTCACTCCTATTGTGGGATATTGAAGGTGTTACAGCCAGAAATACGATATCCCTAGCAATCAGGATTGTATCAAATTACTAATAAAGTTGCTTGGTGAAAGTGTACATTGTGTCGGGCTCAATACATTGATAAAGAGAAAAATGCCGACACACACCTAGAAATGTGATACAATTATTTTTAAAATAAACTCCCTCAAATCTGATCAAACTGTATACTTGTAATTGAATTTCCAATTAAATAAAGTATAGAATATTAGTTAGATAATATATTATACATGTTACCGGCAATATATGAAAAGACGACATTCCGTAGAATACCCATACATTTTATAGAATGCCCGGCGTTTTTAGTCAAAAGTATGAAATATGATAATTACTATACACTTTACCTAAACATTGTATGTAATACTTACGATGACAAATTTTCTTTAAGAAAATTATGAAAAAATAGTCATAATAAAGCATTGTATAGAATGCCTAGATATTATATACAATCCCTAGTAACATATATAATAATTCTCACAATTCATACTTTGCATAAAAATTTCGGGACGAAATTCGATGTATTTCATACTTTACCGGTTGATCATTTGGCATTCTATAGAATGATTTGGCAATGGTTAAGGGTGAAGTGTTTAATTGTTTCATACTTTGCAGGCCAGTTTTCTGCATTATATAAAATGCCTAGGTATTCTACAGAATACTGGCTTTAATACATTGCCTGTAACTTATATTTCATTTAAGTATTGTGTGCATTAAATTCGTAGTTATTATTTTTTTACTTATGGAGACACTATCAAAAATATGGTGCAAACGAAACTTTAAGATGCTCATTCAAATAGGAATATGCCTAACTGATACATGAACGTAAGTAAATAATATTTTTTGTCTATTTTTGTATTACTTAAAGATTTAACAAAAGAAATCTTTTGCTTGAGAAACTATTTAAAGAAATTTAAACTTTATAAATGTAAGACAGTTCATATTTCTATTTGAATGGTAAAAATCAAATCAAATTTTAAACATGTGTCATCTCGTATTTATGCATGAATGTAAGAATAAAATATTTTATCTATTTTTAGCATAACTTCATAATTTACTAAAAGAAACAAGAAATTAAAACTTTTTGAAAGTTAATCTTCAAATATATAAATTTATAAATGTTGAAAATTTAAACAAAATTTAAAATATGTAACATTTTAGAAAAGGAGTTTCTGTTATAACATATAAATCACTTTTATCAATTGGATATCATTACTTAATAACTTACAAACATTGAAAATTTAGTCAAAATAGTCACTTGGTAGTATATCTACTGATGTTAAATCGATATTAATCGATTGTCTAATTATTTCATAAAAAAATTGGCAATTATTTGGATAAAAATACTTAAGTTTTTTTTTGTTTTTTTTTCTATTAAAATAAAAGTTTTTTTCCAAAAGATTTCTAACTTCTAAATAACAAAATGGAAATATTTTTGCAAGAAAATATTCTCCATTATCTTTTTACTGAGGACTAGCAAATCATATTTCAAAATATAAATGTTTTTCCGTAAGATAGAGTATCGCAGCCAATATTCGATCATAGATTGTTACAATAAATTCAACGATATAACTCAAAAAGCCCATTAGTTTCCCTTAAATATAGTAAAGTAGCATGTGGGTAGCCTTGTGTATGGACGATTTTCAAAATAAAATCGTATCTTTTGCAATGCACATATTTAGATTAGGTTGTATATGAATAAATTCCTTACATAAATCCAATTGACATACGATTTGAATAAATAATAGAGCAGAAAAGTAGTAAATGCAAAAAAAAAAAAAAAATACTTATAAATGTAATAGTTAAACATTGTATATTGAATATTAAAATGTTTATTTTATGTTAGTATACATGGTTCAAATATCTTAATTTTAACTACTTCAAAAGAATGGCTACTCATGAGAATGTAAAAAATTAATTTGTAAACTAGTGTCTCTCATAAATATCGACATAATTCGCAAATAACTTAAGAAAATGTGTTTTTTTAGATATATTTAAAAAAAAAAAAAAATTACTGTAGTTAAAGGCATAAATCATTTAGTCAAGAGTAAATTTACCCTGAAAGTAAGAGTGAAGTTACCCCGTAAAAAAAACTTAAAAAATTTATTTGTCATGTATTGGTGATTTCTTCCAAGATCAAAGTAAAGAAAAAAGAATTTTATAGCTATCATAAATATATGGATTAAATTTTTATGCTTTCCTTTTTATTATCACATTTGTATCCTGTCGAATTTTTTTCGAAGTATAATAGTTAAAAAATCATTAATTCATTTAATAAAAGTTACGAATCATTACGATTAAAAGTCACATGTCTTAAATCTAAATTATAAACTACTACTTTGGATTACTTTTTATGGCAATGGTTTATGTATTATTATTTTTGTGGTTTATTTAAATTAAAATAATAATATATTTCATTATTTATTACATACATGCATTTTAAAAATAGCAAATAAAAATTAAAGGTAACTCATAAAAAATTCAAACAAGATGTTAAGTTTTTGAATTAAATTTTTATTTTCTATTTTCTGTAGTGCGAAGTTTCATTTCAAGTAATTGCAAAATTCATGCGAGTTTAACCTGTTCAGGACCGTGATCGCGTATATGTGATCAGACGATTCTTCCCTCACGGCCCGCGATATCGTATTTGTGATCAGTGTTTCCGTGCCAGCCGGCCCATCATCACACAGACGTGATTTCAGATTGGAACGTTTTATTTGAATTTAACGGGGCAAAATGCTTAACGGGGAAAAATGCCCGGTCCCGTGCGTGCGTAGTCTCTTTGAGCGCGCGGGCCTGGGGAAGCGCTTCTTTCTCCTTTCGCCGGTCCTGAACAGGTTAATAAAAAAATCAAATGTTAATTAAATTAAAAAAATACTTTAATAAAAGTAGAATGATAATAATTATACATTTAAAAGATTTTCTACAAAAAAAATTAAAAAAATTGAAAAAATATTAAAATTTAGTGGTTAAAATTTAATTAATAAATCGTAATTTTAATCTAAAACGTATTACTTTATACATTTAAAATAAATCTAAACTTATTTATATCATTGTAAGCAATTCACTTAAACTTACTTCACAAATTTATCCCCAAAAACACTTATACTAAGAGCATAAAAAAAAAATCAAATTAAAAAAAATCTACAATGCTAAACGTTATCAGCAATACATAACCATATGTTTCAATTTAAAACAACTGTATATATAACGTTAACATGCAAGTAAAATAACCAAATTACATTTGACTAAATTCAATCTAAAATGTGTTTGTGATATTAAAATTTAAGTGTATATAAATATAGATCCTATTTTTTACATCAACAAAAATAAGAAAACATATTTATTTATTTATTTATTTATTTATTTATTTATTTATTTATTTATTTATTTATTTATTTATTTATTTATTTATTTATTTATTTATTTATTTATTTATTTATTTATTTATTTATTTATTTATTTATTTATTTATTTATTTATTTATTTATTTATTTATTTATTTATTTATTTATTTATTTTATTTTATTTTTTGAAAATTAGAATGTGAACTCAAATTAAAGAAATTTTATAAATTTATCATCATCTCCTACTGAATATTGTAATTTATATCACGACGCAAATTAAACATCATTTTATAATATATTAGATTGGTGGAAATCAATTTACTATTATGAAAGTAATAAAAAAATCCATGGTCGAGAACTAACTAGACATGAAATAGCTCCGTTATTCATAATTTAAAGCATCCATTTGCAACTCAAAGTACCAAATAGTGTAGTTTCGTTTGTTATAAATACAGTATACCATTTTCACTGAATAAATTTGTATGTGTTTCTAGATTTGATAAGCAATAAACTCTTAGAACATACTAAAAAGTATGGTTTTCAATTTTCACTAATACTTCTGCATAAATAATTTTAAATCTACGTCAATAATGTAATATTCAAGCATATTGTATTAATTTTCTTTTTAAAAATATTTTAGTATTCCTGTAGGAAATTGTTTAGGCGAAGGTATACTTTAATTTTTTATTTGGTGATAAATTTATTGGTTTATATTCATCTTTCTTGTACATGTACAGGATAACTCTTTAAAAAGTGATAAAAACATGCGATATCATTAAATATCAATAAACTTTAGCCAAAACCTTTGAAACACATGCAATTAAGAGTTGTTTCATTAAATTATTTTAATCGATTTTGATTACTGCTATTAAGGATGTTTAAAATTAAATTAATTTAATTAAATTTTCTCACAATGACTTTCAGTAAAACGTTCTCTTTATGTCACAATTTAAATAACTAAATATTAAATCTTAAAATTTTCTAAAAATAAAATATACCAATCCTCATTAATAATTGTATTTATTAGAATAGCATAAATATGTTAATGGGTTTACAAAAAAGAGTCCTCGAATTATCTATTGATTCTAATAAAAGGTGCAATGACCTTAGAACTATAAGTAAAATAAAAATGGGCGTAACCAAACGCTTTTCCTGATGTAAACAAACATTTTACACTATGATTTTTTAACTGTTTTTTACAGATAGGCAGAAACATCAGACGGGCGGATAAAATAAAAGTTAGAATTACATCAATACAGAAATATATTTTTTATATATGAATATTAGTTGCATTTTTGTAATTCTTAATACTTACTACCATTGACAATTCCAATGCTTGTAAAATAAAACAAAATTCTTTAACAACTATATATAGTTTTTATAGGCCATAAAAATGATCCATTTTCAAGCATTTGTTAATCAATAAAATCTTGACTTTCATTTAATTGTATTCAGTAAATATATTTATGTTTCAATATTAAATATTTGGATTTATTCACCCTATGATTTTCATATTAAAATAAATATATTTGTTAACCTTTCAGTTACATCAAAGCATCAGAAAGTACAGCTGTGCTTGTTAAATTATGATGTACCTTTTTGATGGAGTAAATGAACTCTTAGTCAACATTAAAAAATATGCTTTACGTTGTTTACTAACATTTTTGGTTAAAGAGGACTATCCACTTTAAAGTACGTCAGCAGTCTAATATTCAATCATATTGCCTTAAATTTCTTTTTGAAATATTTTAATTGTCCTGCAGGATATGTTTTTAAATATAATAATTCAGCTTAAATCGCCAAATATAACTAAATTTTACATACACTGTAACATTTAAAATAAAAAGTTTCACTCACCGTTATCGCAAACACAGGGCGTAATCGCTTTCTTGTCCGCCACTTTTTTCCTTTTGAAGAGCCAAAACATGATTTTTAAATAGCTCATACAGCAATGTCTGATTACACTCTACTAACAGTTGTCAAAGAAACAACTATTTCAAAACTGTTCTACCTGTCACTAGAAACTCACTAATTCTTAAGATTCTTTCAGTATTTTGCATTCGATGCTGACCAGTTCACAAAAATCTTTGCAAATAATCACTCACATCACTTTACAAATACTATTAACTCTGTCCTCATTTGTAAAAGTTCACAGTCTGACGTTGCAGAGCCGAAAGCATATTTTGTTCCTTAAATTGCAGACATTTTAACTTATCAACAGTATCTATTTTCAGCTAAGTGGGATTTTGTTTAACGCTATATGTTAGGATAAACCTAAGCTATTGTGAAAAAGATAACAGCTATCATTATTTATGATCTTTTCAAAATATCGTTGTTTACTTTTTCGACATCAAAATCTTCTAATCTTACGGAAATAAATAATAAAAAATGTGTCAAGAGTTCTGTATAAAACATTAAATGCCAAATTTAAAAATAAAGTCAATATCTTTAAACAAATTTAATTTGAAATTGGAGCTTTAAAATCAAAAACATATTCTTACTCCTAATGAGTACTGTAATAAATCAAAATTTTCAATTCCACTTATTGGTTAGTTCTTATTTTAAGTTAGTAAGGTTTTTTTTTTTAAAGATTATTAAGAAACAGCAGTTAATATTCTCGATGATTTCAAATACAAATCAGTTTAGTTTTATGTCGAATATTATACAACCAGATAGCACAACAATTAAGTTTTTAACCACCATCATTCAAAAGAGAGATATTACAGAATTTAAGTTCAACTAACTACTAGAAGATATCATCAAAAGATAAGATTTTTCTTCTGTTGTGATTTTTTTTTCTATTTCATTCCTTCACGCCATAGTTCATTATCAAATACCATCTCTCAAAGATTGCCACTTGGAGGAATTCACCGACGATATTATATTCTGAAATTAGGCAGCCAATTAATCTTTAAGATTATTATTATTTCAACAATAAATCACAAATCCGCCCTTTATACTCATAGAAACTACTTTAAAATCAAATAGTATTCACATTCGCAACATCCTGTTTCCTTCACTCCTCATCTGATCACCAGCATGGATGCTGATGAACTCTCGATGTGTTGGCAATCACCACGTGTTGAGCAGAGGTGCAGGCGGATTATGTTGCACAGGCGGCTGCATCCTGACTGTAAATCTCTAGGCTGCAGCAGAGGAAAGAATCTGCCTCCTCCGTCCTCTTCCGTTGCTTAGCAACGCGTCTGGTGCTTAACCTTAAGTGTGTCGCCATCTATTGAACATTATTTGAAATAAAAATTTAGGAAATGAATTAAATTACTAAGGAATGTGGGCGAGAAACACATACATTAGAGGGAGGGGGTGAAAACTTAAACTCCTCAGAATTTGACATTTCATTTTTAAAGATTTCAAAAAAACTAAATTATTCCAACTTAAATTAGACAAAATTATGTTTTTAGACTAACTAAAAGTTTAATTTTTCATTAGTTTATTATTTATTGAGTCAGCAGCAATAAGTAACCTTTAACCTTTATCAAAATCAACCAAACTTGTAATCCTATTATCATTTTTAAATATTTTTCAAATATACCTTAATCCAATGTCCCCAAAGTTATATTTTTTTTGCCTATTTAGAAGTTTTATTTTTACTACTTTATGCTACGACACTAGCAGCCTTAATATTTTCTTAAACATTCATTTTCTCTAGCACTTTAATTTTTAAATTTTACTGCCATTCTATCATAAAGCATTTCATGAAATCAACAAATTACACTAGTTTTTTTCTATGCCTATATAAAAATGAGTTTCATAAAAATATTTTGTTTCCTTAAATTTCATCAGTCTGCTTTTACAAAATTGGTAAAATTCAGAAGAATCGTACATTCTAAAAAACTGTATTACAATTAAAAAAAAAAAACTTTGTTTTTTACTATTTTATGAAAATTCTAAGAGAATAATTTTATTTAAAATGTTTATAGAGATTAGAAATCTTCACACAAAATTGAAGAAAGTGTAGTATTTTGAGAAAAAAAATTTAAATAGAAAAATTTTTAAAGTACAGTGAAAAGGATTTTTGCTCTATTAAACTGCTTTATGTGAAATAAATAATCATATCTAAAATCATTTTATTAACTTCAAGAAAGTTTTTAAAAAAAATTCTGCTTATTGTATCATACTCCCTTAACAAAGACACGGTCAAAGATCAAGATGAAATGATTAAGTTAATTCTTAAATTTTGAAATAAAAATTTTAAAAAAAATTATTAAAAAAGTTTCAGAGAGTTGCCTTCTATAAATAATTAATTTTCTGAAATGAATTAGGTGATATTTTTTGTTTTATGAAATAAATTGATGATTTTTTAATAAATTAAAGCTCAGTTTCTGTTATGCATATTTCTTAAATCTGTTAACTGAAATAACATTGAAACAAATGTTGTTGTTACCAGTGGTGCTGTTTTAAATAATAAAAAAAAAGTATATGCTAGTAGACATTTGGTGTGGGGGATAATAGACCTTTGTTAGAAAGCTTTCCAGGACAGAGAGAAGGGTAAAAATATATTTTTGAATAACTCTACAGAAATAGTTGAAATCTCATTTCGCCTCCCAGCATGTTTATTCTAGTTCAATTCATTTTAGATTTTAAGGAAAAATTTTGTTTTTGTGACCAGTTTCGCATAATCTAAATCGCTACAATAATGGATCAAAAGAACGACATTTTGTCTAATCAACGACATTTAAAAAACAGTGTAACTATTAGATAAATGCCTTATAATGATCCATTTTCTCTTATCTCTTTATAATATAAATATAGACATCTCTTAAACAAAACGAAAAAGATATTTATAAATATTTCCCTTTTAAATGTATTTGCTTTCACAAAATACTTTTTTGAATCGTTAAAAAAGTTTTACAAATTAATAGAAATATAAATTTACAGATAAATAAACTTATTTATAGTTGTTTATATATATATATATATATATATATATATATATATATATATATATATATATATATATATATATATATATATATATATATATATATATATATATATATATATATATATATATATATATATATATATATATATATATATATATATATATATATATATATATATATATATATATATATATATATATATATATTTATATATATATATATATATATATATATATATATATATATATATATATATATATATATATATATATATATATATATATATATATATATATATATATATATATATATATATATATATATATATGTATATATATATATATGAATGGTTTAATGAAATCAGAACTGAATGAAAGAAAAGATTAAAAGGATTTTGTAACACATAAACAAGTAAAAGCAGAATATACAATACATATCTCCTATTATTCTTGTGATCGTGATTGTCAGATTTTAATTACTAAAAGAATGATCTTTCATAAAAATCAATCGATTTTTAATTATAAGCATCTGAAATGTGTGAGAATTAGATTGTTATACATTAAATCAGAAATATATAAAAAGGGTTTTTAAAAGGAACTCGGATTTATAAAACCTTCAAACAGAGACGATGAAAACGTAAAGAAAATGTATCAAACATGAGAGGAAAAATAAGAATTTTTTAGAAACCAGCTTGTAACGACACACATATTTTTTGCTATCAGGGAATGTAAAACGTTGATGAATCCATTTGAAAGCTGTTCAAAAATGTCAAAACATTTCAAGAAATTTTTATAATTTACTCTGAAAAAAGTGTCAAAACTTGTTTGGGTTGTAAAAAGTGTTAGGATAATAAATATCGTAAGTGACTATTTATTCAGTGAATGAGGCGGCTTATATAAACAAGCTTTTCTGGAGAAATATTTGGAGTAGTTTTGCTTTTAGAAAAGATAAAGAAAATAGAAAAACCCTTTTTGACACTCTTTTTTTTTCTTCTCATTTTGTAAAGAATGGTGACAACCAATGAAGTCGAGATGCATTAGAAGAATTTTTTCTTAAAAGAAGTATGCTTTAATAAACAAGATTGACTCCATACTAGATAACTAAAAAATATGTGTTTATTTACAAAGGAAGCTGGTATTATATTATCAACAATACTAATTTCAAACCATTCTACTATTCTCTTCTTCTAAATCGTATGGTGGTTCCATTATATTTTCTCTAATAATCTTAATTCTAATATCTTTTTTATTCGCATTTTATAAATCATTTGGTTCCATTACAATATCTTTAACAATTCTAATTCCAGTCCATTTTATTATTTGCTTCTTGTATATCGTCTGCCTCCATTACATTATCCTTAACAAACCTAATTCCAATTTATTTCATTATTCGCTTCTTGTAAATCGTCTTCCTCCATTACATTATCCTTAACAATCTTAATTATAATTTATTTAATTATCAGCTTCTTGTAAATCATCTAGTTCAATTACATTATCCTTAACAATCCTAAGTCTTGTCTATTTCATTATTCGCTACTTGTAAATCATATGGTTCCATTGCATTATCCTTACTAAAATAAGGTAAAATTTATTCCATTATTCTTTTTTTATTCTAAATTGCATGGTTCCATTGCGTTATCCTTAAGTATCGTATACCAATTTATTTCATTATTTGCTTCTTATAAATCGTATTATTCCATTTTATTATGTATTACAACTCTCTATAACACAACACGAATATATGTTGCTTGAACATTCTTCACATTGTGCGCATCGGAATATGAACTGTCTTTATAAAATTATCTGACGAATATGCAATATAATTAAAAAAAACGAGTATCATCATCAAAAGATAAAATCCTAGAAATAAGAATATAACCGAAACAGATATTGCAAAAACACAATTATTTATATTAATTGCTGTACTTAAATTTTATACTAATAAAACATTGTATTCAATATTATTAAAATATTTATGGAATTAATAAGATCACACGAGAAATTATAAACTAGTTTACCTTTCTAAATCTGTTTTATAGTAAATTATCGAAACACTACAATCACAAGGATTATCAGACAATTCAGTCTCACGTCATCTGGAGTTCATAGAAAGGGCCACAAGAAACAAAACTTTTCTTTTTAGAAAAGAAAAGGCATTTTATTTTCCTTTTCCTGATACAGGATCCATCAGAATCGGAAGGACTTTTTCGATAGACATTCCCCAAATAATTGGATAGGTCAGTGGATAAAGAAAACTGACCAGACCGAAACATGTAACTTCTCTTTGTGTGGATACCTTTCAAAGAGATGAGGTAAACATTGGATTGGAAATCAAGGTAGTGTCCTTACTGGCTTTACAGAACATCTTGAAAAAATCTTAATTGGCTTGTCAATTCTCTAAACGTTAATAACTAACTCGTTTCTTTATATTTAGCTTGCAAATATTAATAAAGTTAGTTTTGTTTTCTAATTCAATTCTGTTAGCTAAATATATTAATATTTAAAAAGTTATTTAAAATGTTAAAACATAAAAAAAAAAAGCAATGTCTGACTATTACCCTTTAAATGTACTAAAAAATCTTTAATTTAATAAATAAATGAATTAATGTAAAAATGAAATTAAATATTTGATTGCTTGTTACGAAGGATATTTTACTTTGTCACGTTCTATATAACAATTAAATTATTGCTATGTTGATATGATTTAATAAGTGTAACAATATGTTTTTACTTGGTTTCAAATTCAGAAACTTTTTTTATGTCAGTAGGCTAATGGAGGGAATGGATATGAAAAGAGACATAGAAAAAGAAAAGCACCAAATTGTAGTATGAATTACAACTAGAAAATACTTTAAACCATATTTTTTTTTCTTACGAGTAAGTAACGTAATTTCAAACCATTAAAAAGGTTCTTCTCTTCTCTCTCTAAAATAGCACTTGAAATTTTTATATTTTCCTCTTTAATATAATTTATTACTAAGTCAAAAATTATTTTCTACTAAAGAAATAAACTAACAAAAACTTTTCTGATTGTTATATTAATGTCCACCATTCCTTTCATTTAATCATTTTATTTTAAATGATTTCAAGAGTATAAGCAATTAGGAAATAGTAACAATTAATTTATTAATTTTTCGAAAAGAATTGGTAGCATTATATAACCAGATTTATTATGTCCTATTACAATTTTTTTTGCCTTTAAAACGTGAATTACACAAAAATGGGCAATTTACTTTGGAAAAGGTTCACAAAGTTTAAAAAATAATTTGACAGGAAAGTAGGAAATTAAATTTACGTTGTAGCAAAGACAATTAAGTTTTCCCATAACTATTACTCTGAAATAACCTTTCCAATGTATTTTTCTAATTAATAATATATATTTCTTAGCCAAAATGTATTAGATTTCATCAGTTTTCTATTAGTATTATTATTATTATTATTACTCTTTTATTATTTCAAACTAATCTAATAATTTTGTTTGGACCCAGATATAAAAGTAGACATTGCGTCTATATTTTTGTTTTATGGTTCCAATTTTATAACTTATTCCATTTTTCGTGAATCCTTATTGCAAAATAAATCTCTTCCTGTAAGAAAGAATCTTTCCTACACTTACTATTTTAGAAATTTTCTAGTTAGACTCATTAAAAATCAATTGGAGTTTACACATGTCATAATTACAGTGCTTAACTTTTGATAGACAAAACATACCCTCGCAATGAAAACATATTGTCGTGTTTATGCTAATATCAACGTTTACAGTGAAAACTTTTTTGAATAAAGCAAATAGTGTTTCATAGATCATTATTTTTAAAATTTATAATTGTTTACTCTACATGAGAATTATTAAATAAAATATTGAAATCAAATCTTAATTGATTCAGTACCACATTATGCTATTACAGAAAGTGGTTTTGATTTTATTGCTTATGCAAGACTGTACCACATCATTCAGTATTATCTAAATAAAGTGAAGCTATAATAAAAGCACAATAAAAAGAATGAGATGTTAAAATAACTGGATTACAAAATAAAACGATGTTAACTCATTCGCTATAATAAATCACATTCAATTATATTATTAGATGGAAATAAAAATGAAAATAACGGATTATCATCAATATTAATATTTTGTGGGATATTTCTCTTTTCTTACCCGTAATTATCAAATAAAAACGATATTTGCACACATACACTACGTGAATTTATTTTCCCTAAATTTATGTAGAAACGATACCACTGTTTACTTTAAACTTAAATATATTTTTATAATTATAATTCAACCAAATTGTTTAATTTAAAATAGTTAAGTTGAACAATTATAACTCGTTTCAATAATATCGAATTAGTTTTTTTTTCTTTTTCATGAATCTAGCAATCCTAAGTGTTTTTGCAAGGTAGAATACCACATACATGAGAACTCAAATCATGCGTAAAAAAAAAAAAATTCTTAGTTGTGTGTGTGTGTGTGTGTGTGTGTGTGTGTGTGTGTGTGTGTGTGTGTGTGTGTGTGTGTGTGTGTGTGTGTGTGTGTGTGTGTGTGTGTGTGTGTGTGTGTGTGTGCGTGCGTGCGTGCGTGCGTGCGTGCGTGCGTGCGTGCGTGCGTGCGTGCGTGCGTGCGTGCGTGCGTGCGTGTGTGTGTGTGTGTGTGTGTGTGTGTGTGTGTGTGTGTGTGTGTGTGTGTGTGTGTGTGTGTGTGTGTGTGTGTGTGTGTGTGTGTGTGTGTGTGTGTGTGTGTGTGTGTGTGTGTGTGTGTGTGTGTGTGTGTGTGTGTGTGTGTGTGTGTGTGTGTGTGTGTGTGTCCATCCTTATAATTTAGTGTTGATGTGACAACATGTAGTATTAATAGTTTTTAATTGTAACCCCTTAAATGAAGGTGGTAAAATTTAAAGAAGCACATTTTTAAGTCTAACATTAAATAAATTTGAAACCTTGACCGGAAGTCACTTTTCAATTTTAGTTCATCATAGATCATCATCAAATTTCCCTTTTTAATGATAGCATATATTTCATAGATGTAGTTTAAGCTGTTGGATGTAGTTAAAGCGTTTATCGAAGGACTTCGGGTTGACATGCAAATCACTTCCGGTTGAACTTTTTTTTTTTTTTTTATCTAAGACTAATAACTTAGCTTATTACACCTGTCTGTAGAGCTCCTGATTTTGGCTGCGAACCCAAATAGATCTACTTTTATTGATAAAAACGAACATTTTAAGCGTAACTTTGAAGTAGTATAAAAACTCGACCGTAAGTGAATTCCGAATGGCTCCACTTTTTAAAATGATCAGAATGACATCTTCTATCAATGTGCCTATTTTCAGACTTGCTTCATGTAATGCAGTTTTTTTCCCTCTAGCAGCTCTACTGCTAACTTGCATTGACATTACACTACAAAATTTTCTACAGCAAAGTATTACAACTTTATTTTATAACAAACTTTGATTTGCCTAAAATTAGTAGTGATTCATATATAACTAATTTAAAATAAAAATTAACAACTCCATAAGCGATTAATGATATTCATTAAAAAAAAATTGCAATAATTTATAATTTACAAAACACCCCGATACATTTTAGAAAGGTAAGTGAAAAAAGTATTTTAACAAAGTTAAAGATTTTTTTTTTTTTTTTTTTTTTTTTTTAACTTTTCAATTTTAGACAAATGCTAAAAAAAAAAGGATAATCCTAAAGTAACAAACCTTCTAAAAAATAGGTAATTCCTAAACATTTGAGGATTAAAAGATGCGGATTACAAAGAAATTCTCAAAAATAAATCGGGATTTTTTTTCCAACAAAAAAAAATATTAGTTAGCTTTTTTATCAACTTAAAGCTCGAAAAGTATCATTGATCCTCTCCCCATTGGTATTGCAGTGAGTATTGTGAACTTTTAACACTAATTGATCATTAATATTTGATGAAGCATGCCATCCGTTGATTGGGGGGGGGGACTTTTTTTTTATTTGTGCAAAAAAAAACTATTTTTTTTTTTTTTTTCAGATTTCAACTATTCGTGAATTATCTTAAAACTCCTGTTACATTTGATTCACTCTGTATACTTCATAGTTAATTCAAAATGACATTCAGTAAACTATTAAGCAATATTAAGGTTACAGCGCAGCTAAAAAATTATCCCCAATAATATGATGGGAATATTTGCTAAATGTAGCAAATTAAATACTCATCAAATAAAACTTGTTTCACTCAAATCATTTAATCTAAAGATTTCTATAGCCTCAAAGTAGATTTCTAAAATTTTCTCTAATCTCTACCTGAATTGAATAATTAAATTTAAACGACATTATAATGACAAAGGAGCGACTTTTTTTTTGTGTTTGTCCTTCCCTCTTCTATTCATTACAAAAAAAAATTCTACCTGTCTTTTGCTATCCTTAAGAAAACCTGACCGCAAGCTTTGAAAAACTCTTTAATAATCGATCCGTCCACATTAATAGCTAATCGACTGTCAAAAACTTTTAGATAAAAAAATGGCTATTTTAAAAGAAGTAATACCTTGTCCCATTGGAATTTTGAGAGAAGAGTGTCTAGTGGTTGCCAAAAGATTAGGATATTTAATATCATTTTAATGTAGCAAATATTCAAAATCTGTAAGAAACTACCGTTTTAAAAATAAATTCCGTTTAATTTCTGACTATAAATTACTTCCCACTCAACTACTGATCATCAACGTTTCAAGAAAAATAGCGATGTTTATTACGGTTATCTTTATTTCATTACCTTACCTTACCGATGCTTATAACTTTTTCTTTTTATTTCATTTATATTTGTGTTAAATTAAATGAAGATTGTGAATAAAAGGTCTGAGAATTAGTGGCTCTGTACTGATCACCATCACATTTCAACTTAATTGGTGGATAACAATAATAGAAGTGTTATTTATATTCAATAAATCAAAAAATGGTTGCACGTAATATTGCCTTCAATTGATTTGAAAGCGATGTCAGTAAGCTTTGGTAAACATATTTTACAATATGCTAATCAATTACGAAATCCTTTTTCCACAAATAAAAATTAAAATACTTTTTTTATACTTAAAATACATTTTTTAAACATTATTTGTGTGAAAATTTTAAGTCTTTGGAAATATAATTTTAATAAATAATAAAGTTTTAAAATGTTATCACGTAAATTCATTTTTATTTAAATTTTATAAATAAAATAATTTGTAGTAAGATACAGTATCAATCAAAAATAATTCTTTCTAATATTTAGTAGAACCTGATGTACATTTCCATTCCCATATACGTTAAAGTACAAGAAGTTATGTATTGGTTCAAAGTTAAAATGCATTTTGCGATTTACATATGCATTTAAGCTTTGACCGTGAAAAATATTTAACATACAAATATAAATTCTAAACCATGTCCCGGTAAAATCAGAGCTTTTAAAGCTTTCCAATATGTAGAATATTCAGTGAGCTTCGTGTGCCGTTAATAGCCGTGAAAACTCATTAAAATATCCATACGGGCGTTTATGACAACTAACGTGTACGAAACTGCGCAAGCAATGTCAACGCACAGACCCGATGCTTTAACTTTAGACATTGTTGACAGTACCACACTTTCTAATTAGGAAATCCAAGTATGAATTTGTTAATCTCAATTGATTCAGTGGTTTATTTAAATTCATCCTTAAATATTTAAACTATACTCTTATGCATATAATATACTTTTAATGATCCATTTTACAATACAACTCACAATTGGTGCATTGTAACTTCAGTTCTATAGGTACGAATTTTTGAACGAGATGTAATGAAAGCATTGACAACCCCGAAATTAACAAACTTTAAACAATAGTAATTTTAAAACAATAGAGTTATCAAAAGAAAATGCTTTCTTGGCTCTTTCTTAAGAATAACGATGTAGAGGAATTTATACAAGGCGATTTTTCATTTGCTACCACAGAGGTTTGGCTGTTTTCCAAAAACTGAGAGGCACTCAAAGTAAGAATTTTATTAAATGCTACATTAACTTGAGAATCTTGAAGTTTCTGCTAAGTTTTTGTCTAGTGGTTTGAATTGTCATCATTAAAGGAATGGGAAATAGAAAGAATGCAATTCAAGGAATGAAAGTTTTTCCATTTTTGTGTCGCAATCAGTCTCCAAATGCCTTTATTTTCAAATTAGTACTAATTTCTAAAGATCTATCACTGTTTTGAGTTTAATTTCTTAGAGAAATTGCATTTGAAGATATAACATAATTCCTTTTATAAAAAGATTGAAGTAAACTTATATTTGTAAGGAATAAACTCATTTTAGTGACTTATTTACTGATGTTTCTACTTTATGCTAACATTTCTATTTAATTTACTACTAATACTTATTAATACTAATTTCTAAAGATCTCTGTTTTGAATCTAATACCTAAATGAACTTGCATTTGAAGGTATCACAATTATTTTCGTTAAAAGATTTGAAGTAAACTTAGGTCTTGAGAAAAGGACTCATTTTAGTGATTTATTTACTGATGTTTCTACTTTTCCTAACATTTCTATTTTATTTAATATAGTTTTTTTTGGATAAGGCTAAACAGATATGGAATGAGCATTCATCCTGATTTTATGGCTTATTCTGAATGAATGGATAATGGGAATGGAATAGGTCACACTATAAACGGATTGTGCTTGCAGTAAGTGAAAGAACTGAAGTAATTGCCCGATATATAAACAGAGAGAAAGGTTAGTTTCTACAGTTATCCTTATTAAATCATTTTTTAGTTTCCCTATTGATAAAAAGGAAAATAATATTCTTATCGTCAAATGGGGTAATTTTTCAGTACTTTTAATATATGCAATAATCTACCTTAATACTTGATAGATGTGATTGAACTCCTAGTACAGAATAGATAAATCTCAATATCCATATATATATATATATATATATATATATATATATATATATATATATATATATATATATATATATATATATATATATATATATATATATATATATATATATATATATATATATATATATATATATATATATATATATATATATATATAATTTCAGTGATTTACAAATATTGAAAAGACTAAAAAAAATTCCCATAAGCAAATTTAATTAAGTACTCAATATTTACTCAAAATTTCAAAACTCTACAAATTACACGCACTCAAGAAATCCGAATATTACACTGTCAGACTTTGACGTAACCATAGATACTGTTGAAATAAAATTACTTTAATTTTTGACGGCTGGGAAATTTTTCTGTATTCGATAGTTAGTAATAAAAACTTAGTGGCTCATATGCCTCAAACAAATTGCTGCGCAGTAACTCTGCTAGCACTAAATCCTCCTGTTCTAGGATATATTATTCTATACTGCAATGTAAATTATTTACAAAATCATCTTTAAGCTATTTAATTTTTATGCGTATGAATGTATATCCCTGCAATGATAAAATATAAAAGCATATTCCAATATTTATATAATTAAAAACTTAATAAAAGCTTTGTTATTCATATTAAAAATTTACTTTGGTTGCTTGTCTTGCTGGAGGAAAAAAGGAGTAGATAATGTAAATCTTAAGAGAAGATGGTATAATTAGATAGAATCTTTAATTGTATATCTAAATACAGAATTTATTTTTACTATATTCATTATTTCCAAAATTACATTACTTAACTTTTATATATTTTAGTTAAAACTCTTGTTTAAAGCTTTCCTTGATGCTTACTCAATACTTTCATGTGCTTATTAAACAAATTTCTTGTGTTTAGAGAAATATTTGCTTATCAATTTCAAATATTACCTAGTTTTTATTCAAATATTTACTTACGTTTTTTACAAAACTTCTCTTGCACATTTTTAACCACCTTCAACTAAAATAATTGTATCACGTTAATTAATATTTTATAATGTATGTCCAAGCGTACATTCATGATAATTGAACCATATTGAAAGATGTTTGCCATTGTAAATATTACATTCCTATTTGATACAAAATATATATATATATATATATTCGATTTTTATGAAATTGAATTAATATATTCATCTCATTGGGAATGGCACGTACTTTCACGAAATCTGGTAAAGAGAAATTATGCACACTAAGTCGATAACTTTTGACCACAACAAAAATAAAATGTAAGCGTAATTTTCAGTATACTTTAAATTAAAATAAATTTTCTATTTTTAATTGATATTTTTAAACAGCATAATGTTTAATTCCTTTTTCAGTAAAAATAATTATTTTAAGCATAAGTATGTTTTTAAAGAGTTATTAAGTAACACATAATGATGGAAAGTTTCGAAAAAATAATTATAAAAGTAAGGTACCCACAAGATATTTTATTAAATATCTGATATAAACTCAATATTAATAGTGGCAATTAAAGCTAATTTATGGGTTTATTCTCTGAAGCATAATTATTCTTTAAAACAATATAGTAATATTTGGAATTAAAAAGAAAATAGAAAAGTGAAATTTCCAATTTTTTCTTAACTATGAATAGCATTTTATAAATAAAAAAGCTTTTCATCTAGATTCACAATTTATGGTCTTTAATCTTGGGTGTTACTTAAGTTCATAATTTTTTTTTCCAAATTTTTCATACTTACGTTCACTTGATAACTTTAAAAAAAAAAACACTTTTGGTCAAACCTTTTTTTTTTTTTTTTTTTTTTTTTTAAACCTTTTTCTTAATATCCTGAATTGGAGGATAAGATTTTATTTCTATTTTCCAGAACATACAATAAAATATTGATCGATAAAATAAACTTGAGTTAAATTGTTATAAATTTGGAATTCATTTAAAATTTACTGAATATTTCCAAAGATATATACTTTGTAGAATCTTATAAAAAAAGTAAAGAACGTTTCACCATATGTATATTTAATTTAAAATTAATTTTATTTTATTACTTATAGTAGTTGTTGTTTTTCAAGAACGAATATAACATTAGGCTACTTAAAAAATATCAAATAAAAATAGAAAATATTTTTAAAACCTATTTAAAATTATGCCAAAAAGCTGTTTTTGTTGTCGTCAAAAGTTATCTACTCCCCTTAAATAAATTTTAATTTACATTCGATTGAAACATTTGAAGAAACTGAAAACTGACAAATAAAATTAACTGAAAAATTAAAATTAAATAGTACTCCAAATATTATTTTATGAATTCGGAGCATATTAACACAACAGAATTGTATCATACAGTAATTCACTCTATACTGCTGCACAATTTATCTGTATCTAATTGTAAATAGTGCACAAATTTCTTTTTAAAATTTATTTTATTAAATCCATTTGTTAACAGTGATCAGTCAGGCTAAAAATTGGCAATATCCGAGTGAATCGAAAAATTTCCCGAATTGTTTTATAGCACGTTCTGATCACCAGATCGTTTGCTCTGGATTTTTCAGGCAATTTTGTAAGCGAGTATTTAAATATACTCACCATGGGCGCCCACAGGAGGGTGCAAGGGGTTGCACTTGCACCTTCCTGACTATTGAAAATTAAATTAAAATTGGCGAAAAAAGTGTAAATTCCAAGGGGGGAAGAATCGCATATGCCATTTTGAAACAGTAGTTCAATCTTGCAATGAATTCTTTCAGCTTTATTTTATGACTCCTGTTTATTTCCTATTTCGTTTTTCATCACTGAGTATTGCTATTGCAAGCATCGATCATTGCGAGGAGGTTTTAAGGCGCCAGTTATTTAGAAATATTGAGGATTGGAAATTGGGTATATCAACTATAAGGCGTAGTAAGTTTTTAGATTTCAATGGAGCATTTCCTTTATGTTTATTCCTTTTTTTTTTTTTTTTTTTTTTTTTTATAATTATTTTCTAACTTGAAAGAAACAAATTATAACACTTCTGTATTTTGAAATCTTTGATATCAACCTCAAGATATGCTTCCTTTGGAGATTATGGTAAATCTTATGCGTAAATCACATCATTCTGACTCATCCATTCTAACAGCTAATTGAAAATTATTACTCTTTTTCAAACAAAATGATTGATCTCAAGATGGAAATAAGATATATTAATTGCAACATCAAAAAGTTTTTTTGAAAAAGTTTTTTTTTTTTTTTTTTCATTTTTTAAATCATTTTAGATGTTTATTTTATTTATTAACACAAGATTGGCTTTTCTTGCTCCGTAATTTCTGTTTATTTTGTACAAGTTTAGATAAGTCTGGTTATTTATTACTCTGAGCTACATTATAATACTTCTGTCAAAGTCAATAGAAACTAGCGCATGAACATTCGTTTCAGTATTTTTTTTTTTCTTTTTTTTCCCCCCATTTTCATTGAATAATTTTCTCTATTGACTGCTAAGTAAACAAAATGTATAATTGTTTTTAATTATTTAGTACAATTTGAATAACGTTTTATTTTCCTCCTAAGTTGCACTACACAATTCAACATTTGATATCCTATTTTTCAGTATTGCTAAGCATAAGAGTACTTTTTTTTAATACGCTTTTATTAGCTTCAGACGTATGTATGTTAGTATGTTAGTATGTAACGGAATCTTTAAACATGATTTTGACCCCCTTCAAAACGTCGGATTAACTCGAAATTTTGCATACTTATTAAGGACCGATGACAATTCAATAATTCAATAAGTTTGTCGCTTTATCACAAGGATTATTAGCTCGTGTTGGAGGATTAGCTCACAAGGAGGATTAGCTCGTGTTGCCCTTGCGCAGTTAAATTCCAACCAACCAACCTTCTCCGGAATCGAACCCTATTGTGCCGTTTGAAAGATTTGTCGTTTGAACGACGGTTATACAAAGCGTGTTTTTTTAGTCGCATTATCCTTACCAGGATCTTCAGGATTAGTGATTTTTCATATTCAGAGACACGGTAGTGTTTTGTGCCAAGTAATACGGTGTGTACTAAAGCATACATATGACTTAAATTTGAGACAAGCATGTGACTATTGGCAGAAACAACTGGAGAGTTTTGTACACTAACTAAAAAAAAATTATAGTTTATAGAAAAAATAATTAATAGTTTAAAAACTAAAAAAACACGCTTTAATAGAAAAGTGAACTAAAAAGTAGAAAATAATTTTAAATAAGTTTGAAATAAGAATAGAGTGATTAACAAGAAATATTTATTTTATCATAAAAAAGCGTGGGGTGTTTTTTAAGATATTTTCATAATGGCTCTACTTTTACCAATATATGTTATTAAATATTTTCAACAACTGACATCAAGCACCCCACGCTTTTTTACGATAAAATAAATATTTCTTGTTAATCACTCTATTCTTATTTCAAACTTATTTAAAATTATTTTCTACTTTTAGTTCACTTTTCTATTAAAGCGTATTTTTTAGTTTTTTAAACTATTAATTATTTCTTATTTTGACGAAAAAATTGAGTAGGTAGAGGGCTCGAAAAATAATTAGTGTGAGGACCCCGGCCAACTACGTTATGCCACCGGCGTGGATACGACGTGGATACGGCGTGGTCCGGTCCGAACACAAATTCAATTAGGAGGAATTGTTTTTACTCGAGGACAGACGAAGAAAGGGAGAAGGTTTTCACCGAAAGCAGCCAAACATTCATTAAATTATTGATAAAAATATATATTTCTGAGCGAGATTACTGTTTGATGATGTATTTCCTTTTCGAGAATTTTCTGGTGATTTTCTTAAACTTTAGATTTGATGATTTTGTAATGGGCTGTTGGCGATTTCATACATATAAGAGTTGGCAGCTATGACTTCGAACTTATTTGTTTATTTATGTGTGGCCAGAAGATCTGCCCAGGGCTAATTAACCCATTTACCGTAATTCAATCTAGCTGAAACTTGACACATAAATTCGTGGTCGATGAGAATGTATTCTATCACTTTTTGGGGTTTGTCACAAAAAGGCTGCTTTTGCACACATTACTATATTACCACTTCGTAGGTCTAATTACCTCGCTTGTTGTCATTCAATCGAGTAAAAAACTTAGTAGAGAGTCTCGTTGTATATGACAATCTATTCAATTAAGTTTTTGGCTCGAAAAAAAAGAGTAAATAGTGATTGGAGGTGAGAAGCGTCTGCATACAGTACGACCGAGGGTATCCCAAATATTTTTTATTCGATTAAGGTTCGCCGAGTAAGTCTGCCACTCCATACGCGCAATCCCCTCAGTCTCCAGAAAGTCGTCAACGATGGCAGCTCTAGAGGGATTAAACGTCTAACGATTAATCGTCCATTAAAACGAAAGAAGGGCCAACTGCTGCAGCGTACAGTTTTGTAATGTGGCCTAAGACTTAATCTCGATACCGTACAGCCGTCGCACAATCTCACCTGAAGATGTACAGATCGGTGCGATATCCCAATGAAATACCTGCCCAGATCATGAGGCTTCCACCGCGGAATGCTTTGAGGGCCGGTGATGTTCCGGGGTCAATTGCTTGTGCCTTGTTCCCTCCAGACCCTTATAAGCTTATCTTTGGGTTATAGGGTAAATCTAGACTCATCTCTTAACATAACGTTGCCCCAATTAGATCCAGTCCAATTCATGTGCTGGCGGTACCACTTTAATCGAGCCCCGTTGGATCGGACCGATAAAGGAACACAAACTCGTGGTACCAGGGTGAATAGACCATACATGCGTAGTCTTCGACGAACAGTAGCGGCAGATATCGTCTTACCAATGGCCGCTGCAACCACAGATGTCACACGTGTGAAGGGAGATCTCCGATTCTTCTTGGCTACAACAGCAATATATCGATCTTCCAAGGGAATCGTAACCCTTGGATAACAGACTACAGGTCTTAGGAAAACTGTTCGGCTTGTTTGGAATTGTTTCCGTAATCGTGAAATGACGGGATGATGAACGCCAAAGAAAAGAGCAACATCTGTGATAGACTGTCATGCTTCAAGGCGTCCGACAGCACGCTCAGAATCTTCCATTCGTCTTCTGGAAGCCATAGAAACACGTCTAGCTTGAAAACAAATCGTACTAATGTTATAAATATCTTTAATCAGAACTTACATGCAACTCCTGTAACCCTTCACAATGCCGATTTCTTATACGACTGCCTGTTTTGCATATTTCTCGACGCCGTGATTGGCTGATACCTAACATATTTACATACTTCCTTCTACCTTTGCAGTAAATTTCAACTTCTTTCATTCAGATTGACTTACGGAAATTAACATTTTCTTCTCCCTGCTTAACTTTCGGAAGTGAATGTACCACCATGACGTAAAATCGAAGTCATTTGGATTTGGAGAACTGATTTGAAAACAGCTCACTAAAAGAAGAGTCCTTAGGCTACTCTGAGATCTCCTCTTTGGACGACCACGGGACACTTCTTCCTCGCCTCTACAGAATCTAGATGATCTCCAGGCAGGTCTAGAAGACCAGAGAGAGAATCAACATCATGACGGAGTCCATGAAGATCCCACAAGGTCACGGACCGATCGTTCTGGAAAGGTAACAAGGTGTGGTTATGGAACCTTAAACGACAGAAAGAGCTCTTTCCTAAGAACTGGGAAGGTCCGTATATTGTCCTTAAGAAGATCAACGATGTCGTGGTAAGTATACAACGGACACCGTGCTGTAAACATGAAGTTGTACATTATAATAGGCTATCCTCGTATTATAGTAGTAATGATTAGATGGCATTTCTTTTTGAATAACTTCCCTGCCCAGGACGTGCAGTCTTTAAGAAGGAGGAAATATTACACAATTTATTTATATATATAACTGTAGTGTACATATTTCTTTTGAAAGAATATTTTATTAAATGTATTTGTTAGCAGCGATATTACAGGATAAAAGTTGACAACACCCAAGTTAATCGAGAAGTTTTGTAGCGCGTTCTAATCAACAGATAATTTGTTCCTAAATTTTTGTGAGAGTTCTCACTGAAGCAAATTAAACAAAACTCTCAAGAAAAGTGTGTAAAGTTAATGTTTCTGTTTTGTTGAAATAAAAGTGATTAAGGCAAATTTTGAAGAAGTAAGGTCCAAATGATTAAGTAACACAATATACTAATTGATCATAGAGGAAAATCGAAATACTCAAAATAATGTACACTATAGAAACTGTTGTATTATCGTAAAATAGTTCTAGAAAATATGTGAAGGTAACGTGAATTTCTTTGAAAATCTGAAGAATTCTAGTCATTTAAAATTAAATTGGATTAAAATGCTCTCTTCCTTGCTTCGAATAAAATACAAATACTTCCACAAATTTTTTCTTTCAGCTTTTTTTTATTTATTTTTTATTTTTCACCCTTTTATAAAATCAGTTTTTTTTTTCTCATCCGACTTTACTTTCTTCACTCATTTTCGTTTGAAGAAATTTCTTTCAGATGAGTGTTTTCGTTTACACAAAATCGAGATATTTCTCTTTTCGAACAATCATTTTTAAATTGGGCGGTGGTGTGTAAACCTTCTTTTTTTTAATGTCCTGAATCGGAAGCAAAGATTTTATTTCTATTTTCCAGTATATCTGATAAAATATTGATTGATAAAATAAACTTGAGTTGATTTAATATTAAGTTGGACTTCATTTAAAATTTACTGATCATTCCTAATAATAAAAACTTTGTAGATTCTTATACAAAAGTAAAGCATGTTTCACCAAAATATGTATATCTAATTTAAAATTTATTTTATTTTATTACTTTTTATGACACAATAATTCAATTTAATTGACATATTTTATAAAACAAAAAACTCATTCGTTTTAAAATTGAAATTGCTTGTAAGAGAATAAATGATAAACTTCAATTGTATTTTATTTGAGTTCAATCGATAGTACAGTATTAAAATAATTTTTTAAGCATTGATGCTTGCTCAAAATTAGATAATTGGATGCAAGGTGGTAGCTCATCAGAAAATTTGACTAACCTAATTTTCAAAACTAGACAACTTTATTATAAACTGCATACTTACTTTTTAACAAAAACAGCTTGTATCCTTAACGACTCTGTAACCTATAATCTTGGAAAAACACTCAATTAGCGTACTCCTAGAGCAAATAAAGTAAATTTTCTTAAAAGTTTTCAATACCTGGCCCCAAAAATTTTTACCTCTCTTCCTGATTACATATTAATTGTTCATAATAGAAAAAAATTTTAAATTTTTTTTTTTAAAAATGGAATTAAAAAAACATTTATTCAACGTGTATGTAAAAAAACTGCTGAAGCCTCTTGTATAATTTTTTTTTTTTAATTATAATAAGTAAGATGACAGAAACGTTTGATCTAATAATATAACTTATTTGTTGTTATTTTGGAAAATGAACTGTGATAAATTGTGTCATTCATAAATAATATAATTTGAGGCCTTAGTGTTGACAGATTTTTATCCCCCCCCCCCCTTCAACTGTGTTGTTTTCTTCTTGCTTGTATATAATTCTTTTTGTTCTGCTTTTTCAATATAAATTTTATAGCATATTTAAAAGTTGTCTTGATGGACGTGTGCCCTTGGACACGTGCCCTTGACGGACTTGAGATCAAATTACCAATAATGTTTCATTGTTCTTGTTAATTTAATACCCAACAAAAACATCTCTGTAAAAAAGCCCCAAGTTCTTCAAAACTAATGGTCATGAAAAGTATTGAGATCTAAAGTAGAGCCAAGTTTAACTTTGTTGTAAATTCAAAGGGCAATAAAAATAAGTAAGATTTTCTTCTCAAAATCAAAATTCCCCTTCATAGGCCTAAATAGCCCGCTATTAAAAATACTTGGCCATTACGTGTCACAGTACCAACACAGCAACAAGTGATATAGAATAAGTAATGGCCAAGTGTCACAAGCATTTTTGTAGCTGGCTATTTAAGCCTATGAAAGGGAATTATGACTTTGAGAAGAAAATCTTACTTATTTTTACTGCCCATAATTTACTACAACATTAAACTTGACTCTACTTTAGATCTCAATACTTTTTACGGCCATTAGTTTTGAAGATTCGCTTTTTTAGATAGATATTTTTGTTGGGATATCATTTCTTTTTTTACTGTACCCATTTGAGATGTATTACTTATTTGTACACTGATAACTAGTATAAAAGTTTTTAGCATGAAGAATTTTGAAAATAAAAGTGTGTAACATTCTTATATGGAATATGTATGCTACTAATAATGACGAATATTTAAAAAAAAATTCAACATGTTCTTGAAAAAGCTCTGGGTTACTATGAATTAGAATCATATGATATATTACCACGACAGGTTTAAAGTGCAGCAGTCCCCATTATTATATACACCGATATTTGGTGGATCAGGGATTCCTATCAAAAGACCCGATACTATACCACTAGGATATCGGAGCCTCTTAATTAAATTTTATAAATACAGATATAATTTTTTAATTGGAAACAGAAGATTGCAACTGAGCCTTAATAAAAATACTGCACAATTAAATAAATAACTGTACTTGTCATATATAATAAATTCACACAGTAGAACTCTTTGAAGAGGGAGCGCTAGCGGAGAATTACTCGACATTTTTCTAAGAAAGTTCAATTCACCGGACCGCAGTCCATAAAGTACGTATGCATTCAGTGTAAATGATGATAATTTAAAATTATTTTAAGTAAATAGTTTATTCAAATATACAAAAAATGTTGGCAAAGGGGAAACAAATTATCAATTGGGGATCATTTTGTTGGCGATAAAATATCGCCAATGGTCGATTTTAAAATGTCAAGTACCCTTTTTTTTTATATATTTACATTTCCTGATTTTAGAGGCTTTGCGGCGTGTGGCGAGTTTCTCCTCTGTTTATATAGGCTAATAGATACTAGAATGTTAAGTTTTATAATTCTTCAGCCCCAATAGAAATGTATTAGAATTGAGATGAAAATGTTTCAAACATTGCCCCCTTCAGGGGATTCGGAGGAGAAAATCTCGATTTTTAGATTTTTTTCCTTTGTATATATGTTAAACCTTACAAGCGTATCAAATTTCATAGTTCTGGCTGTAATTGAAGTACCTTGGTAATTTGATTATCAGTGAAAGAGTTCGTGGAAGGATATCAAAATAAGTCGTTTTCTGCCGTTTTCGAATTTGATTATCTCGACAGCCAATATAATTGAATACTTGAAAGTTAGGGATCTTACTCAAGTGGGTAACAGCTACCCGTAAAAAAAATTTAATCTCTCAGGTATACTGTTATATGAAGATATGATAGATAAATATTCTGCTGAGTGGCTTTCGGTAAAAGATGACTGGCAATGAACTTGGCGGGTGCACTGCCATGCAGGGAGATACTTTCAAAAAAATAAACTTTGTTCATAAATGATTCTTATTTGACAAATATGACTACTTTCGTTTGAGAATCAGTGAAAATTTTAAATAGCTTATCTTACAAAATCTTGAATACAATATATCAATATTATGAAAAATTTCATGCAAAATTAAGTAAAAGTTTCCATTCCAAACTTAATAAATAAAACTACAAACGTTGCAAAACCATTTATTTAATACAAAGCATAACATTACACATTCGTCATCATTCAAAAGCAAATATTGATTTTCCTTCCTAGTTAAACACTGAAAATGAAAACTGACATCGTTATTTACAAACTTCAACTTTCCTTGAATTTTTAATCAACGAAATTATAATTACAATTCCTAGATTGGTATTTATTTTAAATTCCAATCAAATTTTGAATTCTTTGCGTCATTAAATTGGTTCAAAACCTCTTCACAATTCTCAAAACCTTTTAAAAGAAGCAAATTGAGTTTTAAAATGCATCGTAAATGTATTTATTAAACTCGAATTGAAGTAAAAGTCCGACATTTTTAGAACACACTGCGTCGTAAAATATTAACATCATATTCTAGGGTCGATCATCAAATGCTATTTCGGTCAGTCGGATGGTAAAAATTTAGACTTATGCTTTTTTAAAGTGATGATATCAGTCATTACCAGCCAAAAAGTACTTACCCAACAACAATATTTACTTCTAAACATAAATTTCTTCAAGTAAATAATCATCACCTATAATCATCGAAAGTTAAAGGAAATGAATTACGATTTGAATTGATTATTTGATTTTTCTTTAAAGAATTTGAGTGTATATATATATATACATATTAAGATTTAAAAAAATCTTTTCAATAGATGGCAGCAGCACGCGAAAATATATATATAATGAAAAGATTTTTTTTTTTTTTAAATCTTGAAAAATATTATTTACAATATAATTTTTGTTAAAATTAAATGTATTAATTATGATAACCTACAAAAAATTCTCATAATTACGAAAAGTATCTAAATACATAATAATCCAGAAAATATACATTTAACGGTTGAAGACAATGACCTGCAAGCAAGCATAAATTTTGTTGACAGGACCACAGTAATATATGTTTCTATTGTCATAAGTTAATAGCTTGCAATGTAATTAATATGTGACTTCTTTTTAATTTTTCAATGTAATTATTTTCATTTTTCAAGACAACTTTTTAATAAGAAAACAGTACTATAAACACTGCTGAAGTATGAAATATAAATTAACAATTATATATTTTTCTTATTTTTTTAATTTTGTAAATTAATTCCTAAAGTTTAGAGTAAAACAGTCAAATTACATCCATCCACACTACACTCAACCTGGCTTAACATCATACCTTTTTTATTCTCTAATTTACGAAGTTTAATCGATCCTAAGTTCCACCGGAAGCAACAGAAAACTCTTGGGAAAAAACTTATTAAAGTTTAGAGCATTTTTATCAAACAACCTCAGCATATCTTGCGTTTCATAATGAATCCCGATTTTTGTGTTCCGGTTTCTCATTATTGTATTTAAATTATCAGATTAATTTACGTAAAGTATATTTTTTGTAAAGCTTTAATATTTAATAGTTTTGAACCAAAATAATGCTTTGTTTATTTAATTTCAAACCAAACAATCTTCCAAAATCATTAACAAAAAAATCTTCCTCCTTGATAACATTTTACATATTTGTTATAAATATATAAAATATATATAGATTTGGAAAAAAAGATAGTTATACTTATACATGTTCAACAAATCGATTTATATTAACTACTAGTCCTTAGATTTGTACAAAGCATCTATTTCTTTCGAAAAATACTTCCGCAGCTCTTTACGTTTTACTTTCATAGTTGGAGTCAGAAATCCATCTTCAAAAGTCAAGGCTTGTGGGTGTAAATGTATTTTCTTTACCTGCAGAAAAGTTAAATCGGTTTGGGTTAAAGAATTATTTGTGTACATCGAAATCATTGTGTAGAACAAATGAAATTGTATTTAAAATAATATATATATATATTTATTTTCTACTCAAGAGCAAATTTATTTTATGTTATGCATTTTGTGATATTATTAAATTATTTATTTTGCTAACAACTATTATAAATTTTTCATAGTTAATTTACAAGTTTCCTGTTTAATTGTATCCTTTCAATTTCTACTAAATAAAGTATTTAAAAAATAATTAATACCTACCTGTTCAAATTTACATAGTCCTGCAGCTGTTCCAAATAGTGCCATGTCTTCTAAAATAAGTTTCTTGACAGCCTTTTAAATATGAAAAGAAAAACACATTAGTTTTATGTATATTGACATCATTAAAAATTAATCACATCTTCTGGGATCTTATTTTTAAGTAGATTTAGTACTTTCTGACTTATTTACAAAAAAAAATAAGAATTGGAAATGCATTCCTCTTTGAACCAATACATTAGAAAATCACATTTTCTTAATTAAAATTTTTTTTAGATTTGTAAAACATTAATGAAAGGGGCTCTTTCGTGAGATTTCTAAAGCTCATCAACCGTTGAAGAAAAGCTTCGTTCGTCATTAATGAAAATTAAAAGAAAAAAATAAAATAATTAACATTACCTAACATTTTTAATACCAATTAGAGTTACACATAACTTTTAAGAAGGTGAAAACTATTCCAGTAAAAATTCTCGAGTGTACTCTACACAAGCATTTCATCCAATTTAACCGATTTTGAAATCGAGCAACGTGTTTTTAGAACTAAATGGTAAGAACAATAATTGAACCATGACCTCTTGAATGGTGACCCACCCCAATACCATGTAACAACTAAGCCAAGCAGGAAAATAATATATTTATCATTTTCAGACCATCGAAATGAACAGTTTTCAATTTTTTCTTAGAATCTAATATATGATAATTCAGAGCAATTTTCCTGAAAACTATTCATAGTTTTTTAGTTTCCTCCTTTTTTACCAAATTTTTTGCCTGTGAATTTCCGGATTATAATAGGACTACTTAAAAGATTACTAGCATTAACGACTAGCCGCAATTTGATATATTTTTGAAACTCGGTTTATTGTAATTTTAAAAATAGAAGTAATTAAAGAAAAAACAGTAGATTTTTAAAACAAGCTTTTTTTCTATCTTTAAGTATTTAAGTAACAGCTTTATTTTTTTTTTTTTTTTTTTTTTTTATTTAACTTAAATTCCTCAATTAATGGACGGATTATTTAACATTTAATATTTCAGGCATATGAACATCAAAATAATCCGTATTTGACCTTTAGAAATTGTAAAAAAAAAAAAAAAAAAAAATGGGGGGGGATATGAATTTTTGTTTATCTTGGTAACATTTTTATTTCAACTGAAGAGTTTTGGTATAAAAATTAAAATAATAATAATATTTATAATTTGGTGTATAAATTATAATAAAAAGTAACAAGAATCCTCAATAAAAATGTTTTTTATAATTTAAAAGTTTTACGGTAAAGAAACTTAAATCTATAGTAAGGTGTAACAAATTTTTAAAAAAATTAAATTAACAAAATTATTTAAAATTTGCCTTTCTATGTCATATACCTTTTCCACTCACAAACAGACATTTCCATAAATGCTATATATCTTTGGCGTACTAAATAATGACAAATCCAACTTTTCACATATTTTGGCGATATTTATTTTTAAAGTTTTTGACAAGTAAACCAGTTTGGTAGATAAAGACATTGATGATATATACATTTGGCAGAGAAAATTCACTCAGAATAGACAAATCGAAGGACATAATATTTTAATATGTTTATCAAAAAAGGTAGCGCAGAAGCTATGTTTAAAATTATATATTTTTATTTGGACAGAGCAGAAATTAAATTTAATTAAATGTACATGTATATTTTCCCACATTTTGGTTCACGTGACTAGCCTCAATAAAGAATCAAAGACCGTCTACGCAGGCGTGATTCTGACAAAATCCTTATTTTCGCCTGCTTGAGTTATGCTGACCACAGACACACAGGCATACCCTTTCCCAAGACTTTTTATTTTGTTCGGATCATTATTATTTCTTACCCCAATACAATATTTTCATTATCCTATCTGTATTACATTACGAGAAAATAAAAGTAAAAATACCAACCGTATACAGAGGAATATAACAAAACAACTATAACTATTTCTTTAAAAATACATAAAATAGTGCCAGAAGAAATATTTATAAATTTTAATTCTATCATAATTGTATAACATATTTTTTAATTTTCAAAATATATATGGAAAAGATATATGCATGATTATATTTACATCATCACTTTAGTATATCATTACGTTTTTTCAAGATATTCAAGTGTGTAGTTTTTTTGGTATATTTAATTTTTTGATGTAGATCATGCAGCAGAAAATAAAAAATAACTTTGACATTAAGCTTCAAATAACAGTCACATCATCGGTTTCGGATTATTATTTTTACCAATTTCTTCCTCCTAAATTAGGGTTTTCTGCTCATAATTGGACACATTGAGTTAGTTTCCAATTATATAAAAAACAGATAAGCGCTTGTTTTTCCTACTTCTTGATAGCTATCCTACAGTTTTCATATACATTAAAAGCATCCTGTTGATAAAAAAAAAATTGAAATGTTCTACGAACAATAAATTTGTAATGTTTACCTGACTTTTACAGGCATCATTCCATGATTCATAATTCAAATTTTCTTTACACCGAAGCAACACTGCTTCTTTGTCTGGAATAACTATGGCTACTAAGTAATCCTAATTTAAAATAAAAAATGAGCTAAAGATCAACATTTTGATGATATATAAATAAACATTTACTTATTAAAAAATTATTTTTAAATGAAAATAGAAAAATTAAACTTTAAGTAAATTATATTTTATTTTCTAAATATGTATATAATTTCATCATTTAATTAACGTAGAGGATAATAAAAGTAAACTAGATGGTAATTAAAGAGATTTCTTTTATATCTTATCCTTTCTTTTCATCCGTTTCAGTTTATTAGTTTCTATATAATTTCTAAAAGCTTTTAGAATTGGGAAGCAGAAACTCAATAATTTTTTTCAGTTATAATTCATAGCTCAATATTTTTATTATAACATATCAATTTTGCTTATAGGTTTTATGTATTTATACAAGTGTGAAACCACGCGATCCTTTTCAACTTAACGTATTTTTTTTATTTATTTTTTTTTTCCCTAAAAAAAATTTCCCATAGAATCTTACTTTTTAAACTGAAGATTTCTATCTTTTTCTAATAAACAAATAAATTTCTACCGTTAAAAATCAAAAGAATTTAACTACTTTGCAAACACACTTAAGTCATAGGTAATATGAAAATAGACTGATAAATTTAAGTATGTTCAAAATTCATTAATTTTGAAAAAACCTATTTAAAATTCAAATTATTAAAATCAATAACTGCACTGCAAACAAAATAATACCTTCAAACCATCTCCATGAACAAATATCTGAGAAATAAGTCGACTGAACAAATAAGCATTCTCTATTTTCTCGGGTGCAAGATATTCTCCTTGTGAAAGTTTAAAGATATGCTTCTTACGATCCACAATTTTTAGCTGACCATGCTAATAAGAAGGGAAAAAAACGATATTAAAGATTCAATGGAAAATTGACTGTAATTATTATGAACAACTCATTGCATTCCCCAATGTTTGTTTATACTTATGTCCACCTTTGTTTGATAACAAGAGCCCATATGTAAACAAGATTACTGTTGTAAGATATTACAACACCTTATTTGATGTGCAAGAAACCCTTAGGGGTTCAAGATATGGTAATTTTTATAAAAGGGACTTCCTCCCACCAAGTGGTGAAAATGAGTCATTCCCTCGACCTTCGTCGCATTCCTCCCACGCTTAGTAACTGAAAAAGGGGTTGATTTTTAAATTGATTGGGTTAGAGAGAGCAAGTTTGAAGGGTTTAGCCAATCAAACTTGTTGGCGGGTTTTGTCGAGTAAAGCTTGAACAAAAATCCACCACTTTCTTCCCTGCCACCCACCTACACAGAAGGTGCATAAGAAAATGCACAAAAAGTCAACTATCTAAAAGATGTTAGGGTAAGTGTCCCTTTTCTGTATTCCTGCAATATACCCATCTCTCCGCCAAACTTAATTTTTAAACGTACTTAAATATTATGTCAATCTTCTAGTTAATGAATGTTATCGGAAATAAATGTTTTTGTTAAGTATACATGTCCTCTGTCCTATTTCTTTGGAATTCAGATGTTTAAATGTACCGAGCCTCTAAGTGAGGGGGGAACTAAATCACTAAGGGATCACGAGCCAATTCTTATTTTCTTTTGGAATCCCCACCTCCCTCAGCTTAGAACAATTACAAAAATGTTGCTAAAACAAACAATTTGTGTTCCTGATGACCTGGATTAAATTTGTTTAGTAGATCCCACGTTGGAAAAATATTCCCTATCATCCTTTTCCCCTCTTCACGGTCTTACTTTCCAAATATTGGAATAAAATACTGTTCCTCATAGTCTGAATAAGCCAAAATTTCAACACAATCGGTTCAAATACATTTAGTAGGTCTCAGGATATGAACCCTTTCAATCCCTTTTCATAAACCCCTAAACATCAGAATGGAACATCTTTATTTTCCTAATTAGCTTATACGGTAAACCTGTACCAAACAACAATAATGTTCTAGCTTTGTAATGTATATGAAATAGGGATAAACGAGTAAGACACTTATCAGTTAGTCAGGCTTCCGTTTCTGTAGGTATCGATAAATCCAAGTATGGAAAGTGCAGCCTTAATTTAGAATAGTAAGTTTTTATTTAAATTTACACATTTAGAAATGGAAAATTGATTTAGATATACGTTATCCTTGTTCAAAAAGCCTTCTGGCAGCCTAATTTTTTTTCAATGCATATTGTGTTTTTTCATGAGTTTTGCTCAACATCAAGTAGAAGCACTTTCTTAGAGGTTGGAGGAAGTGCAACAAATGCAGTCTAAAGCTCTAGCATGAAAGAGGTCTAAGGATCCTATCCCTGCGTGATTGATTCAGCTACCCCAAGTAACTGGCCAAAATATTGAAAACAACATATTTTAATAAAGCTTAGTTTAGCAGCTAAACAAATCCACTCACGCACGAAGTAATAAAAAGGTGATTTCGAAAGAAGCCTTATTGTCACATCTCATGGGTAACTATGACTAATACTTGTATACTAAATTTGATCATCGTAGCTCGAACTGTTCTGATATTATTCTGCTGACATACTGGCAGACCATTTTACAAAAAGGAGTTTTATTAGTTCAGGAACTTCCTAAACGTAGAGATCACCAGAAATATCGACATCGATTTTTCCCCAGTGCAAATCTTTCATTGTCTTATCTATAATAATATAACAAAAAGTCTGTCTGTGGCTCTATCCTTATGGCTAAAAAAAAGAAAGATATGGCTAAAGCTAAGAAAGTGACTTCCAATATGTGTTAAGTTTTCTACATAAGTAGTTTCAAGGTGTGTCTTTCAAAGAAATTTTCAACATAAGTAGTTTTGGTCTTCTAATTTTGATTATTGCAAACAGAACGTTAAAATTTTAATAAATATTTTGAATATATTTTTAAATTCTTTTTTTTTTCCTTCCATCTTCCTCTAATATGTCGGCGAACTAAAACAATAGTGTGGAAGTGAATCTCACAAGAAAATAGCCGGAAGTCGGTAAGATGAAAATGTAGAGTAGAATTCAACCTCATTTCAATGATAGGAGAGAGGATGGAAAAAGGTGATGGAGGGGTTCCTTACGCTAATTACGTTTTCTTTTTTTATGTTTTGTAGGTCTGGATTACGCTAATATTATTTCCTAATATAGAGATTTCTTTCTTATTTTTATCAGGTTATGTTTTAAGCGTAGAACTTTGACATTTTATAGATGAGTAGTTTTGACTTTCTAATTTTTATTTTCTAAAATAAATATTAAAATTTTGATTATTTTTTTAGTGTTAAAATTTTTATTTTTTTTCCTTCACAGAATTTTTTTTGTTATTTTTTAATGTTTTTATAAAATGACTTCCTTTACGAACTCTGAAAATAAAGTGTTGAGGGTAGTAAGGTTTTAAAAACATTTCTTGGAGGGGATAGGAATGTATAATTGTATTAATGCGGGAAAATTTTATGTCATAGGAAGAGGAAACTTTAATAATAACTATTGTCATAGGAATGAAAACCGTTATTATTTGAACCTTTGAAGAGAAAAGCAAACCTATGCTTCTGCAGCAATGAAACTTTCATCGAGCTTATGCTATCGCATTATTGAACCTTTCAGAGAGCGAAGGTAACCTTTCAGCAAAAGAAGCGAGCCTGTGGTTGCGTAGTAATAAGCTTTTAGAGAGCGAAGCGAGCTCGGGTTTACGTATAATGAGTCTGAGTAGGTCTGTTTCACAATATATCAAAAGCTATGACTTCTATTCAGTGACTGGTCATCAAGGCGCCTGGCCACACAGCTAGTTGGATATAAAATTCATTTTAATAAACCTTAATATTTATCAAGAAGCTCAGATAAATTAATAAAAATTAATTTAAGAAATATTAAAATGTTTCAAAATAAAATTACACTTCAAATCTTGCATGCTATGCTATTATCGTACTTAAAAGTTGAGATATAAAAAACAAAAATTGAAGAGATTTTTTTATGAGTAATCGACGCCAAAAATGAAATCGACGTCATTATATTTTATAACTCCTATTATATTCTAATTAAAATATTCCCTCGTCACAAAAATAGTTTTACGTGATATTAAATTTTAAAATTATTACGAAAACACATTTCTTGAGGTATTTGCTTGAAAGTTGCAACCAATGAATGAAATAATTATTTGGTCACTGAGGATACGATTTAAAATAGGTTCCTAATTGAGACTACAAAAAGTATCTACTAAATAATGACACAGAATAAAAAATTATCTTTAGCATATTCTTAAACGATTTGTCTAAAAGTGTAAACTTAATTTTTTTAAGGCATCACTTACCGAAATCCACATTCCAATGTCACCAGTATGTAGCCAGCCGTCTCTATCAATACTTTCCAAAGTTTTCTGTGGATCCTTGAAATAACCTTTGAACACATTGGGTCCTTTGATGCACACCTTAAAAAGTTGAAGCTTCATAATCATACAGTGCGTCCCAAAAGTTTATAGACAACGGTTTTTTCTATTTTACAAATTGAAAAAGATGAGTAATGATTTTACAATAATTTTTAATTATAAATAACATCAAGATAATAATAACAAAATACAAAAATAAAATCACACAATCACAAACTTCGTGATAAAAAGTAAACATTAAATTTTGTTGTCCCTAAAGATTATAGACAACTAATTTTTTGTCCTTTAATGTTCAAATCTTTGAGCCGTTTGACCGAATCACTTCAAAACTCGTCAGGCATACTCAAAACAAGAGTTTGAAGAAATTCTGGTTTTAGAGAATACCAACTTCGTTCGATTTGCACCTTTAGATCTTGAACTGTCGCAGATTGACGCCCATTAGCATATACGTCTCTAGCTAATATTCCCCAGAGGTTCTAGATTCAGTTCAGATCAGGACCTAGGGTTGACCAGTCCATAACAGTTACTTGGTTTTGTCTAAACCATTGCATTGTAGAGTTTGACGCGTGAATGGAGCAATTATCCTGCTGATATATCCATTTGGCCCAACCGAGAAACTTTCCAAATGGAAGTAACTGAACTTCGAACGTTTTCTGGTAATCTTCGGAACATTGACGACCTTTTAAAAAAGCAATATCGATAGTTCCAATATAAGAAAATGCTCTCCACACCATGAATTAACCCCTCCCCCCCCCCCTCCTTGTTGTCTGCTGAAAAAAGTTCGTGGTTCCTTGCGCATATCGAACCAGAAATATGCCCAACTATTGGGGACATCTAAATTAAACTTCTTTTCATCACTGAACAGAACACTCAACCATTCATCTGTCCAATTCATATGATTTCGGGCCCACTGAACACGAGCGTCTTTATGCCGTTTTGTAAACTTTGGCGAACGACGCATTTTGCGATAATCAAGAAATTTACTTGCCTGCAGCCGTCAATGCACCTTTCTTTTGATGCTGGAACGGTCACTTCTCTTTAAATTGACCTTACAGACAGATTCTGGGTTGAAACTAATCTCGAAATCTCTCTGTCTTGCCGTTTAGTTGTTTTCTTAGGACGCCCAAAACGTAATTTTGTTTAAAAAATGTCATCTTTTAACAGAATTCGGTAAAAACCGACGCGACTAGGTCCAATTTTACGTGCAATGTCCGCAATTTTTATTCCACGAGCTTTCAAACGATAGATTTGCAAAATATCATTTTTGGAAAACTGCACGTTGCGAGGCATCTTTGGAATCAATCGGGAAAAGGAATGACAGATTCGCTTTTATCTCAGGAAACTATCGCGTCACAAGTGCATGACCTTGGACTACGCAAATTTTAGCTCTCATTATTTAAATTAGCTTTTAACACCGGTTGTCTATATATTTTTGGAACAGTATTTTTTTCGTTTTCTTTTTTTATGTTAAATCTATGACTCCTGAAAATTGTTTGAGTATTTTATTATTTGTGTCACCTCAATACATATTTGCATAATTTATTTCGTCTTTCTTACTCGTTTAGTTAGCTCTTAAATCCAAAAAAAAAAAAAAACGGTTGTCTATAAACTTTTAAGACGCACTGTATTATTAATGTAACCGAGTAAGTATTTTCAATAGAACTTTTTTAAATTCTTAATTATGTTATTTTTAATTTAATCTTCATTTCAACAATTATTGTAGAATTTGATACTTTTCTCTGATATGACTTAAACCAGCGGTTCCCAACCCATAGACCGCGGGCCACAAGTAGACGGTAGACGGACCGCGAGAAGCGTAGTACTGGAAAGTACTACGTTGAAGTTGGCCAAGAATCTATGTCAAGATAAATAGTATAGAAGCTTCAGGGGAAGAGATGGGGAACAATCGATCCACTCGATTATTAGCAACAATCGAATTATTCGATTGTATTCTTTAATTGTTTAATGAGGGAACAATGAGCGAATTCAACGGCATGGCTAAAACTATTCAAATTCAATCCAGATATTGACTCTTTCGTGGGGGACAAACAATGTTAAATATCCCACTGCCCTTATAGTTTTAAATTTGACCACTTCCCCCCCCCCCCCTTTTTTTTTACAGCAAAATGATACAATAAAATTCCTTTTTTTATTAAAAAAAATCTATTTTTAATCCTTCTTGTACAGTATGTTTTGCTAATTACTGACATAAACACACGCATATATTCTATTGGCTAGTGGGCCTAAAAGGTTTTTTTTTTTTTTTAAATAGCTGTTCCACACTACTAAAAAGGTTAGGAACCGCTAACTTAAACTATTTACAGGTGTAAACATATTAACACATGCTAAAAATAAACTACAAGAACGTCAAAAGTTATTTGATAATAAAAGATTCCATTACATTTTTAGGCCACTAATTCCTACAAAAAACATCAATATGCAGGTGAAGATGGATATCTAAGGTACATTTTTTAGGTAATTTTTTAAAAATTCCAAATTTTTTAAATATATCTAAAACATAAGTAATAGGAAATAATAACGTACCTCTCCTTGTTTGTTATGTGAAAAATATCCCATATCAGGCACATCTACAAGATTTATACGACAGCCAGAAATCGGCGTTCCAATACTGCCTAAAATCGCAAAACTCTCTTTTGTAAGTTGAATGGGGAAAAGATCAACAAATATATTGTTTAAATGTTGATACAAATTACTTCCCAATACTTACAAAATTCACCGTCGTTAATATACATAATGATGAATGGGACACTATCTGTTCCCTCTTACTGTAAAGTATTGGAATGTTCCATCTAATAAAATTACTTTTATTATCAGTTTTTTTTTTTATTTTATTATTATTATTATTAATGCAATTAAACTTATGACTTCTGGCTAGATATAAAGGGCGACTTTAAAATATTTTCGTTGTAAAACTTAAGCAAAATTGAAAAAACTGTAAAGTTAATGAAACTTGATTCTACTGGTCGCGAAACTAATTCATCGAAACCCTGATAAATGTTGTTAAAGTTCTCTTTAAAGCTAAATCTGTGTAGTTTCAATCAGTTTCAAATTATTTGCTTTTTGACAGCTTCGAAGTAAATTTCTCCAACTTCTCTCCGTATGAATGTCCTAAAAGAATCTCACGTGAGGATAAATCGGAGTACAATTCAGTCTGTGGATGTTTTAGTATTGAGCTGTGAGTGGCAATAAAAGCCAATCTTCTTTAAACAGAATTAAGCTTGCGTTTTCGATGTTTTTGAGTCGATGAGATTGAAGCTCTAAAAATGGGCTTGTTTACTGCTACTGTTGTTTAAGGATTGTTGAAGAAGAAAAATTAAACCATAAAAACTAAGTTTTTAATAAAAATCCTTTATTTCTATGACTAACTTTTTCTCGAAGTGACTTTGAGCTCAATTTGAGTTTTTTTAGTGTTTGACCACCACGAAGAAAACCACCAATTCCGTGACATAGACTGACTATTTTTGCCTCCTAAAACTTGATAGAAATCATTATCATCGACGAAGAAACCTTTTCCAAGTTTTACTCAATGGAAGAAGGCAAATGAGTTAACTAGTCCTCCAAATTACCAGTAGAAATGTGTGAATAGCAACCTTTCATTGACAGCCCATAAAACTAGATAAAATTCCCTTTAGTCTACAATTACTCTAAATTCTATACCAAAGAATTTATTATGATCAATTGAAATACACTATTGGAAACCTAATCATCCCCCTAATTTAAGCAACACTTTCCAGAAATTTTTCATAACTAATTTTAATTTTTTTAAACAAACTACAACACACTTTGCTATCGTATTTTTCTCATTCATAATTTGGTTGTCATCTACACTGTCCTCATTTATATTTAGACACTTTTTTGGGGGTTGTATGAGTCAAACTTATTTTTAATTATTTTCATTACATTACTATTGCTTATTTGGAATTATCGCAGCTGTTGTGATTAGAAAGCTTGTTAAAGTTGCTTATTGTAGTCAGTTAAAATTTTATTTCTAATTTGAGTACGGATAGAGTTATGCATTAAAAAATGCTATCTTTCACTCATGTTAATTACGAGTTTTCCAGACAAAAAATTTAATTATATATACTTTTTTTTCATCTCATTCATTTCAGCTTTATAAGCTAGATAAAATAAAAACAAAGATAATAGCATGATTTTTTTTCTATGTACTAATTTTAATTATGTTAGCAATAAATTAGTCCATGGTCTTAATTTCTTTTAGCTTTTTAAACTTGCATAATGCAGAAAGTAATTAAATGATATATTATTCAAGCTTATATTTTAAGTGTCTGAAAATATTATTCCTCACGACTTGATCACGTTAAGAGTCTAAAAAAATCTAATTTAGATTTTTAGAAATATAAATCTGTTATATTAAATACCTATTGAGTCATCTGATACTATATTTATACAACATGGACCACCGCATTCAGTTTGACCGTAAACTTCTAGAACCTAAAAATAAAAATATAACTATAAATAAGATAAAAGTAAATTAAAATTTAAAAATTTTACAATTTGATAAAATTTTAGATTCTGAATGCAGAGTAAGTCATAATGAATGCCTGGATTTCAAAAGTTTACTACGCAAAATGTAAGTATTGTATTTATTTAAAAGTTACGCACTGAAAATTATAACACAAATTACGATTAGCAGTTATCAAGTTACTATAACAGGGAATTGGTCACGCAGTTGCACTCGACAAAGCACTATTTCCTTGGCTATCACGATATCCGGATCTCATCCCATGCTTTTTCTGTTATGTGTTATGTGTAAACAACTGTTAACATTTTGTAAAGAAAATATTTCAGGAAACTGAAATAAGGGATACCGTATAAAAAGAAATATTCTTAGTTTTTCTATTAGCTATCTGCTATGTATACAAAGCCACGAAAATCTTTATATCTCTTATACAACTTAAATTTCAAAATTTTAATTGTGTGTTGTCCTACATAGTTCAGCATAAGAAATCACTAAATAAAGGTGAATCACAAATTCATTTTAAGTAACACTCTGTATTAAACACAAATGTTACAACTTGGAGGAGTTGATAATTTTATTGTAAAAGAAAGAGGTGTGGAAAAAGCGTATTTCCTTTCTTCATTTCTAAACAACTAAAACTATTTACCTTCGTGAAAGAAGAACAAGGGTAATAGTTGTTCTTACAGAAAAAAAAATTTAATTAAAAATGAAGCCTTCAATCCTTTAAAAGAAAAAAAAAAAGGAAATGGGTAAAATGAAAGCCATATCTGAAAAGTCTGGGAAGAAAATTGGATAACAGTTTGAAGATGATTATATCTGCAGATGTATAAATTGGATTTTATAAAAATTGGAAAATAGATTGATTAGGTGAGACTCAATTTAAAATATTTGCTTTTACATTGGCTGCTACATAGCTCCCCCCCCCCTCCCCCTGTTTCTTCTAGTCGGCAAACGGAACTTGAATCGGAACCGAATCGTGCGATTCACTTGCACCTATCAAAATTTAATTTTCTGCATCTTCCTCGAGTTTGTCCCCTGTTTTACCTGTTTGTTCCACTACTCCTATTTATGGTCAGAAATAAAACTTTCAGCTGATTGGGAAAAAAATATTTTGACATTTTGTTTACATTTCTAGTTTATGATAATATTAAACATTATTATAATAATGTTTAGTATATGTTTAGTTAACATTATTATAAATGGATAATATACAATTTTATCCATATCTGAGGATATACTAACTAGGAAACGTGTTTCTTCTAATGTGCAGTTTTCGTGATGTAGAAACTTGAAATGTGGGGATGTTCATAGTTCAGTAAGAGACAGACACTCAATTACGCTTCATAGTATAATTTAAAAATACTTTACATTACACAAAACTAATAATCTCATAAGTTTTAATTGTTTAATAATTAAAAGGATAACAATCTCAATTTAGTATTCTAAGCATATTTTGTTCAAGAAGACTCCTCGCATCTTACACCCTTGCTGTATTAAATGAAATATTTCCATTCGTCTCATTCACTTTAAACATTCAGAGACGGTTAACTTTCTTTGATATCTAGTAAACAACTTGAAATTTAATTAAATTCTTACCTCGCAACCCAAACCAGTTCGATAAAATTCCAACACGGTGTCAGAAATCGGTGCTCCACCTGAAATCACGATGCGTAGCTTACCTCCAAGACCATCTAAGAAGGCTTTGTAAAGAGCAATCTCGGTTGGAGACTTTTCACTTTTACGGATTCTAAAAATGAAAATTTAATAAATATTTCAAAAGTGGATAAAGATATCGCGGAGACTTCAGAACACTTTTAAAACCCTAATCTGCTTATAATAAACTTCATTAAACTTGCAGAAAAGTTCTTTGCTGTGTGAGTGCGTGTTTGTTTGTTTGTTTGTTTGTTTGTTTGTTTGTTTGTTTGTTTGTTTGTTCATTTGTTCATTTATTTATTTATTCATTTATTTATTCATTTATTTATTTATTCAATCTTTATTTATTCATTTATTTATTCATTTATTTATTTATTTATTTATTTATTTATTTATTTATTTATTTATTTATTTATTTATTTATTTATTTATTTATTTATTTATTTATTTATTTATTTATTTATTTATTTATTTATTTATTTGCATTCTATTCATTATAACCAAAAAATATTTTAACACATTGCAACAAATATATAACATTAATAAATATATCTCATAAAGAGTTTTACTGTTGACGAACATAAAAGTTCTCAAAAGCTTAATGTTTCTGTGAAATGTTCAGCCCTCAAAAAGAATTCAATCTTTGACTTAAATTTTAAGATGTGCACAAAGTTATAATTAAAATCCATGTAGCTGTAAAGCGACTAAGAATTGTCTAAAATGCGATTACTACCCTGAATTTCAAAGAGATCTTTTCGTATTCATGCGAAACATTAAATCGAGAAACAGCGGCCCTTTAAATCGTATCACAACTTAATGTTCATCAAATGATTATAAATAATCCACTATTTAAATAAACTTACATTTTCGATTGAGAATTCCCTGGTGGTTGACAGTTATTTAGAATACCTTTTGATTTGAAGAGATCTTGAGCCTAAATCAAAATTATTTTAAAAATCTGAAGTTAATAATAAATTACAATTAAAAATATTCTCTCACTCGAATAATGTTTCTTTAGTAAATCTATATATACTAATATATATCGAAACAATACTCCAAGTTATAGTAAAAATCCCACTAAAAACGCATTTCAATGAGAATAACTTTATTTCAACGAGAATAACTTTGTTTAAACGTTTTGCAAAAAATTTAAATACTAGTACAATTATATCATTATATTTATGAATAATTAACAAAATAATTTGATTTAACGCAATTATTTAAAAAATAGGAATTTTGTAAAAAGAAAAAAAAAGTCATTCAAATTAAATACATATTTAATTATATAAAACCAAGAAATTACAATACTGAAATATTTAAAAACTTAAAGCATGCACATAATGCAAATAATTTTGCATAGTATATAATTACAATGTTACAAATGATTCAGTGATAAAAATAAATATTGCACTGAAAATCTTGACACTTTCAAGGTGCCTTTAAGGTTTTTAGTGCCCATATTCTTATAAAGTACGTTAGGTATAAGATAAAATTAATTAGTTTTTTACTCTACAGATGGCTCTGTAAGTGTCTGTGAGCCACTGTAAATTGTTATTTCGTGTGTTATGGGCTGTTAACACTAATTAATCATTTAAATGTTCAATGAGAATAGTGGCATCTGCTAATTAAAAAAATTCTATTTCTTTTAGATCATCCTTTAGTAGAACTAGTTTACCACCAAGATATTTTAACAGTGTAACATAAACAAAATTAGTCAATTTTCAAAAACGATTCCAATGCTTACTTTATCATAGAGCTTGTTCAGTAGCCTAGGGACTGACGCAAAGAAAGTAGGCTGCAATGCTCTCATGTCATCAACCAATAAGTTGACATCACCTCTAAAGAACCCTATGCTTCCACCAAATAGGAAAAAAACTGGCTGCAAGTACGATATTAGAAGATCCATCATTAACACTATTTTTACTATATCACTAACAACTATTACAATTTCACATTTAAACAAAAAAAAATTACCTCAACTATTTGTTCAAAGATATGAGCCAGGGGTAGAAACGACAGCATGGTATCGTCCTTATTGAAATTGACAATGGCCTTTAAAATTAAAATAAAAATGTGTATTTTTATTATTATTATTACTTTGCATTAAAAACATATTTTGTGCATTAAAACATATATTAGATCAGCCAGTTTTTGTTATTTTTAGTGTTTAAAAACATTCCAATATGCATTAAACTTTTATTTAAATATAATTAAAAAATTAAATTCTTTTTAAGCATATACTAAAAAGGAATTTTAACAAAATTAGATTTTTAATTAATTATATAATGTAGGATTTCATAAATGACAAAATTATAAAAACAAATTATTACAACACACTATTAGTTGAACACAAAATTAGTAAATAAAATTTTATCATCAATATAGCTGTAACCAGGCAAAATGAATGAAGAAAAATATTTATCTATGATATCTAGCATAAAAGAACTGTCGTAATATTGAAATAAAAAATATATATTAATAAATAAATAAAATCTGTTGAAATTATAATTTTTTTTTACATTTAATTCATCTACTAACGTTTTAAAAACGAAAAGGAATTTTGAACATCCCCGCAACTTCAAATTTCACTTAAATACTGTTTATATAGGAAAATTGTGACAAAAATTGACCGGAAAAGAACAACATATAATATTACAAATCCAGTTAAAAATACACGTTTGATTTTTAACATTTTAAAAGTCACACGTTGTACAATTAAAGGTAGCTATATTATTTAAATTTTCCAAAAATATGTCTTCCATTTTACATTCCAAAAGTTGTATGTTTTGTTGGTTTATTTTAAAAAATGTATGTTCACAAAATTATTTTTGTTCTCTTAAGTTACAGGCAATTCAGATTCTACTAAATATAGTTTTAAAGAGATGAATCACAACCATAGCCTTATTAATAAGGTAGTAGGAAAATAAAAACGTTTATAAATATATATATTTTTTAATAAAAATGGATTACTATTATATTATACTAAAATATGAAACCTCTTGCAGAAAAAATTATAACAGAAGGAAACAATTTGGCAATTAGAATCCCAAACTTTAATTCTATTGATACCTATATATTACCCTCAATCATGCAAAATTAAAAATACATAAATATATTTCATACCATCCTTTCTGCAGCACCAAATACACCAGAAGTCATGTTTTTATGAGTCAATACGACACCTTTCGGATCACCAGTAGTTCCACTTGTATAACATATATGACTAACATCTGAAGATCTAGGAAGCTGTAAAGTATTAAAGCAAGAACTTACAATAGAATTAATGCTTAAAGCAGAACCTTTATTTTAGTTACAAGAACATTGTCGTAAAGTAAGAGCCCAATTTTATTTGGTAGAATCTTGAATATTTAATGATAGAAATTTATTGTGTCTGTTTTCGAGTTTTAGAAAATATTTGATTACTTATAGGAAACAGAAATCTCATTTAAATACTGCCGTTGACTGGGGATATCAATTTAAAGAAATAGTCTCTGTAACGAATCGAATAACTAGGCCTGGGCGATGTTAACATTTCTGCATCGTGATATATCGGGAAGCAAACACTACAATGTCACGATACATCGCGATGTTAACTATGTATATATTTTTTTTTACAAAATACTACAAAACAACGTTTTCATAACACGCTATATAGTCGAAAGTTATGCTTACTTAGCTTTGTAAAATTTTATTAAATTCATGTACGGAAGTTTATTTTTAATAACATGAGCAGAGACCGAATTATTTTCAAGGGGATACACAAAGCACCCAAGGGGGTATAAGCCGGTTATTATTATTATTATTTTGGTTTATTCCGGATTTTTCAATTTCTCTATCTTAATGAAATTTTACTTTGTTATTTTCCAGGGAAGGAGAATGGGGGGGGGGAGGACAAGTGCACTTCCTGGCGGTGCACATGTTACTTTAGTTATTGGTTATTCTTAATTATTAAATCAAAAACATACTTTATAATGAATATTTTATTACTCACAATTTACAATATAACTATTAAACAATAAAAATAAAATTCATACATAACATTTAAAATTCTAATGATCTTTACTTTGTGCCCAAAAAATCTGCATTTCCACATTTTTAAGAAGCAATGTTGGATTGAGTAATTAATCTTATGGAAATAAATTTTATTCAAACTGTGCAAACTGAAAAAAAAAATTAAAAAACATTTATTTACTTACAAGACCGAAGAGAAAATCCTTCAACGTAAATGGGAAAAAATTCGTTTATAAGCATTTAAGCAATCAAACTAGAGAAACAACTGTGATTAGTCCATGCACTAGTTCACATTGATTTTGGGACAGAAATTACAACGCCAGAATACCGCAATCCCCTTGCGTTAATAAATAAAGCAAAATAAAATAACAGCAAGATAAAAAAAAATTATTGAAGTTAATATAAAAGATTTCAAAATACAAAAGTGTAAATATTTTATTTATTTCAAGTGAGAGAAATAATGAAAAAAAAAAAAATGAAACACAAAAAGTGTAGGAAATGCTCAATAGAATTCCAAAAATAGATATCAAGGTCTTTTATCTGATGACTATTAAATAAAAATCAAAACGTTTTCCAAGAGTTGAGAGAACAACATAAAAAAATTTCAAACAATAAAAGGAATACTTCATTTATTGAATCTCCAATATTACTAGAGTACTGGTGCCACCTCGCAATTTCAATACTCATCGCACATACGTAAAGTGGATACGATTACCACGATGTGGTTTTTTCTTATGAAGTATCGAACATGTGCAAAAGAAAATGGAAAACGTCTCAAACGACCCGATGTCGTCGGTTTCACTATGTTTCTATACAATATTGGAAACATCGCGCATATGCAGGGCAGGGTGGATAGGATTATCATGATGTGAGCTTGCTTAGGAAGTACTGAGCAAAAGCAAATGGAACTCGTTTCAAACGGCGCGGGGTCGACGGTTTCAATACGTTTCTATAGTATCTTAGAAACACCGCGCATGAATCGTGGTACGGTTCTTGGTCCTTGAAGTGCTAGGCAAGTAAAAAAAGATCGTGATGTATCGGTTTTGAGAAATTAATGACACCGGTTTGACGATGTTGATTTCACACCGGTTTTTGACGATGTATCGATGCATCACCCAAGCCTACGAATAACCTAAACACCTACAAAACGATTTTTTTTTTTTTTTAACATAAAAGCAGTGTATAAATTTCCAAAACTTCATTTAAAAGTGATAATTTTAATTAAAATTTCAGAAATTGAACAGCCATTGTAATTTCCGAAACTTACTTTGGATAAATTGTGTTATTTGAGACATCCACAATAAATATTATGAAGGAAATTATTTCAAGAAAGTCGAAAATGTGACACGTTGATGCAACATTCGACAATCACTCTGACTTCCCACATATTTCCTTCCAACTACAACCCAATTTTCGAATGTATATTGAATGAAGCTTATTGTATGTTAGAAAAGTTTATTCTCGATCCACATCAATAGTCTCTAACGTCCACTTTACCGCATAAAAAACCGCATTTATAAAGCTATGTAAAATACTAAGCATGGCATAAGAATTTAAATCCACCCCTTGGAACAATGTACAACCTCAAATAAAATATGTATCCTATGTATCAAATTTATTTTATAGTTTGTGTCAAGTAACTCGCAAAGTCACATTGAAGATTACTGTTTGAAAATTGCTTAGAGAAAATACTGTTTTGAAAGTTCGTCAGAGTTAGATATTGTATTCTATAACTGAGAGGTATAAGATTCCTTAGGTTTACTCAACGTTTTCAAATGAATATTTTCTCATTTTAAAAGTACTACCATTTACTGTATACTATCACAACTTCCAACAAATTTTGGAAGACTTCTGATTTTTATTTACTTCAATTTTCAAACAAATAACCGATTGTGTAAGTAAATGAACTATTTGCCAAAAAGTGGAATATCATTCATCAATTTTTGGTTTTATATAAAGGGTGAAAAAAGGATCGTTACAAAAAATACCGTCCAGAAATATTGTAAAAAATAATCGCACAATTTATGCTTCTTTTATTTGCTTAAGATAGGTACTTTATCAAGGCACCGAGTGCATCAATAAGGCCTTGTTTTCCACAGTGTTTAATGCACAATTCGAGTAAAAGCAAAAATAAAATCGTGTTTACATCCTATAACCTTTAGAAATACTCACAAATAATCAATATAAAATGTAATAATTATTTTATAGGAAAATTATACCTTAATTAACTCACAACTCATTACTTCAGATGCTCGATGAAGATTTTTCATAATTATTATAATTAAAATTATGTTTGAATTAAATATTTTTGAGTTTAGAATATTTTAATTAAATATCCATTCCAAATTCCCCTTTGTTGAAAGTTCTCAATTAAATTTTGTTTGTTTACATATTTAAGTGTAAATTATTCACATGTTCAGAAGTTTATCCAGTATCTAAATCTTATGTTATTTGAAATACTCCCTGTTTGATTATACTACAATAAGAGAAAAAAAAAAGCTCATACTTAAATTAATACTTATAAATTAATAAACCAAAATTTTCTAATCAAATTAAAATTAAACCATAAAGAATCAAAACAATAATTAACTTACTAAGGTCTCACTTGGTGTAGCTTTTCCCATATCCTAAAAAAGATTTGCGTTTTAATATAGTAGTACTGAATCCTATAAACATCTCTTAACAATATAAATATTGGTACTGACTATAATAAAAAAATATATATATATTTGTTTTCTTCCAGTTTCATTAATTCCCAAAACATGTTTAATCTAATTACTGCTAACAAATATTTTTAAAGGTAGTTAATATTACTAATACAAGATTTAAACTAATAATAAAATTTATTGCAAAGCATTCAAGATTACTAAAACAAATGTTTTCATTTGATGTGATCTCTTCTACCAACACTCAAGCAAATGTAAGATCTTTAAGTAAAATTACCTTTCTTCGTAGAAATTGATTATCATTTAACATAAAATACCACAATAGCAAATATGCTTTAGAATTTGAAATTCTATTAAAAATAAACTTATTTAAAGTAATTACACATTTGTAAATAGATTTAAAATGTCCAATTGTTTTAACAGTTTAAATTATAATTCCAGCTATATAAACCTCAAAATAAATTTAGATTATACTAAAAAAATACAGAATACTTTGAAAACATTAGAAATATTTGTATACTTCAACATTTTTAAAAGAATGCAGGACGATTCCTTTTTCTTTCGCAAGTTGTTTCAATTCCTTTGTTATTTCTTCTATCACAACAATATTTCGCATACATAATATTTCGTTTGTGCTATTCAGAAGATTTCGAACTCTATTCTCAGTATCACAAACAACCATCTGAATGTCAGCTAAATAAAGAATGAAAGGAGGTTTTGAGAAAATTTGAATAGACAAAACCGCATTCACAGATTAAATAACAAATATTATACTTTAACAAATTTATATTGTATTAGGAAACATTATATTCTCGTCTTATAATTTTACAATTGAATTTATTCCATAGCTAAGTAAAAGTTTGGAAATTGTTTAAGGTAAAAATGCGTTTAATTACAATAAAACAAAACTTAAAGACTCATAATATAAATAAACATTTCCTAAAAAACTTCTTTAAAAGACTCATTTAAGCATCGAATATAATGAACCTGAAGAATAAACTGCATGTTTTAACAGTGCTTCTCTTAGCGTATCTGCTGTTCTAACTGATAAAAGAAAAAAAAATGTGCTAATATAACCCTTGGAAGGCTTTATATAATTATATTAGTTTTTGTCATGCCATCTAAGTAATTTATATTTGATTTCATTTAATGGTATGCGTCATTTACATTAAAAGAACTACAGAATAAAAAGTTTCATAAATTTCAAATAGTGTTTAGTGATTTAGTTGTTTTGATAAGGACATTTTCTACTAAAACTAAACATTATTTTTATGCATACATGTTTTGAAAATCAATATATTTTATTAAATTATTTTTAATACAAGTTTTTAAGGACACAAATATCATGCAACTTTTGTATTAATTTTTTTTTTTTAACTTATCCATTAATAAAAAAATTCTAAAAATGTAAAGATAAAAACAGATTGAGATATCCCTACTAAATTCATCATAGTCTGTAAATGATCAAGCAACTTTTTCATTTATTGTTTGAGTCTAACGAATTAATCAGGTGCTTTTATCAGATATTGACTATTTAAGTATCATCCTATATAAATCATCAACATCCATTTTAAAACATCCAACTTCAGGTCCTAAGGTAAAACGAGTAGAAATTTAAAAAAAAAAAAAAAAAAAAAAAAAAAAACGTGCTTCCTCTAACATACAAATAATTATTTTCTTCTTCTTCTTCTTCTTTTTTTTTTTTTTTTTTTTTTTTAAATACTTTTTATTACTAAAAGTTTTTTATTAGTATACACTTGATATTGGTTTACAATACATTTATAAATATGAAAACCGTGAAATAAAATCTTACCATGGTTGGAGATAAAAGAACATGCATTTGGTCCAAAAGTATCGTATAGCGGAACTACGATCATAGATTGAGATATGCAACCGTACTGCGTTACTAACCACTAAAAAGAGTGGTAAATTTTCATATTATTTATTAAAGTCTGCTATGTGAGAAATTACAAAATATCTTTTTAAAGAACCTTCATTAACTTAAATATTAATTTCATCAGTTTATTTCTCTTTATATTTTAATATTATTTTGGTATAAAATGAACAGAGTATGATACTTAACATATACTTAAGCATTTAGTTAAATATAAAACAACATCCCTTACCTCAACTGAATTTTGAGCATAAACTCCAATCTTAGTTATTTGACCAGAAAGCATTCCTATGTTAATCAAACCCGATCCAAAATATTCTGATCTCTTTATAAACTTTAAAAAAAGAAAGGGAAATATGTAAATAACTTTATTAATAATATAAAAAAAAGAGTATTTACAATATTTATTATGAGCAAACTGAGTGGCAATTAAAAACATCCAAAGTATCAAAAAATTTATAAATATTCAATCAAACGTTTATCCAAAATATACAATAATTAAATAAGTACAAAAATGTTTAATAATTATTTAAATATTCATGTATAACTATTTCAGCAAACTTTTAGTCAAAGTCTCAAGTACTTAGAATTAATACACTGTCTACCAATAAGTATTTAGACACCCATTCAAATGAGGATATCTTCTCAGTGGAGAAGCATAGCAAAGACATCTTTATGTAACATATCTCTAAGTAAAGCAACTCAGTCGCAAATTGAAATGCAAAGTGTACTGTGGGGGCATATGAAAAGAATGGAGTATCGTTAGTGTGCAGTTGTACAGATACATTTACTTTAAAAATCGCGCAAGTCATGGGGTTGACTTTTAGTGTGAGATATAATCTCTCCTGTCATCAGTGTTTACTTGGCACTGTATTCTCATACTTAACATGAGTTTCTTGATGAATTCTAGTGACTAAATGGTTCGTAACATGTTTTGAACAGTTTGCAGGTCATAGAAAGTTCCCAATACATTAAATCTTTACACAATGCATATCGTAGAAGCTTCCCACACATGCTTGCTGAAATTTAGATTAGAGGAGTAATCTGGCTTACTTATAGTCGCAATATTGATATTTTTTAATAGTTTATACATGGCAAAAGTGGAATAAAATTTACCATAAGTATCAATAAACATGGTTTAAAAACCGACATTTCACCATTAACGACTTGTCTAGATCAAGTTAACATAATTTCAGTGAAAGAGTCGAATTTAATTATCTTTTGAGCTCTTGGGGAACTTATTAAACCAATTCAACATATGGCACCCAAAGACCAAATCTTTTCAACATCAGATACTGTTTACAGAAAATAATTTTTTCAGTCTTATGAGTGATATTGGACATCAGATGATCTGTAGAAACGATGGGAACATTATATTTCATGGTAAATGCCAATTCAAGTTAACGATTTGATGGGAAAAGAGTTTTGGTCTTTAGGTTCAATATGTTGAAATTGTTTAATAAGCTTCCCAACAGCGCAAAACATAATTAAATTCCACTTTTTCACTGTAAATGCGTTACCTTGATCTAGACAAGTCTTTAATTGTGAAATATCAGTTTCTAAATCGTGTTTGTTGAAGGTTATGGAAAATTTAATCCCACTTTTGCTTTGGACAAATGATTACAAAATATTAATATCACCCCTATAAGTAAACCAGATCACTCCTCTAATCCAAATTTCATCCAGCATGTGTGGGACGTTTCTACGATATACATTGCGTAAAAATTTAATGTATTGGGAACTTTTCATTACTTGAAAACAGTTCAAAAGGTTGGAAGAACAATTTAGAAACACTAGAATTCATCAAGAAACTCATGTTGAGGGGGAAATCATATCTCACAGGGGAAATCATATCTCACACTAAAAGTCAACTCCATGAGTTGCGTGATTTTAATGTAAATGCATCTGTACAACTGCACACTAATGATACTCCATTCTTTTGCATATGCTCCAAATGAACACTTTGCATTTCAATATGCGAGTGAGTTGTTTTACTTATAGATGAGTTACATAAAGATGTCCTCTTGATGTGAATTGCAGGTGTCTATGCTGTCTCCCTGAGAAGATATCATCATTTGAATGAGTGTTCAAATACTTATTGGTAGATAGTGTATGTAGTACAAATGCACCTACATTTAAACTAACGTTGTTTATAGCAGAGTCAAGTGCTTGTTGAAATCACCAAATAAATATCTAAATGCGTACTATTAAGATCACATGGAAATTATCATTAAAAATAATAATGACAATTAAAAATTCGTATTTTTTAAATACTTTACATTTTCACAAATAAGGCTTCAATTATACGATAGATATTCATTACGGTAGAAGTCATTGTTTTTTTTTTTTTTTTTTTTTTTTTTTTTCAGCGTTGGGGGTCCTATTTCCTCTTTAGTCAAACTTCATTTACCAATTTCAGTCTCTAAAGTTCACTTTCATATTGTACCACATTTCAATCTGAAGGCGAACATTTCTATGATGTTTTTCTCCTTCAAATATCAAATTTTATTAAAGTTTATTTTTTACAACAGGGCCTAGTTTGCAATAATACAATGCAGTTAGTTCTTGGCAGCCTTGTATTATATTCAGACCAACTTGAGTTTGACTTTTTTGTGAAAGGACATCTATCCAATTTGCTTAAAGTAATCAACCACTTCCTGTTGGACTTGAAATTTAGTGAATGTTTGAAAACATAAACATAAGAAAGTAAATGATGTCCAATACTAATGTTAGAACTTACTTTTCTATAACTAATCCATGAATAATCAGAATTGCCTTTTCGGAAACCTAAGCATCTACCATCACCTGAAATAAATAATGTGTATTCACATTCTTTCATAAATCGTGAATTAAGTGTGATAATATTGTTTACTGGAATAGCTATACAAATGGACCTACACGTGGCTGCCAAGTGAAAAATTACTAGAATTACTGGTTCATTTTACATGAGAGAAAGGTGATAAGCGCTTGTCTACTATCCTATAGGAAATGACTGACTACTGAGACTCATTAAGAAGTTTCTAAGATAACCACGACAAAATAACTCACTGAATTCTCCAAAATTCCAAAATCTTCCAAAAGGGAAATGATTTTTCGAACCAGAGAAAATGTGGCTCCTCACTGTTTTCAATGCTGTCTTGCACTCTATGTGTCATGATTTAATGAATTGATGCCGACCAAACAGTATAGTGATTAGTGTGCTAGCTTCTAGACCGCGAGGTTGCGGGTTCGAGTCCCGTATTAGGCATGGGTGTTTGTAAATGTATGTTGGCGTGTCTAATGACGAATGTTTCGGTGCATTATAGCCCTCGTGTTGCTGACGGCGCCAGATAATCTGAAAACAACCAACCAACGAATAAATTGATTGCAGTTATCAGAAATTTTATTTACATACATATAGTTTTAAACAAAAATTTCATAAATAACATTTCAGATTAAAGTAAATGGAATGACACATAACTATTAAAAATCAAATTTTAATGGATAGTTAATGGAAACTTTAATGGATACTTAATTAGGATTTTTTCAGAAAAAGAATATTTCTCAAAAACTTTATTTTGATTAATTTACAAAGCACATTTTAACCAATTTTTAATATGAGTGTAATGCTTAAAATATGTTTTACTTAAACAAAATACATATTTGTAACAGTTCTTACGATGCAGGATATCTTACCGGAAACTTTGCATCCATGAAGTAGAATCTCCCATAAAGTTGTCAAATGTTCAAATTTGGAACATGAACCACCATTAATGGAAACTTGTTTTGATCTCTCTTCACTGTTATACTCTTCCTGCATATTGAATCGTACAAAAAAAATAAAGAATATATTTTAATGAAATATATAATTAAAGAATTTCACTTAAAATAATAAAAGCATATAAAAAAAAATTTAATCAACTGTGAACAAATAAAACTATGATATTGATATTAATTTGCCAAAGATTAGTATAGATTTAATTATAAAACTATTAAGGATCTTTCTAGGAAGAATGTATAAATTACAAGTAAAAAAAAACTTATAATATGCAATCTAGTTTATTAATAGCGTAAATTTATTTAAAAAGCAGTACAGATTTTAGGAAAAAATTAACTGTATGTAACTACCAAATGATTTATAAAAATTTGTGCATATTTTTAATAAAACGAAATTCATTTACCAAAACATAAAATATAATGAATAATATTGGTATCAAGATTGGAACAGTCATTCAAAATAACTTGTTCAACCTTTTCTATATTATAAACTCAAATATTTGGGCTTCAATAATATATTCAATATAATAGTATAAATAAACAAAGAAACACTAAAAAACTAGAAATTAAAGCATACAAAATTTAAAATAGTTATAGTTTAACCATGTTTCCTTAAACTTATTCAAACCATAAGTTTTTGAGTTTTCTGTTATCATACTTCAACAAAATATGCACAAAAGAGAAACGTGTTTTATTTCTTGTTTATTAAATTTTAGTTTTTCAGAAGTCAAATCTTTTTTTTTTTTTTTTTTTTTTTTTTTTTTTTTTTTTAATTTAAAAACTATGAATCAGTAAGGAATATATATTACCGTTACTTCAATGCTGCCTTCTTCATTAAACATCATTTTCTGGAAGGAAATAATTTCTTTTCAGAAAATCAGTATAAAATTTTAACTTCTATATTACGAAAGTAATAGATACATTTATATTTACAGATAAAATGGGATATAGTTAAACGGCCACATAAAGTGTGTGATTTATTTTTAAAAATTTCTATTTTTACAACCCTTTAATATTTTTAGATAGAAATCTTTTTAGATAGAAAGAATTTTCATCAATTGATAAAAATCAAATAAATCTAGGGGTGTAATTTTGCTGTATTTTAAAACTAGGTGATACCCCTGCCAGCATGTTTTATTCACACAAAAAGTTCATCGCAAGTATTGATGGTTACGTGGAGCCATTAAAATAATTTTTTATTGACTCTATGGTTGAATGTCTGAAACATGAATTCCATATGAGCGGTAAAGAGCTACACTAAAGCTACAATGAACTAAAATGTCACAATAACTTCTGAACTATTGACAGAGTTTTAGTCCGAATTAAAAGGTATAATAGCTATCATGATTTCAATTTACAATAGTTATGGATTTGAAATGCCTTAAGTAATTAATCAGTTATCTCTCAATATGAAATCCAAAGCTCTCACTGACTCAGCACTAATTCTCCCACTTCCTATACAGCCACAGCTATGGAATTTGGTACAAATGTCAACATGGACAAACTGTTTAGCTTACTAAAAGTAAGCTATAAATAAAACTTTTAAAACTAATAATAAGTAAAACTTTTAAAACTAATATTAAGTAAAACTTTTAAAAGAAAGCTATTCTAAGCTCGATTAACTAATTTTAAGAAGTCAAACTGTTCCAAATGGTTAATAATTAACTATCCCCCTTCCGATGTATTTACAACACTGAAATATGGACTTGATGACATTTGTCAACAAGTGCAAACATAAAATAGTAAGCTACTCCAATCTCAAAGAACTAATTCGAAAAAAATTAAAAGATCGGGTCGAAAAAGTTATAATCGTTGAATATTCCAAAGTCAAATTACCAAACGGTATAGTGGTTAGCGAGCTAACTTCTGGATCACGAGGTTGCGGGTTCGAGTCCCGTGTTAGGCATGGGTGTTTGTAAATGTATGTTGGCTTGTCTAATGACGAATGTTTCGGCGCATTATAGCCCTCGTGTTGCTGACGGTGCCAGATAATCTGAAAACAACCAACCCAAAGTCAAATTTCAAATAAAGTCACTTCTGTCAAATTTAATTAAAATGTCAATAAGGGCAAGCATAGAAAACGTGCTATTCTAATCTCGAATTAACAACTTTTAAAGGAAATATTCCAAATAGAAATATTAAAATGAATCACTTCCACAATTTAGCCACTAGGAATGGAAAGGATATCCGGCAAATATCCGATATCCGGCATATCCGGCTGATTTTTCAATATCCGAAACCCCGTCGGATATCCGATTTGAAATACCGGACATCCGATAATTTCATTCGGGTATCCGGCTATATATCCGGCCACCAGGTATCCACAAGAAATAATTTTTTGCAAAAAAATAATGATCTCTTTCGGACAAAGGAGACACCGCATCCTACACTTTTTTTTCTAATTTTTTTTTCTTCTTGGACATAAATTGCAGTCAAGTTAGAAAACGAAAAATTTCCTTCGTGAGAACTATGCTTTCGCATATCCCTAACTTCAAAGATGAGCTAGAAGATGCAGGTGCATTTAGTTTCAATTCACAGAAAGAGGCGCCGTATTATTGGCGCCGAGTTGATAAGCATAAACCATTCCTACAATCTTTTTCCATACACATCCTTCAGACGTGTTTTGCAATATGTTCTTTTCATTCCAAGTTTATGATCTGATTAATTCCAGATGTTATATTTGAATGCTTCTCCGTAAAACACGAACCGAAATACTAATAAATAGTATTTTTTTCCATAACATAAGTTACTTGTTAAGAGTTTTAGTTATTCTCATTTCCTCCTTTTTTTTTCTGACATTTGCTAGCGAGTAAAAAGCAATAAATAACCAATGCGCACTCCTCAATGCTTTTTTTTTTTTTTTTTTTTTTTCTATCGACGATAATACCCTACCCTTTTATGCGGTGAATGGTATGGTCTAGGGAATTATCACTCGCACATGAAATGAAAGTTCTTCACTGGGCATATCTATTTGGAATGAGAAATATTTTCATTCCCTGTATTTCATGTTCTGCATTATAAACAATAACTTTTCAGCATTCTTAGGGGCTAATCGGTTTCGGTTATCAGTGTATATTCGCTTTGCTCCACTGAAAAGTCTCTCTGAATTGACTGAGCTTGGTGGGGAGCTCAAATATTTCAATACGATATTCTTTAAACGTGGATATTCTTGTATATGGTGTTTCCACCATTCAATTGGATTATAATTCCTGTCTGTTAAAGGAACACTGAAGAAATTTTCCAGTTCTTTTCTTATTGCAGCTTGTAAATCATTTTTGCCGTCATTTTCCTCTTTTGAATTTTCATGCTCAACAAATTCTGAAAAGCAATTCCAGATGTCTATTTTCCATTTCATTGACATTTTCCGTTTCATTAAATAATTTGTATTTCGAATCTAAAAATCTTCGAAAGTGAAATATGCTGATTGGATATCACTAGAAATACTATTCCTTTATTCACTTTGAATCGTCACTTTGCATTTTAATTGGTGTTCCTTTTGAATTTTGGTATATTTTACTTAGTAAATTTAATACTATTGAGAACAACTTGTCTTTATAAAATGTTACAGATTTATGTTGCTGTCGATGAATGCCAAATAAGGAATTCCCCAAATTATTTGAAGAAGCTGTTATTTTTTTTATTATTTGTAAATCGGTTTTGTTATCTTTTTAATGTTGTGATTTTCTTAAACATATCACGAGACTCCTCGTGATGAAATTTTATTCAAACAAGCCACTGGCTCTTATTTATTGGCATTAATCAAATATTCCAAAAAGTCGTCAATTCTATAGTGCATTTGCACCAAAAGAGCAGAAAAAAAGGTATCGATGTTGAATAGGACATTTCCTAGGAAAACTTTTGTTTAGAAGATTTTTTTTTTCTTGCAACATGTTTGATTTTAAGTTATATTTTAATATTTATACTTTAACTTAATTTTGCCATTACTTAAATATTAATTTTAGAAAAAATTTCTGATTGCTTTATAAAAAAAAAAATTGCAGAACGTTCTATACTACATCTGTTCCAAAACAGATTGATACTGTTGAAAGTATTGCATATATTTTAATCAAACGAAAAAAAAAAATTCTTATTAAATTTGTTGTCAGTTTTATTAAGTATTTTTTTAACACATTTGTCTTAATAAACTAGAAATAAATATCATTAGTTAATGGAATTCCATTGTTTTATTATTTTGACTTCAGTACAATTGCTGTGTGTTTTTCGGATAAAACCAACGAAGGATATTTATGCAGACTTGAGGAAGATTATCTTATGTTTACATTATATGATACAAGGTAAGAAGAAGTTGAGTAACAATTTACAAACGTATTTCTGAAATATTTTCATCACATTGCAGAATGTTTGGTACAATTTTAAGTAACAACCAAACAAAATGGTGATGAAGTTTCAAAATTGTTCAGCAAGTGTAGGTATTGGCATCACTAAAACATCGTTTCATCAACTAAAGTTTAAATTAAAAAAATTAACTCAGTGGCGCGACAGCCCGTGTGGACCAAGGCCTGCTGGGCCCAGCTCAGCTTTCTTGACTGTGGCATTTGTGTGTCACATAGCAGATGTTCCGGTCAGATGGTCATTCTGACGCCAAACAACAGTGTTTAGTTCCCAAGCATGCATGGTCCTCCTCAGTTTATTTCTTTCAGGTATAAACAGCTAAGTCAACCTTGCCCGGTCGGTGAATCAAACCATGGACCTGTGTCATGCAGTGCGGTGCGCTAACCACTAATTATAATTTACTTGATACTTCATATCATGACCATTTTTTTCGTATAGCATATCGTATAACTATCGTTTTTAGTATATAGACCGAATATCCGGCCGGATATCCGGTGAAATCCGTTTCGGATATCCGTATCCGGTAGACATGGTACCCCGGATATCCGAAATCCAGTATCCGGCAAAACTCACATCCGTTCCATCCCTAATAGCCACAACTTTCAAATTTGATACAAACAAGATTAATCGTACAAAAAGTAAGTTATTCTGTTTATGATGAACCAACTTTCAAGGGTCGAAACGGAGTTAAACGTTCCAAACGTGAAATGCAGTAATGTCTTTTGATTGTTAAAATGTACGAGGTAAAATTTCGCAGCAAAGCACGGGCATTCATCTAGTTGTTAATATACAAGTTTGACACATACTTAAACTTCATCCCCTTTAAGGCACTATGGAACTTCAAGGACACTCATCAAAATAAACTTTAGAGGCAGGGCCTGATTTAGAAAACCGATTACTATCGATACAACATAGCAGATGAGGCCCGCTATTGAATATTTTTCAATATTAACGAAAATTTTGGTTACCGTCTTGATTATATCAATGTTAAGAAATTAGTACTGTAATGACTAATAAGTTATTAAAATATATTTTCTCATATTGTATGACATTGATCAAGTCCACTGAACAGAATAATAATTGTTACAAAATAATTTAGTTTTGATAGAAAAAAATTTAGAATTGAATTTAGAAAATAATTTAGTATTGATAGTTACGAAATAATTTAGTTTTAATGAATGAAAAAGAAAAGATTTTCATAAGAATTTTTCAGGTAATTTAGGTGCCCTAAAATTTGGTTGTCCAAGGCACGAGCCTTACAGGCCATTTGATAAATGAGGTTTCCATTTAGAGGCTAAGACTTATCAGTAATAAAAAATTTATTTCAAAAATAAAACAGTCCAATAAAGTTTTGAATATTTATGTTATATGATTGTTGTCCCTTACAGTTACAACAACATTCATTAAAATGTGAACTTTTGTTTTGATTAAATTTTTTATTACATAATTTTTTTACTTTTCATATACCACCTTCCTACTATCTTAAGACGTACAAAAAGTTTTTTAAGGAACTGTTGATTTCATCAGACTTCATATTGCTGTAGCATAAGTTTATGTCCACACCGTATATGCATAAAATTTCGCACAAAAACACATCAAATCAAACACCAAATTGATAAACAGTATCAATTTCATAAAAAATCACTTACATATCTGTTGTGAGATATTACAACACCTTTTTATCGGGCAAGAAACCCTTAGGGGGTTCAGAGATAGTAATTTTTATAATAGTGACTTCCTCCTACCCAGTGGCTGAAATGAGTCATTCCCTTGACCTTCGTCGCTCTCCTCACACACTTAGCAACTGAAAAAGGGGTTTATATTTAAATTGATTGGATTAGAGAAAGAAAGTTTTAGGGGCTTAGCCAATCACACTTGTTGGCTAGTTTTTTGTCAAGTAAAGCTTGTACTAAAATCTGCCACTTTCTTCCCTGACACCCACTAAACAGCAGGTGCTTCAGAAAATGCTCAGCGAGCCAAATACATAAAGATGTTGGGTAAGTCCCTTTTTGATATTCCTGCGATATACTCATCTCTCCGCCAAGATAATTTATAACTAAATATTAAACGTACTTAAATATTGTCAATCGTCTAAGTGATAAATGTTATCTGAAATAAATGTCTTTTGTTAAATATACATGTCCTCTGTTCTGTTTCTTTGGAATTCTGGTGTTTACTTGTACCGAACCTCTAAGCGAGAGAGATACTAACCACGTAGGGATCACGAGCCAACTTATGATTTCTTTGAAATCACCCACATCCCTCAGCTTAGAACAATATCTCAATATCCTATAAATTATATCTGCTACAGAGCAGAAAAATCATTTCACAACTCAAATACTCAACAAAAAAAAACTTCTGGAAAGGGCATGAAAAATATCCTGGTGTGACGGAATAAAAAAAAAAAATTGTAAATATAAATTAAACTAATAATTAAATCTACACTACAGAGCAATTGAAATTAAAATAATAAAATGATTTAAAAAGTTTACCTGCAAACATAAGAAGTGAAAAACCATTAAACAAAAAGATCAAAGTACTCAATTGAAAAGGTCCCCCGACGCATCTGCTTTTATCTTGGATAGATTTTTTGGAAAGAAACTGAGTTTTCTCTAATGATTATCCAATGAAAATAATAAATTCTACTGAATCTGATAAAAGATAAATATCTTACTTTAAATTATCAAGATGTTTTTTTTTTTTTTTTTTTTTTTTTTTTTTAGTTTTTTTTATAAGTAAATAAATATTTCTTTTAAGTAATTGCTCGATCTATGTATTGGCATTTTCCTTCTCTTGTAAAATGCATTGTTGAAGGGGAAATAATTGTTTCCTCATCTACAGCAGATAACAAAAATTACAAATTTCGAAACGTTTTAAAATCACCAAATTGTAAAAGATAAAACTCACAATAACAAAAGAGCATTGAAGAATGGAGTTTTGAAGCAAAACAGATGACCATACCTGCCAACTTGTACGAATCATCCGTACAATGTACGGATTTTTACTATTTTGTACGGGTGTACGAACAGCTAAAAAAATCGTACGGATTTCACGGTACTTTTCGTTTTTTTCCCTAAAACCGTTTTTTTTTTTTTTTTTTTTTTTTTTTTTTAATAAATATTTTTTTAAGTCACCAACGAAACCGAAACGATTTTCCAAACCTGCCGCGTCCGTCAAAATATTTATTCACACTCCAAGATTGCGCATATGTTCAGTACTAAAGCGGCTGTGCGAGGATGCATTGTTTTCTTTTCTGTTGCCGACTAGATTTGGCAAACCAAACCACTGCTTCGATTTTTCGGGCTTTACAGATTAATAAAGAAGCAGAAAACCGAAAGTGCTTTAGTTTTTTAATTCTACCTTCTTTTGGACTGGACTCCGAAACGTAAATAATAGTACTGGACTTGCGCGTAAATAATAGCACTAAACACGGCGCCGGGGATGCACTGTTTTCATTTGTGTTGCCAACGGGACCTGGCGAACCAAACAACTATTGCTTTGCCTCAGACTTAAGGGATTAACAAAGAATCTGAAAACCAAAAATGCTTTAGATTTTGGTTATTCCTTCTGTTTGGACCGTAGAATAATGTTGCGCGTATATAATAAAAGTACATAAGCGCGGCGCCGGAAATTCATTGTTTTCATCTGTGTTGCCGACGGGATTTGGCGAACCAAGCAACTGTTTCGTTGTCTCGAACTTTAGAGATAATAAAGTAGAAAACTGAAAGTGCTTTAGTTTTTTTTTTATTCTTTCTTCTTTTGGACCGTACTCTAACGCTGCGCACTAAATCGCGACGCCGCCGTTTTCAATTGTTTTGGCGGCACTCACCGAACGACTGTTTCGTTTTCTCGGACTTTAGAGATTAAAGCACTTTCGGTTTTCAGCTTCTTTGTTAGTCTTAATTATTTATTTTAAAATATCCAAGTTAAACAATCCTGGTGTAAAATTCCAGAAAATATCAATTTTTTTTGGAGTTTACTTCAAACCAAGCGGTTTACTTCTAATCATCAGAAATTCAAACAAAGAAACAAATTTTGCATTCTGCTCTATCTATGCATCTGATATTAAGATTTCTCATGGAGGATTTACTGATATCGAAGTTCATATCAATTCTAAAAAGCACAGTGACAACATCAAATGTAATAATACGAATTTGAAAGCCTGCATAATTGATATTTGTGCGTGTGATTAAACACTTTGAATACCACCAACTCATTGTATGTTTCACTAGAGTTTTTGTGTCATAAAGCATGTTTTATTTAGGTGTAATGTAGACTAAATCTTAAACCTCATCAGAGATTTCATCGTAAAGTTTAAATTTGATTTATTTTTAAATCCAAGTTAGTTTTTTTATTTTATAATTTCCATTTTGTGCTAAAATGTAACAATTTGTTATATTTGATAGCAATTTAATACTATGCAATTTTTTTTAATTTTTTTTTTTGCATTTGTAATAGAATTTTTACTATTTCTATATTACATTCATAAATATTGTCGCTATTTGACTTTCCATGAGTAATAGGAATGCAAATATTTGTTCCGTAAAAATTGTACTAATTTGAAAATGCCAATGTTGGCAGGTATGGATGACGCATGGCTCTTTGAAGTTATATTAATTCAGTTTCTAAATTATTGAGCAGACAGACATTTCATTCCAATCACTTAGTGTGACTGGAGAATAACTGAACAAACATGAGATGGTTACAGAAGATCGCTATGTCACCACCTAATGTGCATATCAGCTTTTAGGCTTGAACAAGCCTTTTTTATGTTTTTATAGTTTTACTAAACAGTTGACTATTAGATTATTGTTTCCAAGTTCGATAATGATACTTAATCGATTCGTATCTTAAAACCTTTTAAGATACGAATACGTTTAAGTTCGTATCTTAAAACCTTTTAAGATACGAATATTACATAGTAATTGAAAGTGACAGATTGTTAGTGAAATAAAATTATATTGAAGTAAATGTCGAGAGAATAGTAGTCAAGGACAAATGTATGAAATAACAACAAAAAATTAAGCATATATATGATTCAAGATTTTTTATTATTATTATTATTATTATTATTATTGTGGTGATATACAAGTATCTTCTATCCTCTATTTGAACTGTATTGACTGCAGTTAAGCCTTTGACTCAATAATATGATAGATTGTGGCACATTTTAGAAATATATGGCATCCCGCAAATGTATATTAACATTATCAAGGAAATGTACAAAGATAGCAAAGCTTTTGTTAAAGTGAACGGCAAATGAACTGAATCCTCTTTAGTTGAAACAACAGGAGTCAGACAGAGTTGTGTCTTGTCTCATCCTTATAATTATACTTTTTGAATTATGCGAATGACTATCAAGAAGAAGAAATTAGGATTAAGATAGACTAATGTATGACATAACAACGAAAAAGTATGCATGTTTATGACTCAAGATTTTTTTTTTGTGGTGATATACAAGTATCTTCTACGCCGCTCAACTTGAACTGTATTGACTTCAGGTAAGCCTTTGACTCAATAATATGATAGATTGCGGCAAATTTTAGAATTATATGACCTATGACATCCCGCAAATGTACATGAATATTATCAAGGAATTGTACAAAGATAGCAAAGCTTCTATTAAAGTGAACGGCAAATTAACTGAATCCTTTTTAGTTGAAACTACACGATTAAATAATGCTGAAGGCATTGTCTTATTATCCTCCAATTTTTAAAATTTGCAACAATTTAAAAAACAGATCTTCTTTCTGAATATGCTGAAATGTCTCAGATAAATGTAACTAAAACACTACGAATAAATGGAAGAACAACAGACAATGAAGTACTGCTTAAGAATAAAACTATTGAAAATGTAGAAGTATTTAATTATCTAGGAGCAACATAAAGAACTAAAGGTGGGACATATAATGATATCCAAATGGAAATCTCTGAAGCCCGTGACTGCTTTTAAATGCTTATATAAAATACTAGCTGAATAAACGTAATTTTAACAAGTGCAATATTTTAGTTAGCTATGAAGCCTCGCTTACGCAAACCCGTCATTGGTGTGTAGGTCCCAGTTTTTGCGCTTCGCTAGCAGGAAGGTTCATCGCTACGCAAAATCGAGCTCGCTTCGTTCACTGAAAAGTTCATTGAAACATAAGTACAGGTTTACTTCACTCGTTGAAAGGTTCATTACTATGCAAGAATAGGCTCGCATCTCCCGCCTAAAGGTGCATTGTTGCGTAAGCATAAGTTCGCTTCACTCACTAAAATTTATAATTGCTACATAAAGCCTTAATATTAGAAGTCCCACCCCTGTCGAGACACACAAAAAAATCCCCCCATTGATACAATAATACAACACCTCTTTAAGATTATTTTAACATGCGTTTCTGGAAAGCAAAATTAAAAGGCCAAAACTACTTATGTTGAAACTTTTAGAACTTTAGGCCTATTAGAAGTCGCTTTTTGTGAAAATATTATTTTAAAAAAATTAATCAAAAATCAAATTAAAATTTTAATATTCTTTTGTCAATAGTCCAATTAAAATGTCAAAACTACTTGTGTTGAAAATTTCAGAACTGTAACCAAAGTAGAAATCGTTTTGTAAAATAGTTATTAATTAATTAAAAAAAAAATTTAAAAGAACTAAATAAAAGTTTGAAATTCTGTTTTTTAAAAAAGTCCAATTAAAAAAACTAAAACTACTTATGTTGAAAATTTCAGATCTGTAGCCCTATTAGAAATCATTTTGAAAAATATATATTAGTTAATTAAAAAATTAATTAAAAAAACAATAAATTTAAAATTCGGTTTTCAAATAGTTCAATAAGAAAACCAAAATTACTTATGTTGAAAATTTCAGAGCTGTAACCCTATTAGAAATCGTATTGTAAAAAAAATTGTTAATTAATTAAGAAAATAATTTTAAAAAAGAACTAATTAAAATTTTAACATTCTGTTTTTCAAAGTCCAATTAGAAGGCTAAAACTGCTTATGTTGAAAACTTCGGAGCTGTATCTCTATTTGAAGTAACTTTGTAAAAAAAAACATTTAAATATTAATTAAAAAAGAACTAATTAAACTTTTAACATTCTACTTGACATGCATAAAATTAGAAGGCCAAAACTTCTTGTGTTGAAAATTTCAGAGCTCTACTCCAATTTTAAGTAGATTTCTATAGCTCCACAGAGCCACAGACAGACACACACACACAGCTTGTTTTATTATTGTTGGGTGGATAGGTTCGAAAGATTTGAAGCCAAAGCAGATCAAAACTTGCAGAAATTTATTCCAATATAACTCTTCACATATTCCTTTAAAACTTCAGAACTTCTCGTTCTAGTAGACTCAATACAGCTCTATACACAACAATAGAGCACAAACAGCAGTTAAACTTGACACACAACTGCTAAATCCCCGCAAAAGACAATGCAATACAGTTCGCTTTAGAACTACTCGGAATGCTCACTGAGACTCAGTAATTCCAGTCAACTAACTGACTAACCAACCTCCATAATTCCCCTATCTCAACTCAGGCTTATATAGAGGAGGCTGCCAACCTTCTTGAAAGTTCTAGCGGTAGATATTTGGAGAACTTTCCAGATCGTAGTCGAAAAGTCCTATACATGTACATGGGGACCGAAAATATCGCCAAATGGTCGCCAAATTTAGCGACAAAAATTAGTCGCCAAAACCGTCGCCAAATTGGCGAGATTGTCATTACCATAATGTTAAATGCCCTGCTCCTTGTAAAACTCGCTTCCCAGCGTTACCTCTGTAAAACTCGTTATCAAGCATTAATAGACACACTGCAGGGAAACAAAGCTAAGACGAACTATTGCACTGCCTTATGCGAGATGTACATAAATTTTCCTATTTACAAAATTAACACTACGAAATATTTACAAATATACAAAAATTCGTAACATTATTTTAGATGGAAAAAAACAAACCTGATTTTGAAAGTTAAATTAAATCTATACAAACTAATAATAAGGTCAGTTCTCCTATAAGGATCTGAGACGTGGAAACTTACAGAAACTCAGACAAAAAGACTAATGTCTTTCAAACAAATGTCTTAAAATAATTATGAAAACCTTCTAGCCAAACACTATTACAAAATCTTACAGAAAACAAAATTAAGAACAATGAATTAGGAAATTAAAATTAGAAGAGGACGTCTAACATATCTTGAGAATGAGAATTGATGAAATACCAATTGTTTCCCTCACGTGGACACCAAAAGGAAGGCGCCGACCTAGATATCCTAGGATAACATGAAGAAAGATGATGGAGAGTGAGAGAGAGTCGGATAGGCGAGTTAGAGAGAAGCAATGATTGCTGCAGAGGATAGGAGAGAATGTAGAGCTAGACTAAAGGCCTTATTCGCACCTAGGCACGATAGAAAAAATATCGCGGTAATGATGAAGATGGTAATTATGAAGATGATGATGATGACTATAAAAATATCAATATTTCTGCATAAAGTGGAATTACTTTGTCGTTTCTCAAAGTCAAGTTAAAAAAAAAAATTAAATTTCAATGAGTTCTGAAAAGAAAAAATACCAATTTTGGGAAAGTTTATGCAAATTTAAGCAAAGTGGCAAATTTATATACATTACCTTCATTCTCTCAATTTATGGTTCCTTCTTTTTCGTTTTTTAAGTTTATTTTTATTTGTATTTTCTTTGATATCTTTTACTCTTTGAGTTCGGTGTCGTGGCACAAGCCGAAGTGTCATGAGCGCATCGTACCAAGAGAGCACAAACTGCTAGTTTATGTGCAGAGGGTAGGATCTCCATTCTTTAATTTTTTATGTTATAATTTCAAACTTCTTAACAGTACATCAAAATTAAAAATGATGCATTTTTAAACGTAAACTTTATTCTTCCGTTAATTTTTTAATTAACTAATTGCAATTGAAATGACTAATTAGGATGTTATTAGAAAGGACATGCGGATGTGCGAGACATGAAGAATTGTGAATCTGGCTTCAATATTTATTTAATTATAAGTTTTTAAATAAAAAGTTTGAAAAAATACAGTTTATAACAAATGTGCTTATAAGGTGTTTTATAATGTGTTGGTTATCTATAATAATAAAACAAGCTAGGTGTCTGTCTGTGGATCTATAGAAACCTACTTAAAATTGGAGTAGAGCTCTGAAATTTTCAACATAAGAAGTTTAGGCCTCCTAATTTTACTTATGTCAAACAGAATGTTAAAATTTTTATTAGCTCTTTTTGAATTAATTTTTTTTTACAAAGTGACTTAAAATAGAGATACAGCTCTGAAATTTTCAACATAAGTAGCTTTAGCCTTCTAATTGGACTTTTGAAAATCAGAATGTTAAAATTTTAATTAGTTATTTTTAAATTAATTTTTTTAATTAATTAATATATATTTTGCAAAACGATTTCTAATAGAGCTACCAGCTCTGAAATTTTCAGCATAAGTAATTTTGGCCTTCTAATTAGACTTTTGAAAAAAGAATTTCAAATTTTTATTTAGTTCTTTTTTAGTTAATTTTTTAAATTAATTAATAAATGTTTTACAAAACAATTTCTAATTGGGCTATAGCTCTGAAATTTTCAAAATAAGTAGTTTTGGTCTTCTAATTGGACTTTTGATAAAAAGGAGGTTAACATTTTAATTTGTTTTTTAATTAATATTTTCACAAAAAGCAACTTTTAATAGGCCTAAAGCTCTGAAAGTTTCTAAATAAGTACTTTTGGCCTTCCAATTTTGCTTTCCACAAACAAGTGTTAAAATAATCTTAAAGGGGTATTGTATTAACGGGATATTAAAGGGGATTTTTTGTTTCTTTATTAAGGCTTTACGTAGCAATTAGATTTTAATGAGTGAAGCGAGCTTATTCTTACTCAACAATGAACCTCTAAGCGAGCGAAGCGAGCCTATGCTTGCATAGCAATGAACTTTTCAACGTGTGAAGTAAGCCTGTGCTTATGTGTTAATGAACTTTTCAGTGAACGAAGCGAGCTCGATTTTGTGCAACGATGAACCTTCTAGCGAGCGAAGCGCCAAACACCGGGACCTATACACTAATGACGGATTTCCGCTATGCGAGGTCTCACAGCTAGTTAAATATTGCACATTTTACGGGTATTCATCTAGTCTATAATAACAAAACAAGCTGTGTGTCTAAAGAAACCTACTTAAAATTGCAATAGAGCTCTGAGATTTTCGACATAAGAAGTTTTGACCCTCTAATTTTATATATGTCAAACAGAATGTTAAAATTTCAATTAGTTCTTTTTTAATTAATTTTTATAATTAATTTATTTTTTACAAAGGGACTTCAAATAGAGATACAGCTCACAAATTTTCAACATAAGTAGTTTTAGCCTTCTAATTGAACTTTTGAAAAACATAATTTTAAATTTTTATTTAGTTATTTTTTTAATTAATTTAATTATATATATATATATAATTATTTAATATATATTTAACAAAACGATATCTAATAGGGCTACAGCTCTGAAATTTTCAACTCAAGTAGCTGTGGCCTCCTAACTGGACTTTAGAATGACAAAACGAATGTTAACATTTTAATTTGTTTTTTAATTAATTTATTCACCAAAAGCGACTTCTATAGGCCTAAAGCTCTGAAAGTTTCAACGTACGTAGTTTTGCTCTTCTAATTTTGCTTTCCTCAAACACTTGTTAAAATAATCTTAAAGGGGTGTTGTATTATTGTATTAACGAGGATTTTTTGTGTGTGTCTCGACAGAGGAGAGGTTTCTAATATTAAGGCTTTACGTAGCAATTAGATTTTAATGAGTGAAGCGAGCTTAAGCTTATGCAGCAATGTACCTTTCAGAGAGCGAAACGAGTCTATTCTTGCATAATAATGAACCTTTCAATGAGTGAAGTAAGCCTGTACTTATGTGTCAATGAACTTTTCAGCGAACGTAGCGAGCTGGATTTTGCGTAGAGATGAACCTTCCTGCGAGCGAAGCACCAAACACTGGGCCCTATACACCAATGACGGATTTCCGCAATGCGAGGCTTCACTGCTAGCTAAAATATTGCACATATAAAAATTTCGTAGCGAAGCACGGGTATTCAGCTAGTAAAAATATATATTACACTTCATAAAACGCGTTTAAAGTTTACTACACTAATTAATATGATACAAAACAAGTTCACAAAATCCAATGTAATTTAAGAAGTAATTTTAGACTCAGAAATGAAATGGTATCATTCAAATGGTAAATCAAATGAAGAAGTGAGCCCCTAAGAAACTAGAGTTTGTGAGCTTCTGGTACCATGCTACCTTGTAGCGGATTTCCTTCCCCTTATAAACAGGTGTTTGTGCGCTAGTGGTACCATTTTACCCTGTTGGCTCGATACACGTCTGCTAGTGTCTGGGCTTTTAAATTATGTTTTTTTTGTCTGTTGATTTTTTTATAAAAAGAATTTGTAAAAGAAATGTACTTAAACGATTTCTTATCAAAGTTTTTACAAAACTTTCTAGATAATTACAATTTTAAAATCGGATTTTGAGACTTAAGTTAAAATCGCAAGTACGGTACAGATTCTACGCCAAGGTGATTTTCGCCAACAAATGGCAGCCCTGTAATTTTTTTTTAATGACAAGTGAACTGCCTGTGGTTGCCACCATTTGGAAAGGTTTTATGCAAACAATTCTTGGTGCAGAATCTATTCCGTACTTGAAAGTGTTACCAAGAATTTAAACACAAACTACTTGTAAAATGAATTTTATTAGAAGCTATTTCAAATGGAATAATATTAATTGAAAAATATATATAGAATAAGTAATATGCTGCTAAAATTTCAAGCATGCCCTTTAAAGATCCTTATAAAATTATTTTGTATCTGTGTGTGTGGCGACATCAAATAACAGATGCTTCTGTGCACTGGGGTACTCTTTTGCACAGCGGTAAAGCATCTGCCTCGAGTTCTAATGGTCTCGGGATCGAGGCCTGTCGCAAACAGTGAAAGCTGCATTACGCCTTAATGGTGACCCGGACAAAAACGAATCATGCTGCCATCTATCGGCGCTTCTGAAAGGTGACACTACATCGCTACAAGCGATCACATACGCAACTCGCGTGCAACATCGCATCAAGCGATCACATACGCAACTCGCGTGCAACACCGCAATAAGCGGACACAATGATGCAACTAACATCCCAAACCTCCAACTCTAATCAGACGTTGATCAGAACAACAGTATCTCTCCTTCGTCGCTGGGAGGTTGCTGTGTGGCGACATCAAATAACAGATAAAGCTTCTGTGCACTGAAGTACTCTTTTGCACAGCGGTAAAGCATCTGCTTCGAGTTCTAATGGTCTCGGGATCGACAAGTGAAAGCTGCGTTACGCCTTATGTGTATTGTAAAATACCAATATTTATTTGTACTGTAAATCAACTCGATTTGTTCAGATAGATGAAACTGAAAATAACTGAAAAAATGTTTGTAAATTAATACACATTTATTAAATTATCAAATGATTTTATAAATGCAAACTTGACTGCATACAATTGAAAATTTAGAATTTCATCATAATTCACGACCCAAAGTTAGAAATACCATATGCCACAGAATTGTTCAAATATATTTTTTACCAAACAAATTTTAAAAAATAAATTTGTAGTGCAACCATTTTAAAAGTTCAATATAACTAAGTTTTAGATCAGGAGGAAATCACACGGTACTGGGTTTTTTTATCTTAACCAGTCCTTGAAATACTTTATAAGCTGCAATAATGGCCATGAACAACAATGTATTAAGTCGTATGATATTATCTTTCTTCCTGTTCATAGGCTGAGAATTCAAAGTCATTTACTTCCTCCTATTCTACCGTGACAACAAGTTTTTAAATTGCTTAGTTAATCCAACAGGATATTGAAAAGTATTTCATTAACCAATGGCTTTAAATTTCTGAAAGTTTCAGGAAAATGATTCAATCACCAAAAAAAAAAAAAAAAAAAAAAAAAAATCGGCTTAAGAAACTTATTCAAGAGCCATTTTGTCCATAAAATGCACATTCTAATAGATTTCTGTGTCCGCACGTGATTTGAGAAAAAAACAACTAATTAAACGGAATTTTCCCGAACTTTAAATACATCTTTTATATCTTTCTTAGATCAATTTTTTTTTTTTTTTTTTTTTCAGATTTTCTTGGGAAAACCTTAGATGCAAGAAGTTATAGTAATGTAAAATTACTTAGTGTATCCATCATCCATATTGCCAATTATTAAGAATTTTCAAGCATGAAATCCGATTTGAATCCAGCAAAATTTACAAAAACAAAAGGCGCGTCTTCTTTTCCACTAAGGGGATTTGTTTACTGACCAAATTTTGTTCACAACCAAGAATTTCTATCAAAGTTGAAATGCTATCTCTAACAACTATAAATAAAGCAGACAACAATCGAAGGTTATCTTTCTTTTGAAAGGATATTGTTTTAGTAAATTAGGAAAAAAAAATATGTATCTGTTTAAAAGTATGTAAATATATAGTAAAGATATAATTGATAGATGAATTAAAATTAATTGATAGTATTGATAATAAGGAACCAATCCTAAAAAACCTTCACAACGGAGACCATGGGCACCTCCAAAAAGTGGCCAAAGGCTGTAGCCCCCCCCCCCCCTCCCCCATCCCTCATAAGGAAAAAGTTATGAAAACAAAGAAAGATTATTTATTCTGTAAGAAAACTTGACAAAATGCTTTAATTCTCAAAAAACAGCCAGCATTGGCAATTTGCCCCTACAGATTTCTCGCTTCAAGAAATGCAATTTACATTATACATATATATCTCATGTAGTACAAAATGCGATTATGGACACAAGCTATATTATTATTTATTTTTTTAAATAATATGTGCCGTATTAAGTATATTTATTATTCTAAAATTCTGTGCCATATATTTTGTTGCAATAAAGCTTCAGATTATCTAGGAACGGAACACCGCCAATTCCGATGTCAAAGCGGCAGATGTGTAAATGTATGAATAACATAATATATATTGGTAAGCATTACGTTGACCGAGCTTAGGACAGTTTTCGACCCCTCACAACTGAGCTTCTATTGTATCCAGAAAACTGATTTTTGTACTATCGTGTTCCACCGGATGAGTAGATGAAAAATAACTGCATACTTGTTAACATTGAAAAAGGAAACTTAACAAAACATGCCTTTGAAAATCGCCGAAGCCACCAGAATTTGTTCTAATTCTGCTTCTGAATCTTCTGATTATGACTTTAACTTTAGCCAAGAATATTTGATAAATTTTGGCCTTTTTTTTTTTTTTTTTCTTTTTTTTTTTTTAAATACTTCTTGACTTAATTAGAGGAAGTACATTTTATATGTTCCATGCATATGAGGATTTACACCCCACCCCCGAAAATTATTCCGATAATTGAACATTTTAGCCAAGATTACAGTTTAAATGCATTAATATATTCTAGAAATTCCTTTCTTTTATTCTTCTCAGCTTGATAAGGAGAAGTGCCCTTTGTATCATTTAAAGCGTTCGTTTCCCCAAACTTTTAACGTCTAGCTGTTTTTTTGGGGTGGAGATACTTATTGATAGCCAACATAACTTCTGTTGATTTCAAGATTTTAAGACTAGTAAAGAGTACGAAGCTCAATGGCGAATTTCGGACTTGTCAGTTTATAGGGATTTGATTAAGAAAACATAAAAAGAGCTTATACAAAAATTCATTGACTTTTGTTTGCCATAGAAAAAAGGAGAATTCAAGGGTTTTTTTAAGTGAAAAGAATGGGTAGTAAGAGTAATTTGTGTTGTGTTGATTCAATAAATAGTTCATATCCATGGCACTTATTTTTTTAGTCGACTTATTTCTTCATCCTATGCTGATTACTGGCGTATATTCACAGTATTTTTTAGTGTATATAAATATATTAAACTCCCGTTTTCTAGGCCTTAATTTTATTTTAAATGTCATTACCCGCCTCAGAACCTCCTATAGTACTTGTCCCCCTCTGGAAAAAATTTCTGGCGGTTCCCTTGACGGAAACTGACTGTTTTTAATCGACATACAAACATGAACTGGTGAGGACTGCAAATCTTTAAAATAGAAGGTATTAAAATAAAACTAAGAAATAATCTCTAATTAAAGCTATATAGATATTAGTTGGAAATTATCTTACATAAATCCAGACATGTAGCTCCTGAAGACCTGTTTTTAAATTTTTAAACAATTTACAAATGTTAACTTTAAGAGTGTTCCTATTCACTGCTGACTTGTGTGAAAATAGAGCTTGTTCCAATTTAAACCTGAAGAGCTGTAAAATATATTATTTGCTTTAAGGCAGGTGTTACTTATTCAAGAATATTAAACTATTTTATTCAAAACTGCACTAGTTGAAGTATTAAGTTTATTGTCGTAACACATTTTTAGAAGACTTAAGGTTTCAAAGCCACAGTTCAAACCAAAGGATTTAAAATTTTGAAATCAATTCCTGGTAAAATTTATTATTATTACTACTTTTAATTTGGTAACGTAAAAGATGGTTTACTGTAGTTCTAGTGAAGTGTAAAGGATTAGAGATTCTATGGATATACCATTTAATTTTTAATAGTTGGCAATCCATTGATGATGGTGTTAATCCTTCGTTCAGTTAATAACTTCGTGCATGTACGTTACTAATTTACAAAGTAACCTGTAACAGTAAAACAGTAAACATTTGTTATTTCTAGTTTTCAAATAAAAGATAAAATAAACTACAACGGTATCAATCAATTTCGTTCAATCAGCTTAATTTCATCAAAGCAATTTTTTTTTTTTTTTTTTTTTTTTTTTAAGTATTATCATGTAGAAAATTTCAGTATCGAAATATGTTTCCAAGACTAAATTTAAAACCTAATATTTATTAAATAAGTTCAAAATGAAGAAATTAACAAACCTCTAATACAAAAGATCTAGAAAATGAGTCTTTAATTAATTCAAAATAATTTATCTTTGATAACATGGCATTTGAAACTAAAAACATAAAGATCAAGGTTTCTTATTTTGCGAATAGTGTATTTTTGCCACTCGACTAAGATAACACAAAAGAACCGAATTAATTTTAAAATATCAAATTCTGATTTCATTCAAGCAACATAGCTGTGATAAGATCCAAGATTACTATAAAAAGCTGTATAATTCTCTTTTTCCCTTTCTGCATGCGGTGATGGTATTCCAAATGCCATAACTTTACCACATATCGTTGGCTTAAAGGGAAGTAAATCCATTGGAATATTCATAGTTTTGGCCACAGATTTGGCACATAATTTCAATCATAATATAATAAACAATTTAGATTTTTGTTAACTATAATTTTAAGAAACATTAAATAGCATAAATTGGAATGTATGAAAACTTCACTAAATATATATGGATATGTACTTACGTTTAAAGATTTCGATTAATTCCTGTCAAAATATCTTAAAAACACTTTTACAACACTCAGTGTGATACTACACACACCAACAAAAGATACATTCCTAAAACCTCAAAGCGAATATAATCGCCATTATCATTTTGGTACACACAGATAAGATACATATGTATACATGTATAGTAGTACATTGCCTTTCAAAAGTACATCACGTGGAAATTAATCCGACAACCCAAGTAGGTTTGCTTCTATCAATGACACTTTTCACTCAATTGTGAATCGATTTGATGATCAGCAGTTTCATAAAATTAAATTAAAGAAAATACACGTGGGATAAATTTTAACAATGAGCATTTAAGTGCTTACACAAGTACATCAGAGGTTTGCAAACTCATCAGTCAAAAGAGTCACTGATCAGCAGTACAATGATTAAGTTTTCTTTTAAGAGCCCAATTTTTTCAGGGATCATGTTTTTAGGAACCAGCTATACGTCAACACGACCGAGAGTCGAAATCGTTTCATGGCATAGCCGCATTCATGTGGTTAATGGACCACATACTACTCACGAACTTTGGTTTGCTGAACATTGCATTAGTTAATTCACACACAAAAAATAGTGTGTATGCTCTACAAACACAACAAGGAAGCTTTAGTAAAAGTGAATGCCATAGGCGTCGGAAGGATTATTTTCAGGGGGGAGCATATATCACACTAGGTGGTGCAAGGTGGTTAAATTTCGTTCAAATCTTGATTTATTTTATTCAATTGCGTAATAAAAAGTTAAAAAGTAATTATGTAATGAATTTCTGTACTATTGAATACTATAAAACCTCTTTCATACCCATTTTATCCAGTGATTCATACCACTTTTCAACAATTTACATTAAATTTTCAAATTCCAGAGGGTTGCAAGTACACCTCACTGCCAGCGCCCATGGTGAAGACCACATCTTAACTTTTCTATAGCTTCTCATCAACTCCTCATCCCTTTGAATGAGAAAATTTATAGGAGCACATGACAATAACTGCTTCTGTAGAAAAGCACTTCATAGCTTTCGGAGAGTGGTTGGAGATAGAGACCCTGCATGTTTTTTTGTTTATAGCAACTCTAGTTGGAGATGATTCATTGAAAATATAATAAGATTAAGCACTGGACGAATGTCCGGTTGTTCATGAATAACTTATCAGCGTAAAACGTCTGAGCACTGGAACAATCAATTACAAAAACTCAGTCACGAGGACCAATACCAGGTAGTTGATGTAAAACTTTTAATACCTAGCTATTTAAAATCTGATCAAATAGCAAACATGTGTTTATATTTATAGATTTTTTATCTAAGATGTTACGATAATCCAAATAAGTGTTAATAGACATTCCAATTAATACTCTATTTTTCTCTTGTTGCTTTTTAAATTTTTATAATTGCAGATTTCGAAATGGGTTTTCAATAATTAGTGAGTAATTCTCTGACTGACTAGATTCATCATAACTATGGAATTCTAATTTGTTTACGAACAGAAAAAAAAGAGCCAAAATGTCCGGTGAGTACAGCAAAGAATTGTTTTGTTTTAGTTTGTATTGTTTTGTTCAGCAATGGAAGTCATGTTTTGTTGCTAAAATTTATAGCATTTTTCACAAATGACATACATTTGAAATCCGCTCATCATGGCTGCCATTTATTACTAAACTTAGTGTAATTAATTAAAGAATAAAATGTATTTATCAAACTTGGAATAAAAATTAAATATTTTCAACAAAAAAGTTCAGTAATTTCTAAGTTGGATTTCTATTGATCAGCTAAGTGGTAATATCATTTAAATCGCCCAACTGCTTGTCACGTTTTCCAACAGTCAATTATTTGGCTGGACAAGCAGACAGAGTACGAAGTGATTTTAAAGTGTATAATTTTTTTTACCTTTGATGTACGTAATACTAAAAACAGCTCTACTAAAATCACAATGAAGCATCCTAGAAATTTACTATGAAAGCAAATAAAAAAAGAAAGCAATAAGAAATACCAAGAGCAGTCTTTTTGGAGCGCGATAAACTTCGTTGTATACTTATTGTGAAAAGAGGAGACTTAGTGCCAAGCCTTTTTTTTTAAACATAAGCACTACCTGTCGGTTTTTAGCACCAACTACCGAGTACAGAAAAAATTGCCTAGCTTGCCCAGAAATTTAGATGATCTTAATGACTATAGTTAACACGAAAATTTACAATGAAATATTAATTTTCAGTGTTATTGTTTCGAAAGTTCGTGTGAACCTCGTCCGAGTGAGCTCTTCAATTTTCTATGGAGAAAATGTTTTATTTTTGATTGTTAAATCATTGAGGAAATTGCATAGCAATCTACGCTACATTTGTTAATTCGTTAACGAGTTATGAAGTAAAAAATAAAAGAGGACATTTGGAAGGTTGTGTTTGTGCCACTGTTGTTCATCATAAATTTACCATTTTATTATTATTGTTATTAAGCAAATTTTTTTATCATGTTTTGGATGCGTGTCTTTTACATTTTAGACATTTTAGTTGCCGTCTTTATCACAATTATGAATTAACAATGAAAGCGTACAAAATGCTCTCGATATCCAAAATAACATTCTTTCTCAACAGATATCTATTCAGCTACTATGGAGCCGAGTTTTAGTAACCAAAAAATATTTCATAACTTCTGACAAACTAAATTCATAGAATTCAATACGAGGAGTTAAAATGTTCAACTAAGAAAATAGAACTACATTTAAAGCACCCCACTTCTGTGGTAAGATTGTGCCATCGAAAAAAATCTTCCTTACTGAGTAACTTTAATTTTTTTTAGCATATGAACTGGAAATTGAGATTTGTATTTATGCTACAATAGTTGTTCAATCACATCCAAGAAATATTAGTTTCGGTATTTTTACAAAACCTAAAAAACATTGCACTGTTATCTCGTTTGATGGTTCTTATCAATCATTACTATACGTTTTAGTATATATCCTATCCTGCAAGGAAATAAAAACGAGATTCCACTAGATTCTGTACAGTTCAATGTCTGCTACATCCCAATGCATTTTCATTCATCGCTGAAGTTGATGCTTTGAGTCATAATGCGGTATAAGAGTCTAACACATCTATGTTTTGAATGGGTGTGTCTAGGGGATGGAGTCTAGTAAAGAATGAGGCAGTTTTGCCTTTGCACTGCTTTTTAAGTGGATTATAAAGATAGGCTCTTAAGTCTTGATTATGGTCTCGCGTGCATTACGATGATCTCTGCTCGAACAGGTTCGGAAAGGTCAATCGCCAAATGCAATTCGTTTGGAATCTTTACTTTTTAACCTTCGTTACAGGAAAGTAAAAAACGCAACTTAATTTAGTGAAAAAAAACTAAATGGTCAGTTTTTAAGTTACAATAAAATTAGGTTTTATATTTTTTCCCTCCATTCATATTGATACATAAGTATTGTAAACAAATAAATCACAGTTTTATGGGAGAAGAGTTTTAATTGCAAAAAGTACATAAATGACAAGGAAGAATGTATTTACAAAAGGATCACACTGAACATAAATCAGCTAATAAATTATTTTTACATTTTCGACGATTCAATTTTCTCACAAGAACAATCATGATAATCTGCAATAAGTATCATAATATAATGTATTACTAGATATATTTGAAGAAATGTAAAAAGAATAAGTAACCTTAATAAAAGCAGACAATACTATAGAATTTATATAAGAGTTTTTATGCTTTATATTATTGATAATTTGCAGGAGAAAATTCTAAAAGAATAACATTAAATCCAAAATTATGTACCAGTCTTACGAACGGTTAGGAGCATTCTTTTGCTTAGAATAGTTTACGTTCACTTTAAGTTAAATCGAGAAGATATACAATTGTGACTCAACCTAGAAGTTTGCATGCCCTAATGTATTATATACACACAATGATTTTAAAGCATAGAACTAAGAAAATAAGAGGAGTATTTATACTAGAAGTAGGAGGCAAGTAGTATTAATAACAGATATGGAATATTCTTGTGGATTAAATTTTATAGTGCATGTTTGATGATTTTTCAAGATAGGAAAGCACTAAAATAAATTGTTGATCTTATTGTCAGAAACCTACATGAAGTTTTTTATATATATAAAAAAAATTAATAATAATAAGCTTTTAATAACATTTTGTAATTTTTAAAGCTTTTGTAAATTATTAAGTTTTACCAACTTAAAGATTTATAATATCCCTTTGAATACACAGGTAATACGCCTATTCTTCCTATAGGAGTATTACCTGTATATACAAATCGAATACATTTTTATACGATTTCACCATTTTGAATACAATTTCACCAAACTTATCCATAAAGGAACATATTAATAATTAAAATTAAAAACATAAAAGTCATGTTTTCTTAGTAGCTGAAAGAATAGAACACTGGCACAATTTACATCAAAAATATAAATTTTTATTCTAGTGACGGGGAATGAGAAAAGAGAACTTAAGACAATGTTTTTGGATATGAAAATCCTTATTATAAGAGGTAAACAAATATTGGAATCAGTTAGGGTTAGTGAACAATGTTAATTTACAAGTTGTAACTGAAATATAACTTAGTGATAAATAAATGCAATAAAAAGTAGCAAATAACTTTTTTTTTTTTTTTGGTCTCTCACTTAAAATACTGGGAATATTATTGATCTTCATTGAAAGTAATTAAAAATGGTAAAAAAAAAAGTATTTTAAGAAATTTCTTACATAAAAGCAGTCAATTCAACATTATGGCAATAAGAATACAAAGATATACAAATGTCAAATATAACAAGTGACAGAAGTAATTATTCTGATTTTTATAAAACCATGCAGAGAAAATAGACTTTAATAACTTAAGAATATTTCAAAAGCTTAATTAAGGTATAACAACAAATCTTCACCAATGGTTAACTATCACATCTGCCAACCTCCTTTGACTTCCATTGACTTGCGCTAAGTTAATTTAGAGAATCAGAAATATATCAAAAAATTAAATGCATCTTGATTAGTTTAAACTTTTAACAGTATTTAATTTGGATAAAGACAAACTGGGTTAAACTGAAAACAAAAGCTCCGCTATATAGCACAGTAGTACTTTTTCTGTAAGCTTGAGTTGAGGCAGACGATACTGTATTCAATCCCTATATGGGTGAAAATCAGAAACCAGCACCGGAGCGAAGAAATGTCAAGCAGGAATAAAAGAAAATAAACATTCACACGTGCTTTACAATTTGACAATCACCACATTTCGAAGAACAAATTACACTGCTCACCAACATCATTCCTGGAATGTGCAAAACACAAGTTTCTTTCCATGTTGTCAAAAAGTGAGTCCAACAGTTTCTTTCTAGTGCGAGTGCTATACACATTTTGATATATAGGAAGGGAAAAACAACTTATTTAAAGCCCTTGGTTGCAATAAATGCTTGATATTTCCTCCAAATGAGAGTTTCTTTCCTTCAGTAGGGGTCGATCACAGCCGTTAATTATTACTAGTCAGAAATCAATATCAGAGATTCTTGAGTATTCATTCACTGGGAGGATTAACTCATCAGGCTGTACATTGTTTCAATTACATCCATAAAGCACTTTTTACAATCAGGCCTTTTTGTTTTGAGTGTGGGTGTTAGTAGTCCATTATCGACAGTGAACATCTCAGGATGCAGATAGATGTCTTTCACCTAGTAATAATATTTAATTAATTTTGGGAGTCAAATTTTATTTAATTAGATTTGCCAAAACAAAATTTTTAAATTTTTACACCTTTATAACTTTAATCCTAACAAAATAAAACAAAATTAACTAACTTAAACTAAACAAAATAATCTATTTAAATAAAAATCTTTATAAATATGAAAAAAGCTTAATTTTATTTAACCTTTTTCCTTTAAAAGCAAGCATCTAAAGAACACTATTTTCAACATTTAAAAATTTCCTATTTTATCTTAGATATTGACAACAGTGTTGTTAAAACAAATTAATAAAATAATAATAATTTAATACCTGTTCGAAAGATTTCAAACCAGCTTTCTTTCCCAATTTAATAATATCACTTAAGATCATCTGCTTCACCTCCTAAACAAAACAAAAATATTTAATGATTTAAAATAAGACAAATAGTAACAAAAATATCATAATGCTACTGAGACATCAATCAAGTAGCAAGCATGAGGATACAAAAATATTATACCTTTGAGAATGATTGCTGAAAAAAGTTCAAGGACAAAATTTACTTTCTTGAAAGTTAACGCAGCTGCAAAATTTTAACACACACAAAAACAAAAAAAATATGATATTATTTTATGGATATTGTAATGATTCTTCAAAGCCATCTTTGAATTGGATACAGTTAAGATACATCATTATACACATTAAATATTTTAGTTTATCTCAATTTTTATTAAAAAAGAGCTTTAGAAATAAAAACATCACAGATTTGTTTCTATAAATTTAATACTTATTAAAACTGAAAACCAATTGCTGAATACCTTGTTTTTGCAAACTGCCTCCCAATTTCCATCTATATCGTTTTCTTTACACCATGACTGAAGGACTTCTTTATCTGGAATAACAACTGCAACCAGGCAGCTCTAAAATTGAAATTAACAGAAATTAATAAATGTAATTGTCCTTAAACCAAATAGTTGATAAATGTTAGCAAAACTTCAGCTAGGCTAATTTTTAAAATATTTCAATGAAGACTGCTGCTAGATTCAAAAATTTTAATTGGAACATTTAATAATAAAAAAAGAACACTTTCAGCAAAAAAATATTAATTGCTGATATTAAAACATACCTGCAAACTTTCACCATGGACAAATATCTGAGCAACATACTGACTGGACAAATAAATATTTTCTATTTTCTCTGGAGCTATATATTCTCCCTGGGCTAGCTTAAAGATGTGCTTCTTCCTATCCACAATTTTTAATGTACCATTCTAATAATAGAAAGGGAAATTAGATTAAAACTAACTTGGGAAAGATATATAAAAAAATTAATATTACTGTTTAAATTACACCAATTTCAATGTCAAGAAAAATAGTAAATGTAAGGTATAGTATTCCATTCTTTTTAGTGCAGTTTATATGTTAAAAATTAGTAATAATTTTTATTTCTTAACTTTTTACTAGATATTAAATCCGCAATATCTTAAAATATTTATATGACATCAGAGTTCAAATTTAGGATAGTGAAAAATAAAACAATTACATCAAAAGTTTGTAAAAAAAAAATTCCATTAGATCTCATATAAAACTGAAATATATATACCAGAGTTAATGATAAAATACATTTATTATAAAGAGAAGGATCACAGAGATAAAGTATAATCACATGCAAGAATCTATAAGTATTTAAAGTTAAGATGTTTAAAGGTAATATCAAATCTTACAAAACTGATATGATTTAAAATTAGATATCAAGGGACATTATAATTGCAGTGTTTATTTCAAAATTAAAATTAATAGAAGCATAACACATACTGGAAGCCACATCCCAATGTCCCCAGTATGCAGCCAACCATCAGAATCAACTGTTTCGGCTGTTTTTTGTGGATCTTTAAAATACTCTTTGAAGACATTTAACCCTTTGATGCATATCTAGAAACAAGAAGATTGGTTTTAGAATAAATCATGCAATTTTATTTACTTTATATTAATGTTTATAGGCATTATCAGGATATAATAGGAATCTAAGTGTACATAGACAAAAAAATCAATACCAAGCCATTTATACTTAATTATTCATAATTTTGAAATTATAGGAATCAAAGTATTTATTCAAACTAATATTATGTAGTTTTAGGACTTGAAAAGCATAAGGGTCATATTGTGTAGCTAACACTATCCCAAATAAAGCAATTTTAGATGAATTTGTGATGAAAGGGCCTAAAAGAGTGATAGACTAGTTTAATCAAATTGGTATAATGTAGACTAGAGTAGATATAAAGATAGATATTTCAGGCTACTTATGTACCTCTCCTTGTCCATCTTTAGAGTAATACTCCATTTCAGGAACATCCACTAGCTTGATATGACAGCATGATATTGGAGGCCCAACATGACCTATGAACAAAGAAATGTATACTTAATACTTGCAATATACTTCAAAATTTCACGAGTAGATAATTCATATGAAAATATTTTATGAAAGCACCATACTTCAGTAAAACTTTCACAAGAAAAATGTTTGCTTAATGTTTCTCAAGTTATTTGTAACGACAAATTAAGCATTGAAGTTCGTTAGTGGCTTTTATTTAGTATTTCAGGTGTGAATTTAATATCTCCCTGTCATTGTTGTTTCTCAACAATAAAACAAATTCAGAACAATACATCTTTCTTCAAAATTTAATTACTTTCATAAGTGAGTAGAGGAAAGTGATAATGAAAAGAGGGTAATAGAATAAATTGAAAAATAATTTGTTACATTTTATGAAAATTTCCACACAGCTCTATCCAATACAAATTTAATTAACATGCATACATTTCTAGACCACAATATTTTTATACATCCTCTAAAATAGACTGAAATTCTTTGTTTTTTCACATTTTCCAAAATTCTGTGACACTTCCAGATTTAAAAATTTGCATGATTAAATAATGTTATTTTCCCAGCTACTGAGACAAAAAAAATTAAATTAATTGTAGTTTTTATTTACATCTATGTTATTAGTATATTATTGAATATATTTTATTCCATACAGTTCATTTCAAAAGCACCACAAACAACTTTTTTGGTAATGATGGGTAATAAAATACGAGATATTACAATTATAGAAATAAATAAAAATTAAACAGCCACTTACCAACAGAATAATCACCCTGAATATTTAAGGTGCAAGGAGCCACGCATTCAGTCTGCCCATAGCCTTCAACAACCTGAGAAAATATTTGTGTATTAAAAATTTTAATTCTTTAAGGTATTTCATTAATTCATAATACATAACTTTTAGTTAAAGCTGTTTCTAGAGTATAAAGCAATGTAAGGTTTTTTATTATTATTATTTACATATTTTTACAACATGCAATTTAAAAAATAAAATTTAAAGTCTGAAAAACAGTTTTAATTCAGTGCATAAGGTATTCTTAAATTTGAGATTACTCTGTCTTATAAACTGTGCTTAACCAATATATATATATATATATATATATATATATATATATATATATATATATATATATATATATATATATATATATATATATATATATATATATATATATATATAAGCATGTACAATTTTCAAATATATAACCATGATTATAAACAAAAGTAACACAGGGCCAAGAGTCTCAATACATTGCAATATGATACTATATCTATCAACTTCAAATTGATTGCCCATAAATTAAAATGACAAAAATAAATCTTTAAAAAATATCATTTGATCAAAATATAACATTACATTTTTATAACTGTATAAAATAATCCACAGCAAATCCATACACCAATTTTTTTATATATTTTTTTTTATTTGACTTGCATTTGGCAAAAAAATAAAAGCCTAATTTTAATTGCTACATTATAAAAAAAGAAAACTTACCTCAAATATATTAAATAGAACATTTCCAAAAGAAAAACAATTGTAATGCACTTACCACACATCCAAGGGCACACCTAATAAAAGTCAATACATTTCCAGCAAGCGGAGCAGAACCAGACACAAGGAGACGAATCCTGCCACCCATGCCTTCACGGACAGGCTTGAATACAATTCGGTCCCAGATGCTGTTGTTCCTTATGATCAGCCTGAAAACAAATCAAGCCCATTTAATGAGGATAAAGCCCAAAATTGTTCAATAATAGATATATTTTTTTTAATATGCTTTAATATTATTTCTTTAATATATATTAAATATGCTTAATAAAGTGTAATAATAGTAATAAATATTTTAACTAACCTATGAAGTTCGGACTCTTTCATTCGAAGAGCGAGTCTGAAAATAAATTTCTTCATAAAGCTTCCATTTGCTCTAGCTACTACCTGTAAGCAAACACTAAATTAAGCCATTAAAGAAACACTTTTCTTCATATGAAATTAAAATTTGAGCTTAAAAAAAAAAATTAAGCATAATAATGTGATGTGAAAACAAAGCATCAGGCCTGTGAGGTAAATTCTCTTTACAAAGCCTTTCAGGAAATGCATTACACTTTGAATATTTCAAGAGATTACATAAAATGCCCCGAGCCAAAAACCTACCTTGTCATATATTCTGTTGAGCAAACGGGGAACAGCAGGCATAATAGTAGGCCCAAGAGCTTTCAAGTCATCCATAAGTGTCCGAATATCACCCCCATAGAATCCCAAGCTTCCACCATTTATATAAACTGTCACCTAAATAAACACAAAGAAAAAAAATTCTTTAAAAGAAGCAATTTTTATATCTTAAAATAAAGAGAGTCTAAAGTACAGTTTAAGGTAGCTTAAATTGAAAAAAAAAAAAAAAAAAAACTCAAATTAAACTTCACAACAAACACAAATTAAACATGCTAGGAGAGCAAACTTTAAGAGGAATTGCCAGTTTGCTGTTTCCAAATAGACCTAATGCTTCCTATCTCTGCCAAAATATTGCTTTAAAAGAGAAATTTGTTACTAAGTAGTAACACTAAGAAAAGCGTACTAGGAGGGCCTACCCCAGCTCGCCAAACTCCGTAGGAAGAACTAAAAATATTTTCAGTTAAATTATTAAGAGAATATTTTAAGTATTTATATATTATCCAGTCAGGAAAGAAATCTTGTGCTTTTAAATTAGTGTTAAAAATACTTAAGATACCTAAGCAAAAATTAGGTACTTAAATAGTATTAAAAGTAAACAAATTCATCAACTTTTTAAATAGTAATTTAAGTAGTATTGGTAAATTCCTTTTTTTTCCCCTTTGGCCGAACTCTAAAGAGCTGTTAACAGTTTTTTGGTTTCAAAAAATGGTCGATGGTAAAATATGCAAGTTTAATAAGTCATACATTACCTTTTCACTTCTTACTTAATAAAGAGTGCAACAGCAAATATAAATTATCTTTATTATCCTAAAATTATAAGCTTGTACAGTCATGTCTGTTAGATAAAAACTATGCTTCTTGAATTCAATATGCAAAGCCAATGAAATAGTGAATTCTCTTTTCCATAAACTTAAACATTGAAGACATATTTATTATTTTAACAAAAACAGTTCCAACAGCAGTTTCTTTAACATACACTTAAAATCCCCATAAAATGCCCGAATGAAGAAGATGACATGAGAATGAAGAATTCTGCTATCAATGTCTCAGAACTGCATCATAATGATTTGATAATTTCAATTGTACAACATTCCCACCTACTGCTAAAAACCATATTGGCGTAACATAAACCCTGCATTCGAAAGTTAAACCAAACAATACTAAATCTCCCAAAAAGATTAACAATTAATTGAAATGAATAGATTTATAGTAAATTAGTAGTTATATTAACATCTAAGAAATGCAAGTCAGATAGGAAAACTGTTAACAAGCGAATCCTATCAGGTATTGCCATTGAGATTATCAGAAAACACTACAATAGTAAAGGCACATTCGATAGTGCAGTGATGAAAAATCATAGAATTAAACTAATTAAATAAAATATGTTTTGCACTTTTATCATCTACAGATCAATCCTTTCAAATGACATTTTGAACATAAAATCGGTTGAGTAGTTTAGGAAGAATAACTGCAACAAAAAAAAACTCGCCGATTCAATATATAGATTGCAAAATGCAGGGTTTCCACTCAAGTCATAGAATGAAAATCAATGACTTTTAAAGACCTAAATAATGTTTTTAATGACCTTGGAAAATTTGTGTCCAGACATCATGTCTATACGTAAATTTTAAATAAAGTATATTCTACCAAAAAAGTTACAAGTTGGTGCATGCGAAATATAAATATGTCAGAGAACTTCCGATACGGTGTGGATAAGTGGAGGTCATGCAGGGATAGCAAGTTTGAGTTGTATTTTTATAAATTTTGCAGTTGGGCACATAACATCAGCAAAAATTAAGGACTTTTAAGGACCTAAGCATTTTCAAGGACTTTCAAAAGCCTCCAAGCATTTCCAAGGCCTTGAAAACTAGTTAAAAAATATTAAGCACTTTTAATGACTGTGGGAACCTTGAAAATAAGTGGGTATTATTTCATCACACTTGAAAAAAAAAAACTATAAGCAAGTTTATAAAAACTTCAAAAAATTAATAAAAAAAAAACTTTTACCAAATTTTTATTTTATCTCAGTAAGCAATACTCACAATTCTAAACTTATTCCTATAGATTTTCAAGAAAATCAATACTTAAAAGCATCCACAATAATTGAATCTAAAAACTCATTTAGGTACATTTACTAGATACTATTACTATTTTAATACATAACTAAACTTAGAAATGATAAGAAAATCAATTACCTCACACAACCTCTCCAGCATGTGGGCAAGAGGTAAAAATGACATCATTATATCTGTGTGATTAGGTGAATGTTCACCCTAAAAAGAAAACAATCCAGATTAATATAATGTTATGAACTAACATAGAAACCAATGACCCTCAAAAGATATTGATAGATGAACAGTCATGAATAAATAATGTTAACATTTGATTTATATAAGCAAAAACATAAAGGATAACTTGGATGTCAGTTCCTACAATGTTAAAAAATTTATAATAATAATACACTTACCAATTGGGAAATTACAGCAGATGCATCAATTATTATATTTGCATGAGTCAGCATCACTCCTTTCGGATCCCCAGTGGTGCCGCTCGTGTAGCACACAGTGGCGACATCCGAAGGATTTGGTGGCTAAGATACAAAATTGTCATTAAAACACATTTTGCAAACAAGACTTTTTTTTTTTTAACTTATTAAGATATATAAAAAGAGTAGGATTAAACTTACATATATAGGAATAGAATTTTTTGCTCCCAAATCCTGTAAAACAAAATAAAATATGTAACTCATTAAATTTTTCCTAAATATTCTTGAAAGTAACTTAATTTGTATTATCAGAATGGTTAGTATAATTGAGAAATTATAACTGTTTTAGCAATGATGTTAACATTTTACACATTAAAAAATAAAAAGTGGAAAATAAAATTTCAATACAAGTTTACAAATATAGTTAATTAATACAAATGCAGTTATATTATATTTACAAATATAGTTATATTTCTGAAATAAAGAAAAGTTTACTAAAATAAATATGGATAATTTTTAAACAAGACATATTTTAGAACATTTGTTAAATACAAAAAAAGTTATCAAAATAGTGATCGCCTTAATGTCTTTGAATTAAACTATGAAATAAATAAAATATTAATGAAAGCTAGCACACAAGATAACAAAATAATCACATATTCTACGAGCAAGAAATTTTTTTGTGATGCATATAAACATTAAAAAAAATTGCACTAATCTTAATATTCGCAGAATGCATATTATGGATAGCATACCTCAATTTCTTTGAAAGTGTTCAATTCAACTTTTTTCTCTTTTGCTAGTTCTTTGACTTTATCACTGACTTCATTCACAACTATAATGTTCCTAAGGCAAGGTGTCTCATCCTTCTGTTCCAAGAGAGATTGAACTTTTTCCTCTTTATCACAGACAACAATGTTAATTTCAGCTGGAAAACAACAAACACATCAAGATAAAACATTTTACAAGGCATAGCTTTTAAGAGTTTGAGTAAAAACTGTGTAAAAACTTCCATTAGCAAAAGTGTTACCAACAATTCTAGCACTGTATATATATACATACTACTTTTAATGTGTTTAATTGTAGCACAAGTGCTAAAAAATCATACGTGTTTAAATGTTCATTAGTAAAGATTCATTAGAAAATACATATGCTATAACTTAGGATGTCATAAAGAACAATTTCTATAGTTCTGCAATTGTACATTTTTTACTTATCCTGCCCACTGGCCATTGCCCAGTTTGTTTTTGTGAACATGTTAGTAAAATATTTTGATTAAATGCAAAAGTTTCATTTTATTCACACATTCTTGAAGAGACAAAAAAATAAAGTGTAACAACATCCTAATGCTTTTTTAACATAACGTTATCTTAATAGGCTACTTTTAGTTGTTGGCATCAGCTACCGAAATATATATTTAACTATACTCATTCTGAAATAATTAGCATTTGAGCCAACTTCAACCACAAAAAGCTAGAATGTTTGATGAACATTAATGAGGATTTAACTGAAAGATGTGTTACTCAAATACAAAGGAAAATATAGCATTAAAATAAAATAATATTTACAACACTAAAATAAAATAATATTTACAACACTAAAATAAAACAACTGTTACTGAACTAAACCTAAAATGTATGTTTACGAATAAATGTCAGCTATTCATATGATGCACTGAATTTCTTAAATGTTATATTAGTTTAAAATGTGTACTAATAAAAATAGAAAACCGAACATTCTATTTTTTAGAATAAGTGATTAAGTCCTAACCGAAAACTAAACACTATACCTTGATTAATTATGAAAGAGCATGCATTTGGTCCAAGGGTATCATACAGTGGAACTATCACAGCAGATTGATTATAGCAGGCTTGTTCAGTTAGAATCCACTAGAGAATGAAAAAAACGTATTTGACACATTTTTCACAAAAGATTCAATGCAATACATTTCACAAAATTTAAATCTAATTACCTCTACTGAGTTCTGGGCATAAATTCCAACAAAAGATGACTGCCCAGGTTTCATTCCAATATTAATTAAACCAGAAGCAAGATTATTTGCCCTTTTAATCACCTAAAGAAAAGTATTAATTTAAAACTTTTATACAAAAAAAAATCAATTTCTCAAGTAAAAGAATAATTTGAGTGCTTTTACATATAGAAACTGTTCAGCGATGATTATTTTAAGTGCGTGAATTATTTTAGTATTTTTGAACACTTCTACTTAAAAATAGTTAACCTAAGCTCAGAAATTTTGAACATTAATTAACCTTTACAGGGTCCCATTCAAATCACAGAATTAAAATCAATGACTTTTTAAGGACCTAACTAATGTTTTTAAGGACCTTTGAAAATTTGTTTTCAGGCTTCATGTCAATATATATAAACTTTTAAAAAGTATATTCTACCCAAAAAGTTACAAGTTAGCTCATGCATAATACAAATATGTCAGAGAATTCCGATACAGTGTTATAAGTGGCAGTCATAGGGGATAGCAAGTCTGAGTTGTATTTTTATTATAACTTTTGCAGTTGAGCACACAACATCCGCAAAAATTAAGGACTTTTTAATAACCTCTAAATATTTTCAAGGACCTTTAAGCACCTCTAAGCATTTTCAAGGCCTTGAAAACAAATTCAAAAATATTAAGCACTTTTAATGTCTGTGGGAACTCTGCTTTAATTTGATGAATTACAGATATGATTTGATGAATTACAGAATAAGAGAAAGCATAAAAATTAAGTAGAGAAAATAATCACATTTTTATTGATGCTGCAGGCCTTTTTTATTTAATATAATTTTAATCATTTTTATAAAAAATAATTCAAATCTCAAATACATTTGAAAGAAATCTGATATTTATTTCTAAAAGCAAACATACAGTATATTAGAGAAGGAGGCTTTAGCTTAAGTATGCAAATTTATATATATTAGTTCCAAGATGTATTTCATTTGCTAATACTATAAGGGTTATGATACTAAAAGGGATGTTTCTTATGCCTTCATATTTCAAGAAATATATCAAAAAATTTAAACCAGCAGTATGAAAAAGGGCTATAGTATATTACATTGCAGATAATACACAATTTTTTAACAAAAGGTATATTCTTGATCACTCACATCTCCATAAGATATCCAGCTGTACTCTGTTTTGGAACTTTTATAACCTAAGCAATTACCATTACCTAAAAAATAATTACTCATATTAGGGGAGGATTAAATCAATAGTATAATTAATCTATACTGTTAATGAGAATGGCAATTAAAAAGATTTATGTACAGAAATTTTAAAAAAAAAATATTAGTTCAATTAACTAAAAAATATACTAACCAGAAAGCCTATAGCCGCGTTGCATCATTTCTAAAAGTGTTTTTGCATCGTCATATAAAAAGCTTGTCATCTCACCAGGAGGGGCAAGTTTAGATTGCCTTGCACCGCCAGAATTCTAAGGGGGGAAAAATTCATGTTTAAAATGGTTTTAAATGAAAATACTTGGAAATTAAAAGATACATAACAAATGAATTACACTTAGCGGTTGTGCACATGAAAACAAAGAATAATTTATTAAAGAAAATCATTGTACTCAAGATAATTATAAATTATAGGGTGGGAGGGGGTAATTACTTAATAATATATTGATTCTTAAGACATTGTTCATTAAAATTTTAAAAATAAGTATAAAAAATACACCTTATAGTATTGATTGTTATTTAATCTTATAAATTTGACGTATTGAAAAAAATTCTATGGAAACCTCATTTGAGATGAATTTCAAGATCACATACACTCAGATCGTTTTGGTTGAAAGTTTCAAAAAATTAGCAATACGAATACAATAATAAGTATAAATAAAGATTCTGCACTAGATACTATAATCTTTGGCAATGAGGTGATACAAGTGTGAAACAAAAGGCCAGTTTCCTTTAAAACTCATTCATAAAAAATATTTAAAAAATTGATTTATGGTTTGATATAGTCCTATTGTTTTAAAAACAACACTAAGGTATGCATAAAACCTGCACATTGCAATATTGTTGAAGAAAATAATGGCCCTCCTGCAGAAATTTCTACCCTTACATAGAATTTGATTTTGAATAATCCAATGATATCTAGAGATTTACATAACCTCTTTAGAATTATTGATATGGTAAAGTAGTAAAAAATATCCATTACAGCATTCTGTAAATTACCATTTTTTTTTTTTTTTTTTTTTTTTTTAATTTTTTTTGTAGAAATAATTTGCAATATAAAAGTTTATTGCAGAAAAATCTACAAATTTGGTTTGGGGTGAACATTTAATTTACTACACCAAAAATTTTTCTTAACAAACCACTTGAAACAACATTTTTACAGAAAAGGATACTAATCATCATGAAAAGAATATATCAAGTGCTAGCACTAAAATAAATTTTATAACTTTACCAACTTACTGGTATTTCAGATGATTGATCATTAATGTCCACTGGAGGGGACATGGGAGTTGGTGAGCAAGCCATGTAGATTGCTGTTGCTGCTGCAGCACCTGTTAAAGCGGCGACTCCGACAGTACCCCCTACGTAGTGAAGGTAATCCTCCATTGTTTTTTCTGTAAAAAAAAACAAAAATTTATAACAAATGAATAAAATACCCATCTCGAATATTAATTGTAGTTATTCACGAAAACATCAATATTTAGACTCAAGTGCAAAAGCTCATTATCACATTAGCATTTAACATTTTGATAGCTAAGTTCAATATAAAATTATAAGTGACACATTTTTACTTGAGAAGTGTGCACAAAGATTAAACTTGGTTATTCACTAACTGTCCATCAAGAAACTAAACATTCTTTGAAGGTTGCTGATGATTAACTTTCACTACTTAAAATTAATATAAAAGGTATGTCTAGAGAGTATTTTGGGGAGAAGTGCTAAAGAAAGCAACTGATCACCTAATTTAAAAATTTAAAAAAAAAAAAAACATTTTTAGTGCCAATGACCGCCGCCAACAAGTCATCTACATTTCTCCCTTCCTTCCCCCCAACCTTCATTCAGAGCCCAATCACTGTCACTATAAACCTTAACATTTTTGTAGATGCTTGATACAAAATGCAATAAAAAATAAGAAGCTATGCAATGTATAGAGTGGTATATTTTAGTCTTTCAATTACGATAAAATAAAAATAAAAATGCATTTACAACCAAAAATTTTAAGAAAAATAATGCATCAAAAATAAATTCAGAACTGAAAATACTTCGTTGTTGCAAGCCAGAGAAAAACAGTAATTATTTATATATTTTTTTAATTGAAACAATTTAATACTTAAGTAGTCACTCTATGTAACGTTCGAACCAGATGCTGTTAATATTCCATTGCCCATCTCGTTCTCTTAGTCAAAAATCGGTTCGGTCTTCGGAAGTGTTATGCCTTCCTGGTAAAATGTAGGCTAACAAAGACCCAAACATAAAAATAATCACACAGCCTTTACTAAGAACTTGTCAGTTTAAAACTTATCAAAGTATCCATTTTAGTGGTCAACACCGGTCAAACACTTCATTCAATACTTTCCCATATGAAAAAAAAAAAAAAATTCAAACTGCATACAAGGATATTTCGCGGCAGATCCCGACGCTAACCCGATTTAGTGCTGACTTAACGAGTTGAAGTTTTATCAACAGCTAACGGAAGTACGTTTTTATAAGACAAGAAATGGCGCGATAGCATAAGAGTAACCACCTCAAAAACATTCTTAAAATACTTCCCGAAAACGTTATCGCGCCACATGACATGTGGAACAATGAATAGGACCGCCTGTACATACGAAAGAATAAAATTTCAACAAGCAATGAAATAAATGTCGGATCATATGTAGGTAAATAACGCGAAACCCCGATCATTACGACATATATTTTCACTTTGTAAATGCGACAGTTTTTTTATGTAACCTATTTTTATTTCTTACAAGTTATTAGAGTCATGTTAGGTATACGACTATATTGTTCTCACTTTCGACACCAGTGACATTATTTTAGCTTAAAATAAAAATTTGAAAGGGGGAAAAAAACTAATGCCGGTTTCTTCTCCTTCACTAGAGAAGTTATTAGATTTCATCATTAAGTATAAAATAATCACTGGTAAACTAGCCTGCATACAAGTAGCCCCCGGAGCAGAACGGGTATAAGTTTTATAAAATAATAGTTGGTTCAATCGCTGTTGTATGTTATAAAGTAAGTAAAATTACTTTATAGTACTTTTTATTTTTGTTCATCTCAAAATATAAAAAGGGGGGAAATTCCATAGAAATTCCGAAAATCAGGGCAGAAATGAATAAATAATTTCTTCAATTACAGATTGTCTTATGGATACTAAAAATATCGGATGAAATTGTTCATAAGAATCGAAAAACTGGTTTTATCCGTTAAATATGCAAGACATGTTTTTTCTAAGAGATATGATCTAATTATTTCTGTGTAGAACATTTGCATGCATATTTTTTATTATAGTTGGTACAATAATAAATCAAATTAAATAATTAAGGATTTGCTTTACAGCGAAAACAGTAGAAATGCAACTATTAAAATTAAAACTTATTTTCGAATTCAAGGCTAGATCAAATATGATTATGCAAACCTAAAATATAAATTATATTTTTACCTGCATGGACAACATGTTGTAGTGTGCGAGGTGAACTGGAAGGAAATAATATAACTTCCCGAATGTACTAAAGGAACCGAATGAAGTACTTTACAACGCTGCACTCCTCAAACCAATGAGTACAAAACACGAGTAACAGTTGTGCTAAGTCATTTCTCTGGTCCGTTCCTTTGACTAGCCAAGGTCTTCCGATGACATACAAGATCACGCCACCTTATTTCTTATAGTTTTCCCCAGAAAGGTTTAGAACAAATAATAAGGAAATATTATTCGATGATAAACCGGCTTTTATAATGCTTGCTTAAAGGCACAAATTTAATAGCATACACCGGTGCGTGTTATAAAATAAGTAAAATCACATTTAGTATTATTTATTTTTGTTAATCTTAAAATCTAAAAAGGGGGAAAATTCCATAAAATTTATGAAAATCAATGAGGAAATGATTACTAACTTCTTCAACTTAGGTATAGATTGTCTGATGGATTGTAAGATGGAATTGTTCATAAGATTACTAACAAAATCGAAAAATGGATTTTAAGATTGTCTGATGGATTATAGGGTGGAATTAATCATAAGATTAATAACAAAATCAAAAAATGAATTTTATCTGTTAAATATGCAAAACATGTTTTCCCTTAAGAGAAAAATTATTTATGAATTTATAAAGAAAACAATTATTAATCTCCACTCATTAAAATACATGTACCAACCATCCCGGTTCACTACAAATACAAAATACCAACTATTGTAGTACGAATTAACATAACCTGAGGTAAATAAACTTATATCAAATCGTTCTGTAAATAACGTTCCGAATTGAAAAATTGCTAATTATGTAATAAATATTTCTGTAGAACATTTGCATGCATATTTTTTTAAATTATTAACCGAAAAATCCCTCTCGCGTCTAACAGCATTTTATTCACTTGTAGAATATATTTGAACGCATCTATCTCATGTTTGAATTGTCAGTTTATTGAAGGGGGAAAAAATCTAAATTTTAAAAGGTTAGAAAAATTAGCGCTGCATTCCTTCAATACAAACAAATAAGCTCAAACACAAGCTGTACAAATAAATATCACGTGCACATGAAATGCAAGCCCAAGAAAATGGAACGTATCAAATTAAGACAGTCGACGGACAAATAACAGATGGCCATTTTGCGTAATTAGATGAAGAACATTCAAGATCCGGCCCGCGTCGGGTGAAGTAGTTCCTTGGAATGAAGATTTCCGTACATGCACCGCAAAAGCCTGTAGTTCCAAGATTTATTAAATTGAAATCCTAACGAAATGGTAATTTTTAAAATAACGTCAAGTACTACATGAAGCGCCTCATGTAAATTAAGAAAATAAGTATCGACATGGATAACCTCACAAATAATGCGAAAGGCATACGGATAACGTAGCACAATCGACATTGATAACCATTGGCATTAATATGATTTTTAACATTTCTTATTTTGGGTATTCAATCCCAAATACCTGATATTTTCAACAGCGAAAACCAGAAGGGGGGGGGGGGGGATTGCATTTGAACATTCCGAAGGCCGCTGAAGAAACCTTAAATAAAAACATTAGTAAACAAAATATTTTTATACTCATAACTGAATACTTGCGAGACTATTTTGAGATAGAAATACTCAAAAGTGGGAATACTGAACTTAAAAATGTTTGAGCTAATTTTTAAGTTAACAGCTTACAAACCATTCGATAGCCACCACAAGTCGAAATAAAGGGAAGGGCTTCTCACTTAAAAAGGACGAGTTTAGTCTATTGTTTTATTGTATTAATAGTTTTATCCATAAAAAGAACTATATTATAATTAGAATCTATATTGAATAACTATTGCTTTGCGAGATTCCCGTTTTATTTCCATCGAAAAACTAAGGCTATATTTTTAACTATTGACACAAGAAATAGGCTATCATCAGATATCGACTCATTTCTAGGGACCACACATTATATAAAATGTTGGAAATTACTGCTTTAGGGGTTTATTGGGAAATGGAGTAATTATTTATACTGGACGTTACGGTAGAAAACACTTTATACCTCATCCAGGGATTACAAGACCGAGTTCAAATACCAACGACTCTGTTCCGGTTTTGGAAACCGTTTCGTAGTTGTTTTGTGTAGAGAAAGTTGCTACACTCGACAGACAACTTCACCATGATGGAAGTTGCAAAATTTCTTCGGTCAATAACTTTTTGAAAGCAGGAAACGTGACAACAATAATAAGTTTCATCGAGGGGGTTAGAAAGAACACTATTTTGCAGTTCGTTCATTTTTTAATAGAAAATTATGCTATTTTCTCATGGTCATACACTGTGATAGAAAAGTTTAGAAAATGACGTCATTCGGCTTTAAAATTTAGAATTGTGGTAGTAGAATTGCAAAAGCCTATAAATATATTCAAAAACTCTTTTTTAATACTCTAATCAAAACAAAGTTGTTGGATTTGCTATAATAATGATTTTTTTTTTTTTTTGGTAAAAATATAAATGTGCTTGTTGCAAAAGTATAGACACAATCAAGAGTTTCTGCGAATTTTTGTTTGCATATGCAAATTTAAAAGAGATAACGTCACAGACTTTGAGTATTTAAGTTCTGCAAACGATAGCACTTCGTAATCAAGATACCACGGACTAAAGAAATTCAAACGCATGAGCTTATGCAAATTTGGCAGTTGAAAGCTGAAGGTAAGCTCGTTTGTAAATTTCGACTATTATTAACCGACATAAGACTTCTATTTATCGAGTTTATCTAATAGATGCAAATACAAAGAAAAACTCAGATCTGACAAGCCGCATTGTTCATTGTCTAAACTTTTGCATCGCAGTGAGTTTTAATACTAAATATATTGATAAACAATAGTCAAATGCAAACTCCAGCCGTTCCAATTGCGCATGTGTGGCCCAGCATTTCACAAAACTGATATATACAATAATCAGATTTTAATTAGGTTCCGCGAATAATTTTTGTAGTAATAGTAAGGAATCAAGGTAAAGTTGGAAATTAAATGTTTGAATTTCTGGAGAAAAGATGCATAACTTTGGCGTGATTAAAAACATAACAGTTTATGATAACTTGATTTGGAGAGAATCTTTACAGTTCAGTCTTAAATATAACAATTTAGTAAAATAAAAAAAAAGGGGGGGGGTTGAAATTTTTAAAGTAACTAGTTCCAACCACCTCATACAGTAAATCTCCCAGAAATTTCGCAAAAATTTAACTTCACACCTTCATGCCCTTAGTTAGTTTCAAATTTTGTGCCACACACAAAAGGATTTGCTATGGAAGATTGGAAAGAGTAAGAAAAATCGATATTGCAAAACAATACCACATTGTAGCTTATAGTTGCAAAAAATCACAAGACTCGATGGTTCAACCGGAAATGGAAAAAAAAGGTGACAAACAAAAGGGTCACATCCACGTGGAAGAGGTTGAAAGGCTTTGCAAATAAAAGAAAAGAAACCAGACAAATTTGACAACAGGTATGATGGTGAGTGGATAAAAGAGTTGCTACGTCATCCCGATCACGCCATGGTGCTAGCAAAACATTCGTCAATCGAAAGACTTCACCTCGCGCACGTCAGAGGACGTAACACAAATCTATTTATTGTGCCTGGGCAACGTGCCAACAAAACACACAAAACAAAAAGTGGGATGCTGAGTCAAGATAACACACTTTTCAGGTAAAGAGTCTTGGGATTGGATGAGAAGAGGGGCATGTTTCGATCTTGAAGTACGTGAATTGGTTGGAGAGCGACGCACACCCTTTTGCAAAACCGCGACAACAATGCGGGCGATATATTTTTAAGCTCTTGGATTCTGGAGTGGGGTTGATTGTGGTTTAAAATTGGTTGCACGGGACCTTCGGATGATGCCAAGCAGAGCCAGTGTTTTGATGATTGCGCTCGGTTGGGAAATGTGTTTTCTCACCTTTAAGATAATTTGACACGCGTTTAAAAAAGTAGCTGGAATATTTTAAAAATATGTTTTTGGTCAACCTCTGAACATACACGTTTTGTGATAAATATTGACTCACGGGAAGTATTTCAAATGCAATATCAATGAAAGACAAAATTAATGATTAATGGTATGTTAGAAAATTAAATATTAATCATTTTTGAGAAATCAAATGTTGCAAAATAAAAAAAAAATTTAAATATATTAATATAATATTCAATTTTTCTTCGTGAAATAATTATCCAAATTAACATTAAAATATTTCATGCTATACTTATTTTAAGCGTTTCTTAATGTAGCCATTACAGAAGCACCAATAGACGATTCTTTATGAACCAGGTGATTATTCTAAAGGAATAAGTACATAAAATGAACAGTATTGTATAAATAATTACATTACTTAATACTCGAGTGCTAAAGTGGGCTCTCGTTAAACCATGTTATTTTCAGTCTGCTAAAAAAGAAACGAGCCTATCAACAGCGAATGTGACAGGATTATGTGTGTTGAAACCGAACCCTTTTCCTCCGATAGGCGATAAAGAAAAGGGCGCGAAACTAAAATTGCATCTGACAGGAAATCACTTGACAAACATAATAATTATTAAGAATTGAACTCTCTTTTACCCATTCAGGTCAATTTAAACTATGTTTCTAATATCTGATATTTATGCTCCATTTCATCCTGCTCATCTAATGGATCATATGAATCAAGTTTCCGATGATTAATTATTTTTCGTTGTCTGAAAGGTAACAAAGGTAAGAGTCATGTAATGAAAATAACTTCTTGTATTCGAAAAACAATAAAAAAAATTAAAAAAATGCAAATACAAGTGTTAGAAATTATATTTAAAAATCCCTCGATTTCATACAACTTCATACATTTTTATATTTCATATTGAAGACAAATACAATGTAATCATTTAAATGGTCTCTTACAAATAATTTGAATTAAAATAATTAATAGTTTTCGAAATACGTACAATTTGAAAAGTTACTAATTAGAGCAGTGAGCCGGACCCATCCCGCGACAGCTTTTTCTCCGGCCCGCCTGCAGTACAGAGGAGCAAAAATCAAATTTTGCGGAAATAATTTTAATTTGTCTACAATAGTATGTGTTTACTACCAAAAACCGCGTTTTCCATTAAGTAGCCCACGTCAGTAAGTCTGAAAAATCCTTTTTTTTTTTTTTTTTCTGAGACTGCCAGAAAAAATAAAAAAGCAATAGTTTGAATTATTACCAATGACGCAATGCTTAGTTTTGTACTTATGATACCCTACCCCCCCGATTCGTGAATGGCAAAATTTGATTTCTGCTTTTCTGAATGTGATGGGCAGGAGTTGGGTGTTTTAATGCATACCTCTTTTGTTTTGACGTGAAAAGAAGTATCGCGATCTCTATGACTCCAGTGTAATAATAGCGTCGAAGACTAGTATTAAACGCTAAGTCGATAGTGAAAAGCGAACCGGCCATCATCGTCTCGCAATTGATATCGACTAAAATGGAAGATTTAGGATGTATGGTTTAAATATCTTTATTGTTTATGATTTTATGTCAAGTCAGATTGTAATATTGTCACATAAGATTAACTTCTTTTATAATTTTGATTTACGATGTCAAGAAAATTATTTTTTTAATTATTTGAAACAAGAATCAAATATTTATATTTATAAAATAACAATTGATAAGTTAAATTACTGTTTCAGTTTTCAAAATTGTTTTATATTGTTGAATCTTTAGTAATTATCACATTTCTAACAATGAACATATGTAGTAAAGCAATATATTTATTGGCGTATTCGGTATAAATCTGCGGCCAGCGGAAAGTTCCAACATAAGTCATACGGCCCGTCTCTTAAAGTTAGTGGCGAACGCTGAATTAGAGTCACACTTTTGAAAATGAGAACTATAACTTTTTTCATCGGCATACCTTCTTAAAATTCATGACGTGAAAATATCAGAGAATTACATTGAACACCTGTTCAAACGTCGGACATTTCACATGATGAAACCGAGCGGTTACATTAGCACACAATATTTGATCAGTTGAAGCAGAAACTTCGGGAATAATACTCTTTGTGCACGACGCGAAGCTTCAAAATATGAGCCGATTTGTTTAAAATGTATGCAGTGCATACTTTAAATAACACTTTTTTAACACTTGATATTCAACAAAAATTTTGAAGTTTACATGACTTGTTGATAAAATTAATTTAGAATTTCTATCTCCTACATAAAAGTCTTATAAATAAAGGGACAAAGAAACCAGGATGGATACACACTAAGCATATCTACTATTTTACAGTGGAAAATTTGAAAGAAAAGCTTGGAAAAGTCTCTTCTCAAACACATTTAATATTAATACTTTTCTCTCCATATTATATTATACGATAATATCCTATATGTAATATAGGATCATGAAATATAGCATTGGGATAATTTATTTTTTTATCACATGTTTTGGATGGCCTCCGAAGCAAAAAAAATGAAATGATCTGTGTCTGTGGTGAGCGTAACTTCCGACAATGTTTTTATCTTCTACAATGTTTGAATTGAGTATAATTGAGGGTTCAAATTAGGCACATCGAGGTATAAATTGAGAAATATGAAACGGGTTTTCGCCAATATACAAGAAATATATAGAGCAAGTTTTCGCCAAAATCGCGGATGCGTAAAAGGTACCTGCCATTTAAAAAAAAAGTTTTACAGCAGTTGCCAAAAAACGACTGTAACGATTTCGAAAAAAATCGCAATACCCTTTAATGCCTTTTCAAATGCTCTCTACATCTCCCCAAAACAAAAATGTCGGTGAAAATGAGCAAAACCTGAAAAAATAGAAAAACTAATATATTTCAACAATAAAAATTGTGTTCCCATTGGACTTAACTTCTTTATAGAATAATGAAAATAGCAGGTCACATAAACCAATGGGATGCATGAGCATTTCATCAAACCGAATTTTTATTAATATAAAAATAAAACATTTTACAGTAAAACCCCGATTATCCGAACCCCGGTTATTCGAGTTTCCGCTTTAACCGAGCCAGATAATATTTCTTTAATTTTTTTTTACCCCTGATATTTTCCTTTTTCAAAACTAGTACCGAAAAAAATTGGTACTTGATCTCTCAAACACTCAAGAAAACAAATTGTTTACATTCCTTTTCATTGTATGACATTGCTCCTCCTATCGCGTCGCTCAAGGTCTTAAGAGAACTCTTTAAGCATTACTATATATTATTAATTGCATGTGATTTACCTATAGTATAACATTTGTACTTGTCAAAACATACGTTTAAACTGATACGATTTATTTTATTTTTAATTTTCGCTTTAACCGAGTTTTTCGGTTATCCGAGTTGGTCTTGGTCCACATTAACTCGGATAATCAGGACTCTACTGTATTTTGAACATCTGTATTACATTTACAAAGGCAGTGTCTTTCTGCCAGTCTGTTTGTAGTCAATTTTCTCAGTTAATACTAAAAAATGACAACTACTTTTACCGTCAAAATTGTTGCCAAATTTGCTAAATTGGAGATGGGGGGGGGGTCTACATTTTATTATATAAATTAGAAAAAACCGATTAATTATGCCAATAACTACCAATTTTCAAAGCAATGACCAGCCAAAAAATTAGATTGAAAGTTGTGCAATGTTTCATACTACTAGTTTTTACTCCTTGACTAATTACTATAACCCCCGTTACGTTTGGTATCAATCTAGCCAACATACTTTTTGTAAAGCTTTTATGCGATTTTTTTTTTTTTTTTGCGATAGCAAGATTTAGAAGTGGGTTCAGTTGAATTTCACTCTTCTTGCAAGAGACCTATACGGTAATACTGCGCCGAAATATCATCCGAGTAAGATCTAGATCAAGAATAGTCCCTATTTGGGATGGCCTTTTAAAGTTAGGCTGCCGGTATCAGCAATTCAAATTGTAGACACCTCGTAAGTATCTGCATTTGGTGCAATCGCCGTCGTGGTAACTCACTTTGAAAAGAAAAACTGCAGGGAACGAATACTACACAGGCCTTCGGTTTCCGAGTCGTCAGTCCGGCTGTTAGAAAAATCTTTTTCAGAAAATTAACTCATCAAAATCATGTTTTTTCAAGTGTGAAGAGTCGAACGAAATGAATGTCTAATTGATGATATGAAGTTTGCCGCTTGACTAACTAAGTAAATGGTTGAATAACAATTGGCTTTTAAAAAAAAAATCTGATCTTTCAACAGAAAAAATGTGTATCTAATGATAGATTCTTCAAAGAAGCACAGTTAATCAAGGAAGTTTAGTAAGCACCAAAGCGACCTTTCACAAATAGCCTTGATAACTGTCAATGTCCATTTCTTAGCGAAAACAAATAGTAAGTTCATCATGCATAAGCTAAGAAAGTTGGAGTCGTTTCAAAAGAAAAAAAATTACAAGCGCATAAGAGTGAAGGTCAGAATAAAAAGGGAAACACTACAAAATAATTTAAATGACGCGTGTCTGTTGCTTTTTAAATAATAATAAAGAGAAATAAATTAAACGGGAACTAAGCTAGAAGCAATGACGTAATATTAGAAAATTCTGTTACCATGACTCCATCATGCGCTACTTTTCTTACAAATGCCGATGAATAAGGAAACCAAACCTATATAACATTGTCTTGTTTAGCATACGCACTGCTGACCATTAATGATCATTTCCCAATTTTAGCTAATAAAATGAACCAGAAAGCAAATAATTCATGGAATATTAATGTTAATATTCAATAGATTTTTCAGAAGGAAAAAAAAAATTGAAAAATTGGTTTTTAAATATGGATTTTACGTTATTATTCCACCTTCAATACTTCAAAAATGCTCGTCGCCAAATTACGTGGGGGGCAGTATTCAGTTCCGTCCAAACTTTTGAAAACACATTTCTCTTAAAACAATAAATTTTATGACAAAATGTACCGATAAATAAAAATTGAGTAATTTGTGGATAATTTGAAAGCAACTAACAACTTAAAAAAAAAAGTAAACGTTAGTATTCAAGACAAACGATACATAATCAATAGCGCTAGAATATATTTAACAATTTGTTTTTCTTTAAAATAAAATATGAATAAATTTACCCGAAATCGTCGAAAATCTCACTAAACTTGACATGCCCGAAGAACCACCAAAAGAGAATTCGGAATGCATTCTTACTCTTTGTTTACTTGCACGCTAATTGAAGAAAAACCGAATGATTGAAGAAGAATACGAACTTCTATTTGTGAACAAGCCCAAACGTCTAAATATAGCTCACACGCGGTTTCCACTTATAAAGAGATAGGCATTGATTGCACTTATAGACTCCTAACGTGTTCCAAAGGTTAAAATTGCACTTCATGTATTTTTTCCCAATCTAGCATTCACTCGTTCATCATCACAAAGCTTATCAATCGATTGAGAAGGATGAGAGCATGTCTTTCAATAGCAAGTTATCTATTTTGGTTTAAATCTGAGAAATTCCATGAATAACTTTTAAATAAAAATTTCTTTGGAAGGGAACTTTTTTTTTTTTTTTTCCGCAAAAAACCTTGTCATTTTTTTAACCAATTGGTTGCTGAAACAAACTTTAAACCGGTCTTGGGTATTAATTATTTTTGAAAGTATTGTTTGTAACCCCCTCCCCAAAAAAAGTTCTATTCAATAACAATGTCGGTACTGCACAGCACACAAAGAAAACTAACGTACAACTCCCATCTTCTCATCGTTAATCACTCTTTCATAAAAATAATCGGAGGCTGTTTTTCTCTACGTTCCATTTAAAGAACGCCCCGTGCTGAGATATTTATTTATAGTGCAATTAAAGGTTTCGATAATTGGGTAAGGAGGTAAAGCAGGAACAAAGAATTTGGCTACGAAGAACGATTCAAATAAATCTCTTGCATTCAAATAAACATACGATCTATTTTCGTTTGAATCAAAATACATCTCTAAACATTTGCAGAAGAGTTACGGCACTCATCCAAACTTCAAATTGAATACGTCGTAACGTTTATCAGACAGCCAATTACAAACAAACCAGCACAGAGAACCTGTACCTCAGGGCTCAAAGCCCAAGTCCAAATTTGTCGATTGTTTTTATTGCAGATTATGTCTTATAAGTTTTTTTCAAGCGAATAATAACATCGTAACTTACTCCAGAAAAAATTATCAGGTATTTAATAGTGAGTTTCTAAAGATTTTAAGATTCAGTATTCATCATCGAAACTCATAACATAGTATTACAGAGTTCCTCCTAGACGTTTTCCTGAGAGCGGCGCGCCCTGCCAGCCCTTTATCTTTAAAATTAGTGCCTTTCGGGCCCTTTTCGGTTGGAAATAGCGCCCTTCCTGCCATTTTCAGAAAAAATTCAATCTCGCAAACATTCGCATAACTTACATTTTCCCCCTTAACAATACGCAATATGTGAATCACTCCTACTGAAATCGTCTGTCACTCATGCGCATTCATTTTCAAACATGCAATGCATAGACGAACTCAAATCATTGACTGGATCCCGATATAACGAGCGTCATTAGTCGGTGTATTGTCGAGGGCCGTCTTAAAATTTCCCGAGTGCTAGTTAATTATAGCAAGGCTAGCCATTATGTTTGAACTTTGATTAGAAGTTTTCGCCGGATTCATTCCATGCCTTCTTCCTTAGAACAAAGACAGGAATTTGAAAGGGTAGATTACATTGGTTAAAGGAGCGAAAAATCGCCGTTTTGACGCAGAATTTGATCCGATTTGGAAAATAAAAAAATGCACAAATTTTAGGACATAGGCCAAGTTTTTTAGCCAGAACACTCCTTGTGATATCCCACAATGAACATTGTTAAATTTGGAGAAACACTATTCCCTGCCTGGCGCCTAGGGCTGCGTAGCCCAGTCGGGAGAAGCGACCGGGATGTTGCAAGTTCGATCCTGGCTAGTGTTCATCCTGATGGTGGCAAGTTCAGGGCCTAGGATCGACTAAAAACCGCCGTGTTCGCTAATGGATACTGGGGCACGTTAAATCAGTCGTGGTCGCTAAGTCTTCTGCTGGAATCTTCAGCTTGGTATTGCCTTTAAATTAAGAAGTTCCATATACGGTCCGTAGTGCTGCCATCTACCGGTTAGCTACCGAAAAGATAGAAATTAACTCTTCGGTGGTTATAGATAGACTAGCGCACTTCCTTTCACGAGCGAGTGTGTGCAATCATCCTGTACAAGTACTACCCGCAACCAAACTTCAGGAAATGGGGTTGGTACAAAATGCTTGAAAAAGCAGAGATGCCTTAGTCTCCATTTGCCTTGATAAAAGAAGAAGATTCTCTGTCTGACACATAGCAAAGCCTAAAAAGTAAAGTTTAAGGTTGGTTCATTCATATTTTAAAAAATTTAGCAAGGGGGCAGGATGTGAAAAGTTCGTATCTTAATATTCATTATATCAAAATATTCTTACCTTAATTTTACAGTATTATAAATGGGTATCTTTAAAAAATGAATATTTGGAGAAAATTTTACTATGAATGGTGTTTTTTTTAATAATCTTCTTAGTCTCATCCCAGCAGAAGTTGGATAGTAACATTTTATCTGTATTTTGATATTGCTTGTAAACCTACTTTTTCAGTAAAAAACTTAAAATTACAATGAAAAATAAGAAAAAGAAATACCAAATTAAAAAGAAAAAATGAAGAAAAAAACGCCCAAGTGTGGAATCGGCAACGATGCAGACAAATTAAAAAAGTTAAACTACGTTTTCTCAGGTTCAGAATCCAAATTCATTAGAAAATGAAGTCCCACCCTCCTACCTCAACCTTCCACTTCTCAGAGATACTGGAATTTTTCCTTCTTCCTAGAAGTAGTAAAAAGGAAGATGTAGAAGTCCCATAGTCTTGTATAACCTCACATATAACAAACTGAGATGCGACACAATTTTAATTGTAGAATATCAAAGAAGCAAAAAAAAACTGATATCAACATATCCTGAAAACGCTAAAGAATTTCGCATATACGAGGAAAGTACGTCAATGCAAACAATACACTGCAGAAACATTCTGCTTAGAAACTTAATACCAAAACAACAGCAACCTAAAATCAACTTCAATTTAGTTGCCGCCATTAACCTTAATAAGCCATTTTCAAGATGGTCGGTTCTCAACGACCCAACCTTTAAAACTTTGATAGTGATAAAGTAGTTTCAGGGGGGGGAGGGGGGAAAGAAATCAAAACACGGCAGTAAAATGGATAAGACGGCATGGGACGATGGGCAAAGAGCAAGTGTTTCATATATTTATCTCTGGGTACAAGACAACTGAACTTTCACCGACTTACGATTGACGAGCTATTTTGAGACATCCATAATACTAGGTCATATAAAAAAAAATAAGTAATCAGAGGGGGGAAGAAAAAAAGAGGAACTGACTCTCTAATTGGCCACTATTGTTTACCACTGCTAACTTCCTTCTAGAACATTTCTTGCGTGCGACCCTGCACAATATATATCAAAGCAGAACTTTTTAAATGCCATAGGACGAACAATCTTTATTAAGTAGAAAAAATTACCACCTGTGTGAGGGTTGTATTTCGAAAATCCCGCAGTCTAGTCTACTAATATACGATTTCAATTAAACAAAAAACACTAGTGATAAAAAAAAAAAAAAAACAAGGCCACGCCAAGTTGTCAGTCCAAAAGAGTAGCTATAGTTTAGTGGTCTCCATCCTCCGAAATAATGACGTACACAAAAGTTAATTTTCGTAGTTTTATATGACCACATGCCAAAGATACGAATGGGAACATTTCGTTACGAACACAGGATCTAAAACAGCACACAGCCAAAGAAAATCAAACTCGTATGTAAATAGACGGACCCCATGTCTGATTTCACTACTTTTTTAGGCTGACAAGTGTGCGGAAACTCTTTTTTTACCACCTTAGTGGTTATTTTTTTAGATGTTCCTTCTCTTTGGAAGATTTAATTATTTTATATTGAATTTCGAATAAAAATTATACGTAAAATTTTCGAAATTCTTTCAATATTTTGAAAAGATTGAAACGGTGCGTCATCAGGAATATAATTCGAGTTCTTACATTTTAATAATCTACTACCTTAACAACTTGACAAGCTATCATATTAAGCCAAAATGGACAATTCCCGCATTTTTTAGAAACGAGTGAAATTAGTTTATATTCATGAAGAATTCCTTTGTGATTCCAAATACTCAAACAAAAGTTCTTAAAAAAAATTAGTTATTTAAATATTCAGAAAAGAAAATGCCCCAAAACCGAGCCAAAACCAGTCAGTTCAAAACACTCAACAAAATCTGTGACGTGGAGAGGTCCTTCCGTTTTTATGGTTATCATTAGGTTTCTGCCAAATAGTTGGCGTTGGTTTGGTAGACAGTAGCCATACTCCGTACATGTTGGCACGATTTGCAAGAAACTTGCAAAACTGATTTTCGCTGCTGCGTTTCAAGCCAAGTTGTTTTAGATCAAGTGACGTTGACGTCAAATTTAATTCGAGCCGAATGAATCGTTTTTCCCGCCAAAACTAACAAGCAAAGTTAGGTTGCAAATTAAAAAGAAAAAGCGCAGAGAGCAGAAATGTTTGTGTTTATGGCTTTTTCGCAACATTTAGAATTGAATTAAAAAAAATGCGGAAATTGTCCATTCTAGACACAAAATTAAAAAAGTTGAATTTTCAGCCTTCATAAAATAAACGAAAATAGAAACATGAGATTAGCAGAGTTTCACAGTAGAAGATTGTGGCGATATCGATGAATGAATACTAGAAAATCATTGTCTCCGCCAAACAGCACCTTTAGATTAGTTATCAGAAACTCAGAAAAAGTAACAAAATAAATAGATAGGAAGCCTAAAAATAGCAACAAGGAAACGGAAAACAACATCACATTATTCAATAAATGGAGAACATTTACTATTACTGAGACATTACTAATCTCCGAAGAAAAACAAACTAATAGTTGTAAAAAAAAAAATGCTAACCAAAATAATAACAAGTCACAAAAAGTTGTGAAATCGCAATGTTCGCCAAGTGGTCGCTTTTCAACTTAGTACCCTATGAACTGAACAGGGATTATCGAGAATCTTGTAACTCTGTCATTAACGCAATAATTTCAGTTTAGCAGTTATTAAGTAGCCTACAAAAATAAAAAGCGGCTGCTCCAGTTTTTTTTTACATTTTATAATTTGACATAATTTATTAAATCAAAGTTTAGAAAGTTTATAAGATGAGAAAAAATAGTAAATTTATAGATTAAGCTGAATTTATTCAAATGAAGTGATGCCTCAATTCAAAATAAATCTCAGGTGGGAGATTGCAAAACAAAAGACAAATGTTTATGTTATTACTGTTTATATATTACTAAACTTATACAGGGTTCCCACCCTTACTGGAAAAAAAAATTCAAGGACTTTCAAGGACCTTTTAAGAAAATTCAAGGACCATAAAATTCCATGCTTTAGACATAAAAATACAAAATGCAAGGCGAAGATTATCGGTGGTTGCTTAAAAATTCAAGGACTTTCAAAACCAAATTTCATCAAAAAAAAAAAAAAATTCAAGGACTTTCCAGGATCATGGGAACCCTGTAAAAATATATTGAAAAATACGACCACACAAAACTGCAATTTTTTCGGACAAAATGCTCTAGATCAGAGAAAGTGATTTTCGTTATGTAGACTTTTCTACTTCAAATGCTATAAACGTGTATCAGCCTTTAACCAGCTGCTTTGTGACATTCTCGTTATTTGATGTGCAGCTAGGTGGGAATAATCCTGACACGTTAAAAATACTTTTTGCAAGTGTCTTTCGTTTTTATCATGCTGTAAACGCAACGAACCATCTACTTACCTAACTGAAAATAAACTTTTCATGATTTAAACTTATAACAGCATTTATTGAATCTTAGAAAATTAATTATAAAAAAAAAAATATTTCTTTCCAGATGCATGTTGAAATGATCTGTTCAAGTTCCAAGTGCCTGAGAAAAGATACCCACCACGACAAATATCTAGGCGGACCAAAGATTTCATATGAAATCCTAAAAATTATATGACTGCCGCATACTAATCAATGAAGTTCATCTAACAAAAGCCAGCTTATGAAAACTTTTTTTTTTTAATATTAACGAGAAAATCACCTTTTTTTTATCATCAATGTTGTTAAAACGAATATAAAAATTCACATGTATTAAAGCAATACTTGACAGAAGTCCCAAAAATGAAACAAAAAATCTATGGGGTAGAGACAGGATAACGATTTCTTTAAAATTTGAACAGTTCGAAAATTTGTCCTTTTCAGTCAAATGGGCATTTAACCATACACCCTTAGCAAAACGTATCCGTATTTGAAGTTATAATAAGGCAGCATATTTCTTCATTTTGTCTTGTCTAATTAGCACTGCTATAAGTAACTAATTTTCATTGTCATGCAAGATTTATTAACAAACACTACAAAATCGTACACATTGATACATCCTTACTGAATGGATTTCACTGACAGTCTGATCAGTCTCTTGTAGGTCTAACCTCGAGGGCCAATAGCAAGGGCAGGAGTGATGGTCGCCACAGTTATGTTGCACTGCAGAAGAAACTTTTCACCTACGTGCTTCTGACAAACCCATAGATACAGAAATAAAGCAAATTTCTAAAAAATAATCGATAGTATTCAGCCACCAGAACTAAAAAAAACACATAGTATGCATTTGCTCGTACAGCATTTTCCGATGGCTTTCCAAACAGAAGCAGTTTTACATGTTTGTTGTGCAAGAAGAGAAAAAAATACTTCTTAAAAAGTTAAAAACGCATTTTATACATTTTCACGAAACAGTATAATATCGTTCACTTTTGAATCACGATGTATCGTAGTGTTTCTGAAGACTTCAAATAAGTCTCGTTTTCGTTTACCAACAAATGCTGACCGACCAAACGGTATAGTGGTTAGCATACTAGCTTCTAGACCGCGAGGTTGCAGGTTCGAGTTGTTGGCTTGTCAAATGACGAATGTTTCGGCGCATTATAGCCCTCGTGTTGCTGACGGCGCCAGAAAATCTGAAAACAACCAACAAATGCTGATGTCTAGTTTTAGTACAGATACCTAAGTTTCCGATAGCTAGAAAACGCAAAGCGCAAATCAAGATGCTAATCATATCCTTTCTGTAGATGTCGGTATTTCAGTACGGAAAAATATTCCCAAGCTATTTCAGATAATCATATTTTTATTTCAAAAGTTAGTAGGGGTCAGCGGTAGGTAGACCGCGACTCTTCTCATAGATATTTGCGGCCTTCAAGTTCTAAGTAACTCAACCTTAGAATAAACTGATGAAGCAATTAATGGTAATAAATGTGCTTTGTATTGGTGTAACAGGGGTCGACAGCCCACGGTCCCGGAGTGCGCGGTTTAAAAGAAAGAAAAAATTTGACAGAAAATTGTGAATTCAGGAAAGAATGGACTAAATTGCATGTGTTCATCGAAAATGGTATATGTTTGTAGTTGAACGCTCATATTGATACTGCTTATATTTATATTACGGCTGTTTAAAATTTGTACGAATGGTAGCGAATGTTTGGCTTTTAGCGCAAAAAAAGCCGAACGATGGTATATAGCTGCAGGGCTTGATTCTATTGTATTATACTGCAAACATTCTGTGTAATTTAAATTGCTGCATGTGCACAGAAAAAAGTTAAATTGCAAGCACTTCTTATACCCTGCAAAAAGGCTGTGGGGATGGTGTGGGAATGTTAAACACTCACTATTTGAAAATCAATTTGTAGAGAAAGATGTCATTCATAATAGGTAAAAATAAATTGTTTTGACAACTTGTACATATGTTTAACTGCAGATTAATTTCAAGAACTCACCTATCTGCTGCAGATAGCTTAAAAGCTTTCTGCTACAGGGCTCAGTGCATTCATTATTAATTTTTAGAGAGTCCTTTTAGAGAGTTTCTTTTACCTCCTCTTAAAGAGTAAGGTCACAAACTATTAACTAATTTTCTCTCTTCCTTAAAATATATAGAAAAAAAATTACAGTTGAATAAAGAAAGTATAAGAAAGAAATTTTGCAATCAAGACATGTACATGTGGGTTACAAAATTAACATTTGACTGCTTTTAGTATCGATATAGAAGAATGGGGTCGTTCGAGTCAATCTACACTTTGGAATGAATTATGAGGAATGGTCTGGTACTGAGTGAACCTGGATAAGAACAGGAAAAGGTAGCCGAAAATAGCCACAAACACCCAACTGGACAAAGTGTTGAATTAAACTTTTTCCACTAAAAGTGATTTTTAAAGCACAAATTACTTGAAACAATTAGGGGTCATACAAATAACTTTAACATCATACAATTTTAAATTACATAACAATACTGGTCAATGAATTTAGGCACAAATTGATGTAATTTTTTTGTTTTCATTATTTTTTTAAAAAATTGCCTGTTTGGCAGTAATAATCCACAGTTGTTGATGGGAAAAACTCATGGGAAGATAACTATGTAAAAGACATTCGTTTTTCAGCTTGTTACTACTTTATCCCATTTTCACAGGAATTTCAGATGGGGATGTTAAGAACGCCTTAAAAGCAGAAATTTTGACACCTTACTGCCGTAATTTTGATTAGAATTGTTAGAGCTGGTTTTTGGCAATTACTTAAAAACATAAATTTTTCAATATGTGAACTACCATGCTTACGCTCTATTTTGATGAAAATGTCAATTAAAGGTCCCATGATCACCACTAATATGTATACAAAATTTTAACATTGTCAGGCTATTCAGGAGTTATGTTGACCAAAAACAGACACACACACACACATTTTTCTAAACCACTTTTTTTACCTAATAATGTTTAAAAATGTGTAGAAATGCAAACATATATTTATTAGATGCAATAATATACATACAATTGGATGCAATAATGTCATTACACTATATTACAAGTAGTGTAATTGAAAGTAATAAGTTTGGGAAAATGTACACATGCTCATTTTAAGTACATATTACTCAAATGGGATTAACCGAGATGAGGAATACTCACATGCCAAGTTCTGTACCAGGAAACTGGGTACGAGTAAGCATGCACTTGAACTTCCCTTTGCATTTCTTAAACAATTTATTTAGCACTACACTGCTATGGCAGGATTAAAACCAATGCCCTTGAATGGAAATACAGCACAGTAACAACTAGGCCATAATGTTGTCAGGCAAGAAGTTAGCATCCAGTTTTTTTTTTATGTCATAATCATAAATACTAACGTCATGTCATATTAATTAACTTCTTTGAATCTAAGAAATTTTCATAAACCGATTGAATTATTCAACCTACCAATTTAAGATTTAAGTAGAAGTGAAAGTGCAGGCATTTTTCAACAAACAGATATTTTGGTGAGAAAATATAACAAGCGTTACATGTGACATCTTGAAATCTTCCGACTTGTAGCTATCCTTTGATACACATGCAAAACAATTAAAGAAAATATTGTGGCGACACCCTTTTAAGACCACTGACTTATAATGTGTTGCAACATACTGCTATTACTCTCTTAAATGGCAATTAGGATATGTATTCAGACAAAAATGAAAAAAAAAACAAATTGTATAAAATAAAAGTTATTTTGACAAGTTTTGGAACTAATTTGGCCAAAATTGAGCACAACCTCCTCATTTGTATGCCTAGAAGCAAATTTGGCTGGTTGTTGGTTGTTTTCAGATTATCTGGTGCCATCAGCAACACAAGGGCTATAATGCGCCAAAACATTCGTCATTAGACAAGCCAACATACATTCAGGGTGTTTAGCAGCTTGGAACTTCAAAAAAAGGGACTAAGGGACCAAAAATTTAAAAAACAGGGACTTGTAAAAAAAAGGGACTTTTAAACAAAATTTGTTTTTATAGATAGCATAGAAAAAAATGCCTAGTATTCAGTACATACAATTTAAGGGGTTAAATTAAAAATTATTTGTCTAAGTGCAAACTTTGCATTCCAAATGTTCATTTGGAGTGCACATTAAAATGAAAAGAATTAATTATTGTCTGTATATTACTAAAAAAACACTGAGAATTATGATTACCACATTTTTAAAATTGTAAACAGACAGAACGCAAATAACAATTTTGAAGTGCAAATTTCACCTTTGCATCGGATTATTTCAACACATTATTGAACACTAGAATTCTTAGGATCTGCAGAAAACCTATATTTAACACCAAAAATTCCGGTTAATACAATAATACAACACGCCTTTAATATTATTACAACACGTATTTGTGGAAAGTAAAATTAGAAGGTCAAAAGTTGGCCTTCAAAGTTGGCCAAAGTTGAAACTTTCAGAGCTCTACACCTATTAGAAGTCACTATTTGTGAAAATATTAATTAACAAAATTCATTAGAAAACAAATTAAAATTTTAACATTCTTTTTGTCAATAGTGCAATTAGAATGCTAAAACTACTTGTGTCAAAAATTTCAGAACTGTAGCCCAAATAGAAATCGTTTTGCAAAATATTTGTTAATTAAAAAAGAACTAAATAAAAAATTAAAATTCTGTTTTTCTAAAGTTCAATTAGAAGGCCATAACTATTTCAGTTGAAAATTTCAGAGGTTTAACCTATTAAAAATCATTCTGTAAAATATTTATTAATTAAAAAAAATAATTAAAAAAGAACTAAATAAAAATTTTAAATTCTGTTTTTCAAAAGTCCAATTAGGAAGACAAAACTACTTTAGTTGACAATTTCAGAGCTGTAGACCTATTAGAAACCATTTTGTAAAATATTTATTAATTGATTAAAAAAGTTAATTAATGAAAAACTAACAAAAAATTTCAAATTCTGTTTTTCAAGAGTTCAATAAGAAGGCCAAAATTACTTATGTTGAAATTTTAGAGCTGAAACCCTATTAGAAGTCGTTTTGTAAAAAAATTTGTTAATTAAGAAAATTAATTAAAAAATAACTAAATAAAATTTTAACATTCTGTTTTTCAAAAGTCCAATTAGTAGGCTAAAACTACTTATGTTGAAAATTTCAGAGCTGTATCACTGAAGTCATTTTGTAAAAAAAAAAAAAATAATTAAAATAATAATTAAAAAAGAAATAATTAAAATGTTAACATTCTGTTTGATAAACATAAAATTAGAAGGCCTAAACTTCTTATGTTGAAAATTTTAGAGCTCTACTCTAATTTTAAGTAGGCTTCTATAGATCCACAGAGCCACAGACAGACACACAGCTTGTTTTATTATTCTAGATTAAACTTCGATTTGAAAAAAATTTTGATCGCATTTATCAATATACGATATTGATCGGTCATGTAGTAAAGTACTAGACAAAACTTTAAAAAAAAAAGTTAAAAAAAAAATAAAATAAAAAAAAAAACCACTTCAGATCGAAAACAGTCCACGTAATACATGTTTAATTATTAGATACATTGAACTCAATTTGAAAAAAAAAAAAAATCTAATTGCATTTATTAACAAATGATCTCGATCAATAACGTGGTCAAGTACTAGACGAAATTAAAAAAAATAACGTAAATCACGTGGTACAAATATATTTTTAAAAAAAGGGACTAAAGGGACCAAACGTTAAAAAAAGGGGACAAAAGGGACCAAAATAAAAAAAAGGTACTTTAAGGGACTAAGGGACCAACGCTGAACGCCCTGTATATTTACAAACACCCATGCCTTACACGGGAGAAGCAAATTTGGCAATTTTTGCTTTGTGGAAGATTATGGCTTAATTGTTCATTTTTGTCAAACCATATTTTTGTACTAACTCACTAAAAGAAAATTCTAAGGCATTTGGCAAGAGTTGAACAGTATCTAATGAGAGTGAGATTCAGATTTTTCCCTCTCTAGTAGAGTTGCTCAATTGTGACTTAGGCATCTTTGATTCCGTGGTACAGATCATTCCAAATTACTATAAGTTCAAATAATTTTTTTAAACAGTTTTTAGAGCACTTTTTGCTGGGAATCATACCTATTAACCTCATATGCTAGGTAAACATTCAGCTATTCCATTCTACCTCTAAAAATTATACAAAATGGATCAATTTTATAGATTCTGTTAATTTCAATAGAGCATTTTATTAAAAATCAAGGATCGAACAGAAACTTTAGCTGCCTTGCACCCCCATGGAAGTAATCTGGCTAGCACGTTTGGACCCTACTAATTGTGATAGAAGAGGAACACTCTGCTTTAAGTATAGATCACAGTCAGAGGGTCTAGCTAGCGTTTTTTTCAGGGTCATATTTTTGTAAAAAAAATTTTAATTTTGTGAAATTTTTTTAATTTTATATACTTTTGTAAAACTTCATGCAATAATAAAAACAATTAAAAAAAGCAAACGTTGAGTAGGTACTTACAAATATTTATAATGATACCCATTTACTCCTAGATGATTTAGATATCTCAATTATAGATGTACATTTTTCGAACATGGAATTTTGTGAAGGGTCCGTAAACATACCCAAATTTCCTTTTGCAGACCCCTAACAATATACTTAAATAGAAAAACTGCACAGATATGCACATTCTAAGTTATACAATTTGTTTGACATACACTAAATTTAATAGTATTTGAACATCTACTAACTATGTTATGGTCCTCAAGTACAATAATGGGCTAATTTGAAAAAAAATTATTTTGGTTCACAAGAGACTTGTGAGCCATTTTATTAGTTAAATTATTTAAAATAATACAAATCAACTTCTCACAATTATGAACTGAAATTTGGTAAATCCTTAAATAAACAAATTTAACTAATAAATGTATATCTTATTTAAAATATTAGTTGAACAAAGATAAACAACAGATGCAGCATATGTTATACAGCTAAAAGTAGCCTTAAAAATAATTTAAACCCTTATTTTAAATATTGAATAACACCTTTAAAATAGGATATAATTACAACTCAGTAAGACCAGGAAAAGACTATACATTTTTAACTATACATATTAAAGAGATGTTAAATTAAAATTATTTTTAGTGCACCACAAATTATCAAAATAAACTTAACGACAAAGCAAAAAACTTCACGAAATACCATTGCAGATATTAAGAGTAGGTAACTTCCAAATTTTGCTAATTTTTTACTTTGTTTACAAGGTTAATAATTTTATTTAAAAATCCTTCATTCTCACTTATTCCAATTTTTAAAAGCAATTGAGATAGCTGGGGGTTTTTTAGCTACAAAAAATTACCAAAACTTATACAAATGCCTGCAGTGTATCTCTATCCATATCTCTTGCACAAAACTTCTTCAAAGAGATTACGAAACCAATACCTTCAGAATATTTGTACAACAAAGAATTAATTTTAATACAAACTTTAATTATTAATTATTGGAAGTATAACTTGTCAGCTGATCAATAGAATTTGCTAACTTGAAACATATGACCATAACACAAAAACTTCAGAGATGTAAAACATGCTTAATGAACTAGTTATTAAAATATTAGAGGAATCCATTCTGAAAGAGCATTTTTTTATGTATACCACATCTGCCACACATTAGCAATTATTTAGTATAAAATAAATGTAAAGCTGCACTACAAGTACGAGGCGATGTTTGATAACTTTTATTTGTATTATTTAAAGAATAAATATTTTCAATTAGAAATCTCTTAATATCACTCTCAAAACAGTTCTTATGGCAACCACAAATACAATTCAACTATTTTATTTAAGCTCTAAACAAGATTATAAAATATCGCTTTACTTCTACACCGCCATCTGTACCAAAATAAATACATTCAAATCAAACTGAATTGAAACATCTGCATATTAAATGTGTAGCACCGGTACCGGTACCCAATGTTTACAAATATTTTACTTGTCCAAAGAGGGTAATATAAATATATTTTAATCACTTCTAAAATAATTTAAAACGGAGTAACACTTTTAAATATATCCGCTTGTCAAACAATTTTACATTATTACACAATTAAAACAAACACTAATTTTTACTCAAAGTAATCTAAATCCGGACAGTGTTGATTCACAAATAAACAAGAATATCTTACTTGAAAGGTTGGTTATCACAAGAATTGAATCGAAAATAAATAGGATTGTTGATACGAAGAGAAATCTTTAAACTTGGCAATCGCTAATCGTAATTATTATCAACACACAAAACGTACATTCATTTCATTGACAACGCACAACATTTGTAAAATTTCCACCCGCTTCAAGATAACACACTATAACTACAGGATTGGCTGAAAACCCACACTAGCTATACCAAAGCCAATGATATTTCGTTTTCAGAAACGTGAGATCCAACCAGACTGTGATTCCCATCGTATGATCATGACGTCAAATGATTTCCCGTTGCCATCTTGCAGAGGGAAATTCACAAACTGAGTTGTAGTTATAATTTTGAGGTTAACTCGTATATTGAACAGTATTTTTATATTACACTACTTTTTATCCTCAACAAAAACTTTTTTCACTTTTAATTAGTCAATTAATAAAGGAAAAAAAATAGAAGAACTTTTGAAAGGCACTAATTTCGTAGTGGCCGAGGGATTACCCTCTGTGGGCTTCAAACAAACAAATCAAATTGCAAATACAAATTTTACCATGCTAAATTGCAATTTTTAAGACGTAATTATCCTAGAATAGAAATTTTTATACTTATAACATAGACTAGACAAACATATAGTTGAAATTAGCAAATCATTAGTATTCGAAAATAGCACAAATTCCTTTGTATAGTAATAAATAAATCTATGAAAAAAATGATTGCCACTGAAACGACTAAAAATACTTAACAGCATTAAAAAAGCAAGATAAAAAGCCTCAAGAAAGAGTATCACACCAAAAATTACCTTAGAAAATACCTTACCAAAAAAGAATATGATTTCTCATCCAATCTTTTCATTCTTTTTTTATGTGACAGAACATTCTAGGAATGGTTATCCAATGATTCTTCATATGTCCAGATCCTTTTGCTTGTTTAACAAGGAAAACCGACTCATATTTTGCATAATGACCTTCCCTTATTGCATTTGCATTCATAACTCCTATGAAGGGTCGAACCGTGACTGATGAATAGTGATTGTGACTCATCGTTTACTAAAGAGACAGAGTTAGAAAATGTTTTCTTTTCCCAGAGATAAAAGAAGAGTGAAATCGTTGGAGGGGATAGTATTCTAAAAAGTAGCAAAATAGGAAGGGGATTTAAACTAGATTATTCTGTGGACATCGCAATCAAACTAACTAAATGTTCAGAAAGATAGGGAGGCCAATTTTTTTTTTTTTTTTTTTTTTTATTTTTTTTTTTTTTTTTATTATTATTATTATTATTATTTTTTTTTTTTTTTTTTTTTTTTTTACTGAAGTGAAATTAAGGTATATAAATCTAAAGTAAAGCATCTATATAATGAGTAATTGTCAAAAATTGATTGGCCCATTGAAATGAGGTAAGCTGTTAAGGTGGTGATGCATGAGCTTATTATTGGTCATTTGTTTCAAGATTATTTATACTTCAATAAAATGACTTACTTACCTGGTCTTGTCCCGATCAACGCCATGATAATATTACTGCTTTAATTTCAAGTCGGAACACCTTATTGCATAAATTGCAGGCCTTATTGATAATCTGGTAAAGTTTGCAACACATATCTAAAGTTTGCATGGTCTGTAGACCCAGAATTCCTTTGCGTTTTATTATTTAATTTTTATATAAATAAATAGTGAATTCAAATGCTTCCTCTTGTATCAAAGTAGTATAATCATAACTAATTTCATGCTAAAATTCAGAGAAAATGAAAAGCACATGCTATTTTTTATCGTACCAATTTTTTTTTTTTTTTTTTTTTCTTGTGATGAAATGATTCAAGATATCTTTTATGATGTATTTGTAATCAAAGTTGCACCTAAATTTTTGCAGGAATATTAAGGGCAAAACATTTTTAGTTTCAATGGCAAAGAAAATAGGTTAATTAAGGTTTAAACCTGAGTTTTACAAACAATGAATAATGAACCACTGGTGGGTCGTGAAGTATTATTTAGTGATAGAAAAGTGATTTAGAAAAAAGTTGCTAAATATGTTTACATTTTCCTATTTTTATTGTAGATGTATGCACATTCAATTCTGAGAGAGATGACAATATAATATGTATTGAAATGATCTATATGTAACTAGTAAGCAAAATTATTTTAATTTTTGCGAATATAAGATGAAAAATTGTAATTTATTTTAGTTTTTAGAAAAGTTGTATTTTGTTTATTTGATATATTCATTGATAAACACTATTTCAAAATAGAAAAAGAGTTTGTTGCAGTGGATCAAATTTTTAAAAAGTGTGTCCTGGCCTTTTAAAGTTTGAGAAACTTTGCCTTAAGCAATTCTATTGGGTGCAACCAGTGTGGAATAACGAATATTTAAAATGCTTTAACAAAATTGTTTATATTATATGTGTAATGTAAGAATAATTATATAAATATAACAATTATAAAATAAATATTTTTAAAAAATATATATATTATATACTTACTATGTTATGCTTTTTATCCTAATGTAAATATATTATATTTATATCCTGTATTTAAAGTAATAGTGTGGTTAAAATTAATAGGGGAAAACATAACCCTCGTGCAAAAAACCCCATGTTAATCTCCATAGACGTCTTCAAATTCCGCCTGCTTTTCGCTCATAGCCAATAGGAGTGACATCTCGCTATGACTTATCTCTTACTTCACAAAAGTAAACAAAAACATCCAGGATCTCTAGGAGTGTGAAGCGATCGTTAAACTAGGGACCATCAGTTGCATCTGGCGTGATCATCTTCCGATTTCGTTTATCAGATTTCTTTGCCTTTTCGAAAGAAATTTGAGACTATATTTTTGAAGCACCATAAATGCAACCCTGTGATGATGATTGGGAGAAGGATAGCAAAGTGATTTTTGGAACGCAATCGCCGCCACTGATGCTGTCATGAGCAATGATGCTTTATTGGTTCTACAACCGCAGAAGCAAGGCCGATCCTATGCCCCCCCCCCCCCCTTCTCCACTATTTTCCCAGACCACATGAGTTGTCAAATTATGTAAAATATAACCAGTTGTAAATTAAAAAATATATTTATCAAAACATTTCAAACATCAAATCATTCAAAACAGTATATTTATGAAAGCATTCGTTTTTCAACTTTTTACGCCATTAAAACATTTTTAAGGGAATTTCAAAGGTGGCAATGTTTAGAACACCTTAAGAGGCATTAACACAGCGATTTTTATCAAAATCGTTAGAGCCGTTTTTTAGAAATCATTGAAAAACATGATTTTTTCATTGGAAGCTACCCTATACACATGCGCGATTTTGACGAAACCTTCAATGGTTGGTCTCATAGCCACCACTAACCCTCATACCAAATTTGAGCATCGCAGGTCAATTTTTTTGGAGTTATGCTGACCACAAACACACATACACACAAACAGACATTTTTTCTAAATCACTTTTTTGAAATCAGGATGTTCCAAAACGTGGAGAAATGCAAAAAAATCGAAATTTTACCACGTCATAAGTATGATACTATAGTTATTGTTTCGATGAGGACTTCAGGCAAAGGCATACATTTAGCGCACATGCAGGAAATATAGTCTCTTTAAAACATATGTTGGTACACCAGCATTTGGATCCGCACGCAAAATAAAAATTGCGGTAAGTTAGTCTATTAATTTTATTTAATTCTTACTTTTTCATTCTAGTACACCTAACGACTACATTATTCGTAGAGTGTGTGTGTGGGGGGGGGGGGAGGGATTTATTCTTTTGAATCTTGATTTTGCAAAAATGGGAAATCTAATGAAATATTAATTGATAGCTGTGTATTAAGTTTTTGTTCAAGAAATTTAAAATGTGGCTTCCTGTTTTCTGTGAATATTATTGTTTCTAATTTTTAATTTCAAAATTTAGGGAAGTACCCAGGCGTCATTTTGTAATTTTGTTTGGTATAGCTATTTCTTCAGTCCTTATCAAAACTACTTACTTTTGCATACAAAATCCATCAAATTTTATTTTCAGACACTTTTGCTATTAATTATATCAATTTATCGCCTATATATCTATATTTTTATTCTTAATACTTCTGAGGATAAACATCAGAAAGGTTAAATATTTGATGAGCAAGTAAAAAAATTACATGAGTCTGCAGACCACCAACAAAAAATGGAATGGACTTTTGTTTGAACTGCAAACAGATTTTACATTAAAAAATACATTTTAATGTGTCATCAGCATTTATGTAGCGGCTGTGGGTTCGGTTCTTCTTCATGACTTCTGATTTGGAAAGAAACATCGTAGATGGTCATTGAAAGTAATCGGATTAAACAAAAAAAATTGATTGATTAAATCAGAGTGTTTTTGTAAATGTAGAAAATTATCGAGATTCTCAAAGAAATTATCATTCTAAATTTTCGCCATGGATGCCAGACAACCTTATGGCCAGTACGCACCTGATTTTGGCCAATCCTGCCCAAAGCTGAATAAAATATACTGGAAATTTTAAAATGTTGATATGCACAGTATTAAAATTGATATATATATATATATATATATATATATATATATATATATATATATATATATATATATATATATATATATATATATATATATATATATATATATATATATATATATAAAAATTTGATGCTTGTGACAAATTGTTTTTGTGAAAAAAATCGTGTATTTTGGAATGATTTCGGCCAGTATTAGCCAATATTTCCAGTACCCCTGTTACCAATATTGTCCAATACAGCTGTGCTAACCTGGTGAGTTCCGTGACTAGGGATGGGGAAGAGGGGCACACCTACTCCCAAAGAAAAGACACTACGTAAACCTTTATTATTAAAACACCCCTGTCGAGAAACAAACAAATCAACTTGTGTACAATAATAATACAACCCACCTCATCCCTCTGACAATTTTTTTTTTTTTTTTTTTTTTTTTTTTTTAAATCCCCTTACCTTCCCCATCCTCTAAAAACAAAATGCAAATGGAGCTTATGTATTTGCATTGCACAGTCGAGAAGATACCGGCCCTTAATTGGATTTTTTTTTTTTTTTTTTTTTTTTTAATTATTATTTATTGACTGGAAAGGATACTGGCACTAAACTATTTTTTAGCTTGACCATATTAAAAAAACTTTTAAAATCTGAATTTAAATTTTAACATTCTGTTTGTGAAAATCAAAATTAGAAGGCAAATTTATGTTTAAAATTTCAAAGTGCTACGCCTATTGGAAGTCGCTATATAACAAAAATTAATTAAGCAAGATAATTAAAATTTTAGCTTTCTGTTACTCAAAGGTACAATTACAAGGCCAAAATATTTTTGTTGAAAACTTCAGAGACCTAGGCCAATTTCAAGTCGCTTTCTATAAGCCCCACACGTACACTCTTTGTTATTTTTTTTCACAACATTATAGAAAGTAAAATGAGTTAGCAAACTTCTATGTATAGTCGACATTTTCAGAGGTCCCCCCCCCCCTCTCTCTCTTCCCCACACAAAAGTTGTATCGCATCGCCACTACGCAAAAGACATTATTTTTTTGTAAAATAAATATGGCAAAATGGACAAATAAGGTATGGAATATACGAGCGATTGAAATTTATTTTAACCTCAAAATAATATTTACACGTCATAAAAAAAAAAATTATGTAAAATACAACTCAATTCTCTCACAGAATATTTTTAATAAATGAATAAATTTAATGAATTATTGTAGCCAAACCTATCACTGCATATTGCTATGTGATTCGAATCTCAAATTAATTGAGAAATTTTAATTTGGAAGAGGGCTTCTTATTCGAATAATTTGAATATTAAATTCGATTTTTTTTTTTTTTTTTTTGCCATGCAAATTTACGGAGGGCTAAAATCGAATCCAGCTCAAATTTGGGAGGTAAATGGTCGTTTTCAATGACAATGCATTCTATCCTTAGATTCTATCACGTATTTGGACTGTCATAAAAAGGTCGCTTTTACCCACGCACAGTGGTCTGGGAGAGGCAAAAACCCCGGTTTTTAAGTTTTGGGGAAAATGAAAATTGACATTATTTTTTATTTTAAGGATAGTTGACTACTAAGATTTCAGAATTTAGACATTAAATAGACATATTTTTATTTATTTACACTCACCGAAAGTCATCACACAAAAAGTAGCTCGTTTTTGACGTAAATATTTATTGATTTGCCATTAATGATATAAACTATTAAAAATATATATTCGCACTCTAATGAATTCTTAGCACTGTTTTCTGTGATTTTTGTTGAAATCTTTTTTTAATATGCAGTAAAATACGTTTTTCATGATGATTCCTATAATATCATATTTTCGTATGAATAAAAGACTATAACTAATGTGCGCCAACGTGCGCCAAGGCCTTATTGATATCAAACTTTTCCTTAAACAATATTTTAACCAATAAACCAAGAATCAGCTGCTACAATCTGCACCTTTGGTAATTATCTGCATAAATCTGTGAAGCAAGATGTCCAAACACCATAGAAAACACATAAACAAGGTTATGCCGCACTTGTAGTGACGTATAAAAATTATCGTTTGCTAAAATGTTTTGCAAGTAATCGAGCTCTTGTAATGAATTATAGATTAATAGCCCCGTTATCCAAACATGACTATTGTTTACTGTTTTAAGGCAATCTGCAAAATAATTTGGAAACGATGTTTTCCCATCCTTACGACCAAGTTTTGAATCAGTAGAAATGTTGTTATCCAACTGAAATTGATATTTCTGCATTCATCCAGAGAAGGTGGTGTGATGGTTCCTCGGGACATAGTATAAACAGACTTCTGAAAATGAGGGCGAGACTGATACAATTATGTTCTTTACTTCTCTCGTACCTTTGTGTATGGTTGTTACTGGTTCGATTTTTTTTTTTTTTTTTAATCTCAGACGCCATCGACCTGATTCTGCAGACCTATTCGGTTTAAATTTTCTAAATAAACACCCGATGTCCTGAGCGAGGAAGTAGTTGCCCGACCTCCTTGAATGACAAACCCATTACAGAGACTCATTTTCTAGTGCTATCAATGATCGACGGGAATGTCTAATTCACGCAGCGTCTATGTCAGTGTGTCCGATTTGTAAATCCAACCAAATCAACAGAAACGAACAACTTGGAACACTTAAAGACTAAACCCATTTATCCCACTTGGCCTCCCATCACTCCATGTTCGAATAAAATTCAGTTCTCCACATTGCATATAAGATGGATACTTAAAAATGGAGGAGTAATAAACAAAGGAAGTGAAAGAAATTTAAAAAAGAAAAAAGGTGATTCTAATAAAATCTCAAAAGAATAGAGAATTTTGGGTTTGCAAATTAATGAGGTGAACAACCAACGACGAAGGAGATTTTTCAAAGGTCCTGCTATCACATCAGAAATTAATGGACTGGATAATAGCCTAATTCACAGATGCAAAATCTTTCTCAATACTATCAACAGAGAAGCTTCAATAGATTCCCAGAAATTTAAGCAATACTGCAAGGAAACCTTACGGCCGTAGTTTCCCGAATTCTCAACCCGGAGTTATAAGATCTCAACCTCCCAAAAACCGGTCTCAACTCGAGGGTTAGCGAAAGTCGTAGTCTTCGGCTATTTTCAACACCGAGTTATGTCAACCTAGAGTTCATAAACTCAGCTAATGTCAACCCTCCTCCCGAGCACGGTTGAGACTGAATTTCATAACCTGCCCATGCGCAGAGGATAAATTTGTGACGTTTGTTTTGTTTTGCGCTTCAGTCTCGACTCTTGCTTTGCAAAGTAATTAAACATGAATGATTTGATATTGCTAGCGGATTCGGAGTTTTTAGAGAAATTAGAGAGCAGAAGGGGAAAAAAACAAGATTACGTGTCGATTATTTTTCGCTATATTACGACATGGATTTTCAACGGCGGTACAGGCTGACGAAGGAAACAACGATGGAAATTTGTAGCCTACTAAATTTTTATCTTTGGATGCATGTGGGCTTTGCATATTATGTTTTGAAAACTTCCTAGCCTCAATTTCAGCGATTCTCAACCACTGTGCCGCGGCACTTTTGTATGCCGCCAAATTTTAGAAATGTATATTTGTAATTAATCCCTTAATAAACGTACTGTTGTTTTTGTAGTATATATTATATTATTTTATTTTATATTCCAAATAATTATCATAAACTATTTTACACAGTGTATAATAGGTGTATTATAGGTAATATTATAGGTAGGTAAAGTAAACAACTTTTAAACTTATCTTTTTCTTTGTGTGCCGCCAAATTTTGAAATCGTTAA